>CM053993.1:2605844-2962788 GCA_028641955.1 Protonibea diacanthus
ACCCTCATCTGCCACTGAATTTTTTTTTCCCACTTCTGTCTCTTTTTTGATCTGTCTTGGGTTCAAAGATACTCTGTTTTTATTCTGCAGCCATGCAGTGTGTTTGAATCTGGGTTTAACTACTTTTGATATTCTTTTTTTCTGTGTGCAGACAGAACGTGAGGTTAGCAGGTTACTATCCACATTATTAAATACTCACTCATAACATGCGACCCACTACACAACCAGCAACCCTCATTTGCATTTTGTCTGACACAGTTATGCAGAAAGGAAAGAAAAAGAGAGTGACTCACCTTAATAGTGCGTTGCTCTTTCTGAAGGACACATTAACCTGTGACCTTCCCTTATAAGATGGTCACTCTAACCAAGAGACTGCACTGCTGCCCCATTTATAAAATGGGTCACAATTGGCAAGAGATTTCATACTATTACCTACTAGATTTTTCATCTTGTAATATGTGATCTCAGTGGAAATAAAACCCCCTAACCTTGGAACTGAAATGTTTTATTCATTGAGCTATACAGTCACTACCTGAGAAGCACCACTTTAGACATATCTATCAGTGTCTCGGCAGCAGCACACGATTACAGATTGTAACGAACCATCAAATCATTATTATCATCAAAACATCTTTCTTGTTTCTGTGCTTCAAAGACCTGAGTCAGACAGAGAACAGCATCTCTGTTGTATCTGTTATCTGCTTGGAAAGCCACCAGAATGAGTGTGTGTGTTCACAGTATGGTTAATAGAGCTGAGGTATTAGAGGGCCTCCAGCTGTCGTGAGTACTTCCTAGCTCTTGGTCACGTTATATATGGGCTTCAAATCCATCCTCTAGAGACTAAAATAATGCAATGCTGACTACAGGCCTGAAGAAATGATGATAGATGTTTGCAGTTGTACAGTGGACCTGACACTTTAGTTTTTAGTAAAAGTACTTGAAAACATCACTGTTTAATCAGTGTTAGTTCCTGCTTGAGGCCCCGATAAGTTTCAGCCGCTCAGGTGACATCAGAGCAGGTCGAGTCACGACGTGATGTTAGTATTGTGTCTCCTCCATTTCTTGCTTCTCAATGAGTGGTCATCTGAGAAGCGTGTCGGTGTGCATGTGTGTGATTGGTAAGCCGATCAGGCGCATGTGAGAGGGTGAACAGACTGTGTCCTTACGAGTCAGTCAAAAGGGATGTGGTGCTGAGAAAAAAAGAGAGAAACAACAGGCTGGAAAATGTTCTTCTTACCCTTGATTTCACCAAAAAACATTCTCAGTTCTCAGAAAACATAATACACCGGCAAGAACTAGTAAAGTAAAAGAGAGCTGTGAAATTCTGAAGCATCTTGTCCTGAAGTGATCCACACTCCTACCAACAGAACGTTTTTATATGAAACACAACCAAGAGAGAGAGAGAGAAACCGGCTCCAAACAGCTGGCTCACAAACACCAGCTGAACTCCTATTTCACCACCCACAGTCCCAAAACCAAAAGAAACGGACATTAATAATAAACTGGTTTATGATTTTATGATGAATTGACCATGAACTGGCTGCCAGGAAACCTTGGCTGCCCAGAAAACAGAGGAACAAAGAGTCAATTAGAGAACGAGGAGCATGTTTTTATACTTCTGCAAAAGTACATCTAATGTAATTATGGAAATATGTATTTTGAAGTCTGAGCCCTGCTTGGTGAAAACACAGATATCTGCAGATTACAGCCTCACCTGCCATCATTTCATAGAGAAAACAGCTCTGCATTCACACTTTGTATTGTATAATGAATGAATTTATTGTACTGTATGTAAATCCAGATGTGCTGTATATATGCAAACATAGATTTCTGGATAGTTTCCATTTGATCTATTACTGTTGCTTACTTATTCATGGTTACAATAATTCATGTTTTGACAATGTGCATCTTTCATTGTCACTTATTATTACTACAGTATTATTGCTTTTGCAACATTGGTTCATACCCACTCATGCAAATGAAGCTCATTTGAATTCGAGAGAGAGAGAGAGAGAGAGAGAGAGAGAGAGAGAGAGCAAACGGGGAAATCTGCAGCCAGAAATGCCTAAAGAAATATGATGAATGATTCCTTCCTATTCAATACTTCTCACAACACACACATTGTGTGATAATCACAAGCTGTAGATAATCGCTGTTCTAATGCCAAATATATAAGACTAGTCAACTTTGTTGGAGCTTTAGAAGCAGTAATTACACAGCAGTGTCTGCTACTTAGTAGTCAAGATGAGAGCCAGACTGTCTAGTTACTGCTGTGAGTGTGTGTGTGTAAAAAGCAATCTGCTCATCTGTTTGATTATCTGTAAAGCAGCACAGTGTAGGGATATCAATGTGTATTACAGTACACTACGTGTGTGTGTGTGTGAAAGTATCTGTACTGGATGCTGTGTATGTGTGTGACAGGCTGACCTGTCCATCCTGTGAGCTGCAGGACTCAGATCACACACACACACACACACACACACACACAGTAGCATGGACCAATTGTCTGGTTGCCGGGCAATGAGCTCACGCCAGTGGACCATAACAACCCCTCTCTCCATCAATCAGCTATCGAGTGTTCTGCTCTAGTAATGATGTCATCACACACGCACACACACACACACACACACATGGATACACATGCACGCAAGCACTTATCTCATCCTCTTTGTTTTGACCTTGGGTTGCTCGTAGATGTGTGCGAGTTTGAGTGTGTGCAGAGTGGTGATTGTCATTGCCTTGCAGAATATTGCAGGAGAGGATGCAATCTGATTATGACACACACACCCTTTGTTGCACAGACTAGATGTTCCTCAGAGAGTCCATTGCAAGTTTTTTTTTTAACTGTAATTTAAGCCTGGATTGTATTTTTTATTATTTATTCAGCTTTTTTTTAAGCATGATGCACCACAGCACACTCTGATGAAGGAAATGTTTTGGCCTTGTTTGGGTGTAAAATCACTAAAAAAGGAAAAGTACACTCTGTATCAGCCACACAATACCAGTGCACAACACTAAACTAAACACTGTTTTCTAAAATGATAATTGAATTGAGACCCCGATTTGTGACTTCACAGAGCTTTGGAGAGTTTGAGCAGTCTGACCGTGAGACTGAACATCCTTCAATTACACGCACACACAGGAGCAAGCATGGAGTGTACTGGTTTGAAATGACACCTGTCTGTATCTACGCACAAACACACTCACTCCTGTGAAACAATGTACTTCAGGACACTCTCACACACACACACACACACACACACATTCTCCAGGTCCAGCTGTGTCTCTGCCAGGCTCTAGGGCAGGGGGCCAGCACAGTGAGGTGAAGAGAGTGGCAAGAACACTAACTGGCAAATCAGTGGCCAATTAAAAACACTCAGCACTGTGTGTGTGTGTGTGTGTGCGCGCGTGTGTGTGTGCGCGTGCGTGTGTGTGTGTGTGTGTGTGTGAGTGTCCTTGTTTGACTGCCAAGGAGAGGGTTGGCACAGAAAGCACGCTTCCTATTCTCTCAGCATGCCCTCTTAACACAGAAGCTTACACACACACACAAACACACACTCACACACACATACAGCCTTGGATTTGTCTTACCCCATTGTCTTTATGTGGGACAAATGAATGCATGTCCTTTCTCTGTGTTTGTTTGTGTGCGTGCATACATGCATGTGTGTGTGCTCCACCCACATGTGAAGTTGTATAACCTCAGATGGGACGCTCTACTTTTCCCCCTTAATTATACGGCAGGAGACAAAGTCATGAAGGGTGTTGACAGAGTCTGTAAATGTGTGGAACAAGTCAAAAGAGAACAGAAAGTGAAGGAAACCTTAAAAGCAGCAGCTGATAAGTCCAACTAATCAGAGAACAGAGTCGAAGATGATGAGTAGATCAGTTAGTTGTTATTCTTTTTATTGATACAGAGCGAGTTATCCCTACAAGCTCATCCCCCCACAGCTACTCTTCTGAACTAGGAAGAAGGTTCCTGTTCTCCCGCCATTTAGACACACTGCTCTAATTAAATTACAGTGAAGCAAACGTACATTGTAATCGATCATTGACTGTCATCTGCCGAGCTGAGCTGCTGTTTGTCTCGTGATCAATTATGGTGCAACCAGTTGCTCCCATTTTTAGCTTGGCGGTGTTTCTTTTTTCAGAAAATCCAACAATTTTACAAGATTTATTGAGCTTAATACATGTGCAGATGTTTTAAACCTATAAAAAACATTTGAAGCTTCAGTTGATGGAAAAAAGTCACCAAATATGGAGATAGATCTAACATCCGTGGAAGAAATTGTTTGATTAGTTGACTACCAGCGTTTAGTCAAGGACTCTTGTCATCCCTCTTGCTCATCCCATCTTGCTTAGCATGTTAGCATTCTATCAGGAGGCCCAGGAGGTAAAGCAGGTTGTCCACTAATCAGATGATCGGCAGTTTGATCTCCGGCTCCTCCAGTCTGCATGTCCAAGTGTCCTTGGGCAAGATACTGAACTCCAAATTGCTCCTGAAGGCTGTGCCATCGGTGTGTGAATGTGTGTGAATGGTTAGCTCCTCAAACTGATGAGCAGTTGGCACCTTGCATGGCAGCCAATGCCATCAGTGTATGAATGTGTGTGAATGGGTGAATGAGATACGTACTGTAAAAGAGCTTTGAGTGGTCTGAAGACTAGAAAGGTGTTATGTAAGTACAGCCCATTTACCATTTATTGTATGAGTCCTGGTGCTCCAACTTTTATTATTATTGCATAGTAACTAATCATACATTGATTCTATGCACTCTTAACACACACACACACACACACACACACACACACACACACACACACACACACACACACACACACACCATGTAAATGTTCTATATTAGGTCAGTTCTCATTTTAAAGAGGTGCTGAGTAGTATGATTTCCATCAGTAAAACTATAGTATATGAAGTGCACCAGTGTGCTGGAGATGACTCTCAGCTAGCTTGTAGTAGCACCATACCTTGATATGATGTGGTTTGATTGCAGTTATCCCTGACTGTCATTCGCTTTTCAACTGGAGGGTCATGAAGCAGCGAATGGCTATAAATGGCATTTGATTGGAAAGAGCTGCGAAGGGGAGGGAGAAGGAGACAGAGAGAGAGACAGAGAGCATTGTAAACCTGGAAATGCTGACCTTTCTTTTATGTTTGTCTTTGCTGAATGATTTGTATTTGCTTCCTGGCTTGTGATCTTTTTTTTTCTTCCTGGATATTAAAAATAGTTCAGGTCAGTAACAGGAATGTCTGTTATGGCACTGAACCTTACACAGCTGCCACGTACACACTTCGGCAACACAGCAAGAGAGTGTGGAAAGGCAGATAAAAGATGGTGATAAGTAAAGGACACTAGTCTTTCCAGACATGTGTGCACCCGAGATAACATTCCTCCCTGCTTTGAGCACCTTGAACCTTCACAGAGCTGATTCCTCACTTGTGGTATGGCAGATATGTGTGAGTTTAGGAAAATGGGGTTGTGGTTGAGGAAGGCATTTCCCTTACGTTGCAGTGATGGTCAGTGACTCGGTCTACGCTCACAAACACACACACACACACACACACACACACACACACACACACACACACACACACACACACACATATGTGCACACACTTAAAGACTCACTGCATTCTTCTGCCTCAACCAACCAACCAAACAGCTGTCAGACACTACGTCAGCTCCCGAAGTATTCTGTCTATGTGTGTGTGTCTGTGTGTGTGTGTTCCTGTGAGTGATTGTCTGTCATATATATGATAAATGATGAGCTGTGTACTACAGGACGTGTGATTGGTCTAAGCAAGTGAAAAGAGAAACTGAATGCTTTTAGATGTTCCTGCACACGTCTCTGCAAAGGTTCATTTAGAAAAAGTTAAATTTGATTTGGTTCATTGTTATGTTTCATCTGCAGTCCCACTGTTAGATTTAACCTCACATTTATCCAGAGTTTGGCATTCATGTCTGAATTCTGTGAAACATTCAGAGGCATTGTTGGGGAAATGTGTACAGTAGGCAAAGTGGGTGGACAACATTTCTCTTTTTTGACTACACTTGGCCAAAGAGAGAATGGGAAGAATGCGAGCACTCAAAACAGATGAAATGATGAGAGTGAGCGAGTGGACAAAAGTATTCATGGTGTAATCACGCCAGCATGTAGTCAAGTACAGAGAAACACTCACGCAGAGAACACTTGTCAGACATGTTGAGTATCATCGCCTTTTGATCAAGATCACCACACACACACACACACACACGAATGATCAAAAATTGAGAACCCATTCACCTCACAGTGACACAATACAACAAAAGCACACAAAAGACTGTGTTTTTTTTTTTTTTTTTGATTCATTCATTCACTTGAACACTGCATCCAACATTCAGCTGTAGAGGCCTGATCCAGACACCAAGTTACCTGTCGACAGGTAGATGTATAAAACCTCTTTGACCTCTGTGTTTCACTGAGAGAGCTACACTCGAAACAGTGCTTCTGCACTGAACATGCTCTTAGTTGTTTGTTGGTTGAATGCACTTATTATAAGTCATGTTGGACAAAAGCATCTGCTATATCAGTGCAACACAGATGAATCCTCACAAGAGTGTTATGATAAAAGGTTGCAGACACAATGTGCATGGAATATATTTACATATATGCAAAACCAGAATGAGTGAAACAGTTTATTAAAAAGGGTGGAATACAGAAGTTTTGACAAGAGGGTGACTGAGGGGCGAGCCCCGGGGTGATCCAGGGAGGTGCAGGGGATGACGAGACTGAGCTGATATGGCAGGCAGAGGTCCTGAGGCAGAGAAAAAGCAAGGTTAGTAACAGGGTGATCACAAAAAGCAGGGGAAAAAACAGAAAGAGTTGAGCCACCACAGCACCAGCTACTGCTTGGAAGACTGTGGCGGTGTCTGTTTTTATCCTGTGCAGGTTGATTGGATGATGAGACAGGTGTGAGAAAAGCAAAAGGCCACGCCCAGCAGCACACACAAACACGCAAAGAGGACAGGGAAACAACAGGAAAAACAGAGGGGAAGGAAGAGGCAACAAAGAGCACACACACACACACGCACACACACACAGTTCACTGCAGGTGCCGGCTGTTTCACCAAGCTTTGCAATTCAATCAGTTGTTCACTTAATGAGGTTTACACTGAACCATTCCTGACTAATTTAGCCTGCCTGATCTCTGGATTGGACATGATAGATTGAGACAAAGTGTCTTTAGTTATTTGTGTGTGTGTCTGTGTGACAGGAGCTGTACACTGTGGGCAGCTGTTTTCTATCAGTGCTGCGGATTTAAGGTCATGTTTGCTGTTTATACAAGCTAACCCTGAACATCTAGTTGCTATCTTTACAACATTATTTTCATGATAGATATGTTTTATTGTATTTGACAAGAGCTGGAGACCAGGTTTCATAAGACATCCATCCTCCCGTTCCCCTGGCACCACCTTGTGTTAAGTTTTTTATTTTCTGTATAATTTAGCATTCGTGTTAGTGTTCCTGACAGTGCGAGTCTCACTTGTTTAAATCAACATTTTTTATACATAATTAATCTTTTTTGTGCCGTGCCCTCAGATCTCCACCATAACAGGTGGCATATTTAAACTTGACATCTTCAGACCGGAAGGCTGTCGTAGTATTTTCCCTAAAACTTGGTCAAGTTTTGGAATTAAACCTCACTCTCTGTCCTACTCTGCCCTCCCTTGCTCACTATCCTCTATCCTCCTCCTCCTCCTCCTCCCTTTTCCGCTGACATTTTTCAGCTTTCCATACTCCCCACTGTGCCTCGCTGGCTGTGCCAGTGTTGTCCTCCCAGTGAGTTTCTATCTGCCTCCTCTCCGCCACCATCTGTTTCTCCCTTTGTCTCTCTCTCTCTCTCTCTCTCTCTCTCTCTCTCTCTCTCTCTGTCTGCTTTACCTCGTCGTCCTTCGTATTCTCTCCATCTGTCTTCCTTCCTGTCGCCTCTGGATCTCTCCTACTTATGCTTTCTTCTTTAAACTTTTGCTGTTTCTTACTCTTTGTTGTTCCTTCTCTTAGCTCCATCGCTCTTTCTCCCTTGCTGTTTTAATACCATATGATGGATTCCTTTGCCAGTTGGTGTCTGCTAATCCATGGCCCTCAGTACATCTATTTTTTCTCAATCTGTTTCCTGCCTTACATACGCACACTACAAACAACTTAAGTATACACAACCCCTATTGCTTTCTGCGTGCAGCCAGTTTAATGCATGCGTGCTTACATGCTTATCTTAAGCCTGACACCGTACTATAGCCCACCGTGGAAACCTATTGATTTTTCCATGTCTGCCATGCCAGACGTTCCTCCGTTTGTTTCTCTCGTTATGCATCATCCTCACTGTCCCATTATTGCATCTCATTTCCATCGTGGCTCTCAGTTCCCTGCAGAATAGAGTCATCGTGCATAACCAAAAAAAAAAATGTGCATGGAATGATATATTTTACTAATGTCACACACAAACAAAACAAGCCACATGCTGTAATTCTCCTTCTTCCCTGGATGGTAATAAAACACTTTCCCACAGCTACATGGCAGCACACACACTCACACAAACACACTCCTACCCACCACGTTCCTCGTCTTCAGACATGTAAGAAGTGGGTCAGTAGGATGTTTGACGTCCCACACACCTTCACACACACAAAAACACACACACACATCACACTGCAGCTGACTAACAGCAGGGAACATGTCTCCCGTATCCCCGTAACATCCCCATCATTCCACCACAACCTGCCTAATTAGTCCCAGTGAGTGTGTGCACGCCGTCAACAATCAGCCCAGTCTGTCTCTCATGCCGGTGTGTGTGGGTGTCTGCTTAAGTCAGCTTGTTGCACATTAGATGCCTTTAAAGATGCACTTCAGGATTTTATTTTTCATAAATACGACAGGTCATATAACGATGACCTGTATTTGCATTGCAGTTTTCACGATAATAAAAACACTTTGCAGACAGGGAACAAATTAAAGCTACAGAGTGAAAAGGTGCACAGAGGAAATGTCAAACAAGAGCAGAGTTTAAAAGGACTGAAAAGACATTCAGCAGGGAGATTTTGTCCTTCTACATGCACACTCATCTTTTTTATCACAAAAAGTCTTTTGCAGTGAAGTCTACTTTTTGTTTTCCATGTTGCCTGTTTGCAGCCATTTGAGCTAACTGTCCCATATCATATTTGTGCTTATGGATCAATGTTACATGTGTTGCTTTGTTAGATAAACCTTGTGATGCATCCCGCCTGTGATGCTGCTGATGTTTACGCAACACAGTATACAGTGCTGTGTGTCCCACCACGTTACAGCGTAGATATGACAATATGAAGGGAAGATAAGAAGTTTTAACTTTTGTTGTTTTCATCCACCAGGGAGTGCTGAGTCCCTGAGTCAACACACTGCATTCTGGGATAGTCTGGAACTCTCTCCATGGGCTGTACCACCTGCTGACAAACCAGGGGGGTCTGGAGGAGCAGTGTTGAATGAGGTGAGATTGTCTCTGCTGTTACACGTGTCACACTTGGATGATGTTTTTCATTGCATACATTTAGTTGTTTTAATACTTTGTAAGCTATTTATTTAATAAGACAAGATCCGCTGATGAGCAGGACAAACCTAAAAGCTGCTCGCCTGCCTGTCATGTTCAATTTGATGTTATAAGTTCTGACATCAAGGACTTCTCTGCGCTGTGTTTCCTCCGGAGCCATGAGCCTTGTTTTGCTGATAGACCTGGTCACAGCACAGTTGCACGCTAAGTAAAGTGCATTTGATTTTAATGTGAGTAAAGTGGCAGCTGGTCACGTGCGCAGCTTGTACTGAATCAACCAAGGTTCTCCTCTCTGTCGCTTTGAGCCACGGCACGTCGTAAATATATGGCTTGGTTCAAATTAGTAGCTTACTGTCCTAATCCTCCTCCTCGTCTGTCATGCAATATGATGATGAGTTTACCAAACCCATATGGTAGATGACTTCCTCTGTGTAAAGGTCAAAGAACAGTCAGAAAGATGTGAAGGCACCTTTCAGTGACTGAAACGAAGCCAGGGAGCCTTAGATGACTCGAGTTTGTTTCCTGCCTTCGTTGTGATAGGATGAGAGGCATTTTTAAGGTAAGCTAGTCTGCTTAGTGACAGTGTGTTTGTTTATGAAGCTGCATTTGAGCTCCGTGTTGGAGCAGTGATATATTTTCTTGCACAACACCTCCAGGAACCAGTTAGTAAGGGGTCTTCCTGCGAGAATGGAGGCCTTATTGGCAGTGCAGAGTGTGAAAAACACCCTATAAATAATGTCTCTGTGATGCCCGAAGAGGGGCGAATGCATTGTAGTGTATTTCTTTGTTTTTATTTATTACATATGTGTGTGTGTTTGGGAATCTAATTGCTCATTGATGAATCTCTACATAAACAAATCAGCCATTCTTTAGAATTATAAGCAAACCCCAAGCTACAACTGCTCTGGGTTTTCTGTGAATTACTCACAGCATCTTTTGTTTTTTTTGTGGTAATATTGATCCCCAGAGGAGAAATTCTCTTTTCACTATCTCTCCTTCCACAGGAAAGTAAGATCGCAGGGTCAGCTGTAGAATTGTACCTTTGGAGCTGCTGGTGATTATCTGGCCCGCAGACATTTCAGCAGAGCAAACGCTTGAGGTCAAGGATTTGAACTCGGGCCTTCTGGTTGATGGATAGTCTCTCTGCTCGCTATTTTTGCATTAAAGAAAATCTATACAAGCAAACATTTAAGTTCTGCAAGTTTTCTTCAGCACATTGCCTTGTAAGTTCACTTGCCTCCTTTGCCTGAGGGATACTCTGCTATCAAGAGTGATAAACAATGAACATGAGTGACTTTAATAACAAATACTAACCAACCTCCACCCGGAGCCTGCACGCAGAGTGGAAGATTAATGTTTGAATTTACTCGAGTGTCAGGACACTAATTGGCAGGTTAAGTCTCAAGGCAGTACTGATCTGTCCAGCTATGAACTAATAATACGCATCACAAACTAATTAAAAACATTTCATTATTACACAGTCCAGACATCAACAGTGCAGACATTAAAAAGTGATACAATATAAATATTCTGAGCAACAACTTTAGCTGCAGAGAAAAGGCTGTAAATCTACAAGGACGTTGTTAAATATTCCTTTGAGATGCAGATATCTGAGTCGCGGATGAGTCACTCATACTTAAATACACTTTTTATGGTAAAACTTGTGTAAAAAATATCTAATTCTTTTGTGAATGAGATATTTCTTGTACAGTGCTTCAGTGCTTTTGGAGTGGAAACCAAGTTGCTGCCTGTTGCCTCAACATTTGGTGCCTCGCATTAGGAGTAAGGGAGTGCTCTCTGGCCCTTGTCTCAAACAGACTTGCTTGTTTAAGTGTGCACAAACACACATTCTCAGAGAGAGAGAAAGAGAGCACTCTCATTTACCCCACAGGGAGCAGACAGTTTGGAGAGCACTACATTCTCCCTGCTGGAATCTCTGTCTGTATGTTGTATGCTCCTCTCTGTTCCTCTCACTTGCTTTCTCCTTCTGTCTGCCTATGAGTTCATCTCAGTTCAATTCAGCAAGGCTTTATTAGCGTGACATTTTGATCAAAAACATGTTGCCAAGTGTGTATTTGATCACAAAGTGAGACTTCAGTGTTTCATATTCTCAAATGTGGTTTATTGGCATGACCACACAAACAACACTGCCAATGCATTTTGCACAAGGTTTACAACGTTAAGTATAATGATTCAGAAATATGCGCCTCTTTTTTCTTGTTCTCTCTGCTCCTCTTTCACCTTGCTGATTGAAGGGAGGTGTAAGGCTGTACTTCCCTCCTTCTATCACACTCTTTCTCGTTGAATCCAAAGAAAAAGTGTGAGTGTGCCTGTGTGTGTGTGTGTGTGTGTGTGTGTGTGTGGGTGGGTGATAGAGAAAGAGAGAGAGAGAGTCAGTGCTATTCTTGGCTGGTTGGGGAAGTCTTGGCTCTCTGGCGTATGGGAAAAGTGCTCTTGGCAAGTCTTGAACCGAGGCATTCCTTTATGCTGTCCTCTTGAAACACTCACACACAGAGACAGATACACAAACTTGTTTTTGTCACTCAGGAGGACATTGCGTTGACTTGTATTCATCCTCTGGAGACTTAAACCGCTACATGCTAAACCTAACCCTGACATTAACCAAAAACCAAGACTTTACCCTGAAATTTAACGGTTTACCTTGTGTGAACATGAGTTAGAGAGCAACACACACACCCGAGTGACTAAAGCTCACATTTACATGCTCCTTTAGTTACAAACTGCTGAGTTTTTTTCTTTTCATTCTCTGTTAATCTCTCTCATACACACCCATACACATATTCAGGTCTGCCACACACACACACACCAATGTCTGTTTGCATGCTCACTCACTCACTGACAGCAGAAAGACTAAGTGCGGTCTCAAAAGAGAGATTTCTAGTAGTACTACATTATGCCCCGAGGCCCAAAGCCAGAGTTTCACTGTCACTCACTCTTTCTTTCTCTCACATACACACACCCACACACACACTCATACACACCACAATATCTTTGAATCAATCGCCTAAGGAGTGGGAGGTTTTCTGCATGACTTCTATCAGCTAATAGATCTCTTAAGTCTCTTTCTCGATGTCCCTTTAGTTCTTTCTCTCTCTCTCTCTCTCTCTCTCTCTCTCTCTCTCTCTCTCTCTCTCTCTCTCTCTTTGTCCCTCTCACTGCAGTACCACTACAAGGTGACATCACTGTCTTTCTCCATCTTTTCCCTCCTCCTCTGTCATTTTCTTGTTTTTTTATCCCGCTTACCATCTCCTCCTTCTCCTCCCGTTGTCCTTCCCCATCTCTCCTCTTTTCATCTGCCCCTCCCTCCTTTGTTCTCACACACTATTTCTCCTCTCCATGTCTCCCCTCCACTGCGAATCCTTACATAATGCCTGTCAAACTATAAACACACAGTGTCAGTGTCAGCCTGCCCAGGCAAAAACTGGGTTTGGTGATGAAATTGGGTCAGGGTCAAAGGGTTCTGTGTGTTTGTAAGGATGCATACAACCAGTCTCCAGACAACTGTGTCTATGTGTGTATGTGTGTGTGTGTGTGACTGCCACATCTTCTAAAACATGTTATTTTCAGTCCACGAGACAGCTGCATGCATGCACAAGAACTTTGCACACAAAAAAGGTTTTTCTGGTAACAGCACACACACTCTGTGCTGGTCGCTGGTCTTTCCTTAGTCTGAAATGGCCCACCCAGAGAATGTCACAGAGATGGAATTTCCTTTCATCTGTGTGTGTGTGTGTGTGTGTGTGCATAGCATAAAAACTACTGAAAATAATGATGTTGAAAGAAAGTGAGCTGAGAAAATGAGACAGTCTGTCTGTCTCTCTGCAAGCTCTCTCAAATGCAGTGACGCTGCTCTTCCTCAGCTCTTGACAGTGTGAGTGTGTAGTTGAATATTTTAACAGTAGCCACCATATGCAAACTGGTTTGTTAAGTCAGGAGACACTGGAAAGTGGAGTGTGAAGCACAAATATGAACAACTCCGGTAGATAGTTACTGTATAGATTTGTGTAATTAAGATACAAATGATGAGAATGATGGGTATTAGAGTCCAAAAATGCACTGGCAGGCCAGTATTATGAGTCAGTTTTGACTTCTTTCTCTGCAGAGACTGAAATGCAGCAATTTTATGTATATTTGAGTTTTCTCTATTTCAGATTAATATATTTTGGGGAATTTTGGATAGGAATTAACATGTGTCTTGGTGAAATGATGTACCTTAGACAGTATAAAATATGGATGTAGTATCAGTGATGTCACCCACAGGTGTCTGAGCAGTTGTTGCGAAGTTCAGAGTGTGATTGCTCTGGCCGCTGCCATCTTAGCAGTACGGCCTCTGCCGCTTCCTGGCTAATCTAAAAATGGAACAAGACATGGATTGTCGGCTCAAACAAGCCACCCACGTGGCCAGTCATGCTCTTAATTCTGCATAATTTTAAGCTTTATTATGATTTCAACAGGTGAGTTCTATAAAAACAGTCTCAGTACAGCTATAGAGAGCAAACCAGGCTGTAAACATGTTTCTGCTGTGAAGTTGGGCTTGTGGAGACTGACTCGTTCTGTTTCCAGCCTCAAGTGGACATTTGAGGAACGGTTTTTGGCACTTTAGCATAGACTTCACATGTTTATTTGCATATAGACCGGGGAAGTGAGATACAATCGCAAGTGGACAATGTCAGGTGTGACATTGTATATGGGATCACCCAGGACGCATGTTAATGCCAGGTGTAAATGGCCATAGTGATTAATAAAAATGATTTGAAGTTCAGTTACATTCACTGTTTCAAGTTTTATTATTATTATTGGTAGTCAACTCACAGATTGAGCTCCTGTCAAGCCCCAAAAGTTCCCCAACCCCTGACAAAATACAGTATTTTACCTACGAAGAGCTACACAGAAATGAAAGAAATAACCTGGTGTGTGTGTGTGTGTGTGTGTGTGTGTGTGTGTGTGTGTGTGTGATGTAAAGGTTATTTCCCAGCTTGTTTTTATGTGTTGTAAACATTGTCCTTTTACCACCAGCACAGTAAATACATGCTTCAATCTGTACAGATTGTCCAATTGACTGGAACCATTTTCCCCTCTGGGAGCCTGACGACAATCAACACGATTATATACATTTGATTGTACACAGTGAACAGACATACATGTGTTTGTGTATTTAATCAAATTCTATTGTGTTCACCACACAGTGTTCAGCCTCAAGAGTACACTGCACTGACGGGCAGCATGCAGACACCTGTGGAGTGTGGTGTGTGATTACGTTGTGTATGTGTGTGTCTGTCTGTGGACTTTATTCAGGTGATGGCTGAGTTCTGTATGGCTCCAGTGTGTACTGTGTGTGTGTGTGTGTGTGTGTGTGTGTGTGTGCGTGTGTGTGTCCTGTTGAGTCTCAGGGGTGTTGGATGTGTGTTTGTGCAGAGCAGCGGAGGCCTTTGATGATTTGTGCAAGCCTGCGTGCTCAACCAGCGCTGCTGCCTGTCTGACATTTTTGTCCGTGTGCCTTTTGAAAAGGTGGAATACATTATTCACTGACAAGGACACATGCTGAGCAGTCGCCCACCTCTCCTTCATCCACACAATGCCCGCTGCCATGCCCATTCATGCCAATTAGTGCCAGCCTGCCTGCCTATGCCCATTACAGCGGGCCAGTTCACCTTCAGCACACACAGCAGTAGGGTACTCTGTCCTAGATGTGGACACATGCAGGCACCATGAGGAGAAAAAAACAAAACAAAACAGGCACAGAGTTTTTCCCTTCCATTCTCACATGCACGTGTGTGTGTGCTGACAAGCAAATACAGCAGCATTAGCTGACAGTTGTGTGCGCATTACCATTTGTCTCCACAGGCGTCCTCCTGTTTAGCGCTCCCTGCAGACCCTCAGACTCACACATCCCACACCTGTCAGCCTGTCCTCAACCCGACTTCAGCTAAGAAATTATCACACTCGCGTCATCTGGGTCTGATTGGCTGCATGTGTTTGTCACCATGTTCCACTCACATAAAAAGATCACAGGGGCACAAAGATGAGGTGTGATAAACGTTAAAGAGGATTTGCTTTAAATTAGCATTGCTAATTGACTTTTTGTGTGAATAGTGAGGAAGAGAAATACATTTAAAGAAGCAATATGCTGTGAGTAACCGACTTACTGTGATGGAGTGTATGGGCGTGCTACATTCGGAATAAAGTTGCATTTATAGATACCATATTTTAAAATATGGGGTATAGGCAGAAAATGTCCAACTTATGCGTTTGTGAGTGGTATTATGGTAGACAATAGATAGGCAACAGATGTGATCTGACATTAATAAGCAAAAAATTACAAAAATCCTCTGTTTGTTGCCTCTCAAATGTGAATAATTTCTCTTTTATGTTCCTCTATGAAAGTAAATGAAGTTGAATTTTGGACACATAAAACAAGCTATTTGAATATTGGAACTTGAAACTGCGAGGTGCATTTTTCACTCTTTTCTAACTGTATTCACCAAATGATTAATCATCAGATAAATAAGTAATGAATAGATCTCTAGCTATGAGCTAAAAGAAACAAGAAATATGCCATTAGAATAATGAAAAATATCCTATATATCCTAGTGCATAAAAATTCAACACATAATGGTTTTAAACTCAAGTTTAGGTTGAACGCTCCAATCCAGCATGTAAATTCACTACCTGCAAGATGTTGAACTTCCTGTTTGGAGGAGTTGTCTTGTTATTATTCAGTGCGCTCAGAGCCAGATTAAGTCAATAATGTAGTACCCTATTTCCACGTTCTCAAATCCTAATGGAGCTGTCGTATTTCATAATAAAAACTAGGCTTGCAAATTCTCTATATCCCTATTTCCAAAGTGAGTGACATTCTCTTTTAATATTTGTTAAGGTCTTATGTTGAGGGACTGGACAAAGGAGTGATAGTTGTGTGGGTAGAATGAATGAATGGATGGTGGTAATGATGAATGCAGTTTGAATTACATTTATCTGTCCCCTTTCTCTAAATCCCCTCTGCTGCCTTTTCACTTTTCTCTCTGCAACTGCCTCCCCACCTACATTTCTCTCTTACTCGGCTTTGTGCAGCAGGACACATTCTCTGAACAAGATTATATATTGTCTTTGAAATAATATTTGGATGTTTATGTCTGCGTTTGCCCTTGAATGAGTGTGTTGGACATTTGCCTGCATGTCTGAATGTCTGTGATTATTGCTATTCTTTGTGTCTGTGTCTGTGTGTGTGTGTGTGTGTGTGTGTGTGTGTGTGGTGTGTGTGTGTGTGTGTGTGTGTGTGTGTGCAAAAATGGAAAACAAGTGAGAGAGCATCAGTTCGTGTTTGCGCATGTGCACGTCTGAACGCATGTTTTTCATATTTACGCATTTATGCATCTACGTGTGTGTGTGTGTGTGTGTGTGTGTGTGTGTGTGTGTACTCAGTAGGATCATACAGCAATAGAGGAGCTTAGCAGTGATTTGCCCATCCATTCCAGTCCCTCCCTAATCCTACACACACACACACACACACACACACACACATACTTCTTTGTGTGTGTGCGTGTGTATGTGTGTCTGTGACTAGCAGGGATTTAATAGTGTGTGTGGATTAGTAGGTTTGTGAATGGGATGTGGCTTGGGCTAAAGTAGCACACTACACTGCCAGCAAGTTAACAGAGCACTGGCAGAGGGTTTATGAGAAAGATGAAGGGGTACGGAAAATGAAAGATATTTGAGTGTGTGAGTGTCCCACAGTTCAGAGGGTAATGATTGTAATGATTACCAAAGGTTATGAATGATAGATTATGAAGAGGACATGGGTATGATATGATTACAATGTCGTAATAAGGGTGTGCCTTCGTTAATAATGTGTGTGTGTGTGTGTGTGTGTGTGTGTGGTGTGACCATTAGATGGCTCTGCACCTGCTGTCTCACGAGCTCCCACACACAGAGACAGATGGAAAGACATGGATAAACAAGAGAGCTGAGACTTTCACAGACAGAGACGAAAGGGGGGTGGATGGGTAAAGAGAGTGTAGGAAGGAGGGGGTGGTAGTGGTGGTGGGTGGGGGGGGGGGTTTGCTGTCATAACCACAGTGTGTGTGTGAAGTTTGCTTGGGCGACTGAGAGAGTGAGCGAGTCAGTGTGTGGGGGTGAGAGAGTCTGTGATATGTATATAGGTGTGTGTATATATAGAAGCTTTTCATCAGTTTCCTTAGTGACTGGCTCTGACTGAGACTGCTCTCCACTCAGAGGCAGAGACAGAAGAAATGAAAGAAGAAGGGAGCAGAGCAGTATTTGCTGAGGATTATTTTACTGCACTTAACGTCACATTGACTCCCGTTATTAGTTGATTTAGAGGCAGGAAGAATATATTGCCTATATCATGATCAATCCTGACATACTAATCTAAAGGCGATCTGCATCAGCAGAATGGCTGTTTACAAGTAAATCAACTCTCATCTAATATCTTTTATGAAAAACTGAACACAGTTTTAATATGTAAAACTCTTTACAAGCTCTCCATGTTGTTCTCAATATCCAGCTGCATGAAACAGCTATGAGACCTCAGTGATTTCATGTTACAAGTAAAATCCACCAGCCATAGAGCAGACATGTAAATTGTAAGGAGGTGACAGATTTATGAAGAGATTTTTAAGCTCGGGGACAATAAAACATGGATTTTGCTCAAGGAGTAAAACTTGATCTTAGCAAGTTATGATCAAGTGGTGATATTGTAGATATTTAGTGATGGTCTCCAGTTGTTATTATCATCCAACCAAAACAGGTTTCCTGTTGGTTAGACGACAGAGAAAACGTGAAGAAACTGGATATTTATTCAGAGGTTTGTGCGTTTTCAGAAATGATCCAAAGACGCATTGGCTGTCTTTTCTGGACTGGGAAAAGAGACAAAGATGTTACAGACAGAGCTAAACTCACCATTCAGAAAAGAAGAAAAAGAATTTTCTCTTTTCTCAACTCTTTGTGCTCGTTCTCAAACCGCCCCCTTCCTCACTCTCGCACTGCTTTCACTTGGCGGCAGATTGTAAACAAACCCACACAAATGACTTCTGATTAAATGCCGAGAGGCTCCAATTAGCTGCCAAGGCAACAGGTGAGTTTTGCTGTGCCGTTGAGGTCACCTGACAAGACAGAAACAAATGTTGTGAATGTGAGACAGTGTAGTCTGGTCTGTTTTTCTCTTTGTCTCTGCTGACTTGGGCTTATGTCTGTATCATATTTGTCTGTGTTTACTGAGTCTCCCTATCTGCATCTCTTTCTTTACTCTTGTCCTTGTCATTCCATCTGTCTCTTTTTTTTTTTTTTTTTTTTTTTTAGTTGTGTTTTTATTTTCTTCTGGAATTCAATAGCAATAACAAAGATGGTGCAGGAATGGTTTGTTTGCAACATGTACAAAACAAACTTGTACAGATGCATGCTTTCATAATGTTATGATTTCCAATAGTTTACCTAAAAAAACCCAAATTTACTTTCAAATCAATAAGGAAATTTTGTGATTTGTGTGCACAAGTCAGGAATTATATGTTTAACGTGAGCAACAACAACTAACAGCAGACCAAAACAAGAACAGTTTGTACAGAAAGTGCACAAAAAAACTGCAGCAACACATCATGGACCTCATACAGTACACTGAGGATGTCGAAAATGAATGAAAAATATCATCAGCACTAAGTGCTTATCACCAAAAATATCTTCCAAAATAAAATAATAATTAAAAAAAAGAGCACAAAGAACTCTCAGATTACTACATTTCAATCCTCTTACCCAGCTGAGCCTCTCTGGGCACATTTTGTATGTTCTTTTAGTCTTCACCACATTAAAAACAAACTTTGGAAATGTCTCCTGCTCTGCAATAGTTAAACACTCCATGAATATCCAGTGAACACCAGGATAGATATCAAGCAGACAGGAAGGCCAACCAACACAAACAGGATGTGTGTTTTTTTTGGTGCATGTTTAGACTCAGTGAGTCCAGTGGGAATCATTACGTTTCTGCGTGTGTGCCTGTGTGTGTGTTAACATGTTATGAGTGGGTACTCACTTCTTCCCTGTGCGTGCTACATCTCTTAGCATTAAGGAGCACATTTCATCTATATTTACTTCCAAATGGTCTTTTAACTAGGTCAGCTAACTAACGGAAATAGACTGCTGTACACAGTCAGTGAGGTAATCCGTCGTGACATCTAGTGGTGGGAAGTAGGAAGTGCAGCCCTGTTGAAAGAGTGTCACACTGTATATCTGGGGGAGATCAACCATTTTTATTTTATTGGTACTATGCACACATATATATCTATATAAAAAATAACATGTGCAGACAGTTGGACAATAGTACAATGGTGCAGAGTGCAGAGGATTTGTGAATAAATAATTCATGTAGCAGGTTGTTTAATGTACATGAGGTGTGTATATCCAGTATGCACAGCATGTGTAGATTGTGTATGAGACATGACATTTAAAAAATGTCTAAAAACAAAACTGAATTTAAAGAGTGACGGGTACAGGTGCAGTGGATGTTTGATTGTTCCTGACACTGTGTGCCTGCTGGTAAGTGTTCATCACAGTGAATGCCTGTGGGAAGAAACGATTCTTGTGTCTCTTTGTTTTGGTGTACAATGTTCTGTAGCGGCTCCCAGAGAGGAGGGCTTGGAACAGGTTGTGTCTGAGGTGTGATGGATCCGTTGTGATGTTTCCTGACTCCGGACATGCATGAGTCCTGAACGGAGAGATGATTTTGCTCACCTGGCTTACGCCCGTTGGTCAGAAAGTTTGTGATCCACTGACAGGTGGAGGCTGGGTGAGTTTAGTGTGAAGGATTTCAGGGATGATGGTGTTGAACAGCAAGCTGGTCCACCAAAGGAATCCTTGCATGTGTCACTGAGGAGTCGAGGTGTTGCTTAATATAGTGCAGTCCCATGATGACTGCATTGTCCACTGAACTCTTTCCCAGTAGGCAAACTGCAGGGGGTCCAGCGGGGGGGGGGCTGTGATGTCCTTCAGGTGAGCTAGCGCTGGCCTTTCCAATGACTTTATCCGTATACAAGTCAGGCCAGCAGGCCTGTAGTCATTTAATCAGTAGAAAGCGATTCTGATGTTGCCTTTTGATGTATTTAGTGTATTTACCTGTGTGTACATATATCATGTTTATATCTATCTATGTATGGACATAGATAGATAGACTCATACTCAGATTCATATTTATGGAGCAAAAATGCCAAACATTGTCTGGCTCCAGCTTCTCACAAATGACGATTTGCTGCTTTGTTGCGTTTTACATATTTCTCAAATGAACATCTGCATTTCAGACTGCTGTTTGGATAAATGGAACAACATGAAAAACATTGGCGTGGGCTCTTGTGATTGACATTTTATAGGTCGTGATTAATCAATAAATTGTGAGTGATTAATCACAGTTTGCCCCTAAATACATACCTGTATGTGTGTATGAGTCGTCCATGTGTCACTCTTTCATGTGCTTTCTCTCTCTCTCTCTCTTGCTCTAATCTCTTCTGCTCACTCCCTCCCTCCCTCTTTATCTCTCCCACACTCCCCCTTTCTGCCCTTCTCTTCTCACTGAAACAACCTCCCACCCCCTCTCTCTCGCTCTCGTTCTCTTTTGCTGCTTGTAAGCGGTCTCTGGGCGTGCAGCCAGCTGGCGTGTGTGTGTTTTTTGAATGAATACCTGATGAAGTTGGCCGTTGCAAACCGTGGGAGGGGCCCTGTGTGTGTGTGTGTGTGTAAGTGTGTGTGTAGGGCAGACAGTGTGAGAGCTCTGGCTCGCATTCAGCCCCTTGCATAATACACGTTGGAGCTCTGCATGCGGGACTCCCTCCCTGTGGGCGTGTGCAAGTGTGTGCTACCAATTTTGTGTGTGTGTGTGAGAGAGAAAGAGAGAGAGAGAGAGAGAGAGAGAGAGAGAGAGAGAGAGAGAGATCACCTGAGTGCTGTGTATCAGTGGTAGTGAGGGAGCTTCCTGCCTCGCTGTCAAGATTTAGGAGAGGGCTGTTGGCTGTGTGTGAGTGTGTCTGGGGAGGTGGGGAGGGGGGTGAGAAAGGCCAAGAGCAGTTTGTAGCACAAGTACGCTGAATCTGCTCAGGATTTTCAACTTGAGGGGGAGAGAGGGAGACAGAGAGAGAGAGAGAGAGAAAGAGAGAGAGACAGAGAGAGAGAGAGAGAGGGAGGGAGAGAGAGAGAGAGAGAGAGAGAGAGAGAGAGAGAGAGAGAGGGAGGGAGGGAAAGAGAGACTCAGGGTGCTGTACAAGGGACCCGGCAGAGGAGAGGAGGAGAAGAGAGAAGTTAAGGAAGGAAAGGAATGAGAGGGGGAGAGAGAGCATGCTGCAGAAGTGGGCTACTCCTGCTACCCTGGTAAGTACACTTCACACAGTTTTGAGCTTGCGCTGAATGAAGTGTGTGTGTGGGAGAGAGAGAGAGCGTCAGCGTGTGTGTGTGTGTGTGTCCTGAACGCTTGTCTTGTTGTATCACAGTATGTCATTTGTAAGTGCGTACTGCGTCTGCCCTAGTTTTTCCTACAATCGTCGCTGCTTGTTTCTCCCATTCGCTCGTCGTCCTGAAGTGTTTCCCCTCCCTGCTTCTCTTCTTCTCTCTCTTCTTCATCTCTTCTCTTCATGTCACTTCTCCTCACACATTTCTCTCATTCCTCTCTTTCTATTGGCTCTTTTCTTTTCTCAGGCTCTCCCTGACTGTCCGTCTGTCTACTCTGTCTACCCCCCCCTTCACCCCTCCAAACACCCACCAAACCTCAGGGCTGTTGGAGGGGTGAGAAAGTGCAAGTCATGCAACACTGCCTAAGTGTTTGTTTTCTCAAAGAGACTCTCTCTTTTTTTTCTCACAGTCATTTGTTTCTCTCCATCTCTGTCTGTCTTTGTTTGTGTAACTCTTAACCACTCTTTTCCTCTCCCTCGTCTCTTGCTTCTCTTTTTCTCCGTCCCCCCCCCACCACCACCACCACCACCACCTCCTCCTCCTCCCTCTTCTCTTCCCCTGCTTCTCTAACTCTCTGTCTCCATCTGTCCTCCATTACTCCCTCACTATCTGACCATACTCCCGTGTGTGTGTATGTGTGTGTGTTTGTTGTTGTTTGTGTGTAATCACTAGTGGAGAGTGGCAGCCTTGTCAGAGTTCCCAGTCTGGCAAGGGTCCCTGTAATGTGCACGCACATATGCACACACACACACACACACACACACACATCCACACTAATGAAAAACCACATAAGCAAAAAGCCTCCGAAGGACAAAAAGGAAGAAGTGGAGAGAGACAGAGAAGTATAAGCCCGCAGCAACACTACAGTACTTTCCAGTTGAACTATATTTAGCAGTGAGATAACACATCACGTTGGACTTATCCCTTTGATCATGATTATGATTATGGCTGGGCAATCATACACACACACACACACACAGATTCAAATGCAACAGACATATGCAGCCCATGCACACAGTTTATATGTTAATGTAGCTTTTATATAAATTAGTGATGCATGATGATACAGATAAAGATGAATATTTCTGCCTGCCAGTATGACAGGCAGATGATTTTTGGAAGTAAAATGCAAAAAGCAAAGTTGCTTTTTTTGTACTGATTGTTCAGTGTCGGTCATGCGAGAAAAAGTGAAATGGCATTCATTCAGTGTTAAATATTAAATATCTCATCTTATTTTATGAGCCGTCATGCTGATTGTTATGATGAATTTCAGGAGAACAAAGAAACAGGAACCAGTTATAAAATACTGTCAGCAGTAGTTTTCTTAACTTTCCCAGTGATTGTGGACATTTTAATAAACATTGTATCTTATGTCTGCATCTGATAGTGAGTCATAGCAATAATATGTTCATATTAGAGAGAGACATGATGTCCTCTGTAATTATGTAGAAAAAATGTCAGATATCTGCAAAAATCAAATATTGCACTCTTGCACCCTTAAACTAAACATTTGCAGACAAAATGGTGGCATGTTGGTTATTTGATGGTGAAACAAAAGCAAAGTTTCTTATAATTGTCTAGTATATTATATTCTGAAATGCAAATCTGTAATTCATCCAAAAACAGTAGGGGCCAGCGTTTTCTGATGAGGTGCCACTCCTCAAGATTCTTTATGGTTAGACACATGTAAAAAAAAATGTATATTAAACTTTCAAAACAGTCATGCTAAGTGGCTACAATATAACCACAGGATCATTTGTGATTTTTCACCTGAGTAACTATGAACCAACTTTGTAACATTACAGAGGTATGAAACCAAAGTCAACACATTTTGTTCTGATTTGATTGTAATACATGGATCAAATGGATGCTGAAATGATGACATCATGATGGCACTTTATAAGAAATTCATACTTAATCACGTCTGTCCACACAATGGAACAAGCTGCAATCATGTAACAGACACATATTTTCACTAAGTAGACCAACTTCCTTGCTTCCTTGTTAATTTTTCTGCAGGCAATCTTCTTTTTTATCCGATCTCTGTATAAATATAAAGTCATATCCCAGAACTCTGGGGTCCCACAGATGGCTACAATAACAACAGTGGATGTGGAAGATAATACCACATTTTAATCCAAAGTCAACATAGTTCAGTCCTACAGTGACTCACTGTTGCCTCTCGATGCGCAAGTGGTATTGCAAGAAAGTATGAGCCCAAGGTAATAATGCAGCAACACAATGTCTTTGACATAACGTCATCATTGTTGCCTCTTCACACTCTGTTCATAATGTCAGTTCATTTTTTTAATGGTTTTAACCTTCTTGAACTATAATTCTGGCCCAATCATATCAACCAGCATATAATCAGTTACACATTGCTCTTTTAATCCGAAAAGTAAGTGGTTATTGTATGACACTGACAAACATTTAATGTTCCCCTACCCACCTCGGTGCCCCAAGAAACCTCTCCTGCTCACTGTAATTGTCATTACTGACCCTTGACGTAGTTCTCCAATTTTAGTAATGCACTGCATTGTTCTCCTTAACATCCTGAGTTGAAATGCAGAGTTGAATGGAGGTTCTTGTTTTTATGGATTTTGTTTATGGAGCGGACATACCAGCATATAATTATAAATCTTTCTGTTGCTACTAACAACTGAAGCTGGATGCAGGAGAGTTGATAGCATCAACAAAAACTACAACAAGAAAACTAGAGTTAAACAGTTTGTGTACAATTCATGAATGTCATCACAATGTCTTATACTGTTCCTAAGCATGTATAGAGACCTCTGGGGTGGATATGTCACTAAGTTAAAAAGAAAATTTGAATCCAAAAAGTATTTTTGTGTTGGCTGTTCAGGGAACTTTAGGAAGTTGCTTCGAGACCCAGTGTTTGTGTCTTTGAACGTCTGTTGTAATAATTTGTAATTGTTGCAAATGACAATAGTTACAGTTCTGTTAGCCATACCACTGCAGCGCTGGCGCCATAACCACAAAGCACTCCATTACTGCTCGAGTAAACTAGAAGGATTTATAAATTATAGATTGTGATATAAGTTAACTGCATCAATTAGAGAGCATGGTCTGATGTGTATTACTGTAACACGTTGTTTTTCATATAGAATTGATACATAAAAGGTTAGTTTAATTCAGTCTCCCTGCAGGATTTTAACCACAAACATGAGACAATAGCAGAAACAACTCCATAAATCCAGATGTTTTGGTACCAAAGTAAGCTACAGCATTTACTGCACTTGATTTATGTGTGTGAAAGAAAGAGAGAAAGGGTAACATCAGCACACCTCCACCATTTTCACTGTAGAAGGACAATAGTATAGTGCATGAGTGAATGATTCAGGTTACTGACTCTCTCTTACAAACACACAGACTTTGGTAAGGTGGATCATTGTGCTTGTGTGTGAGAGAGAGAGAGAGAGAGAGAGAGAGAGAGAGAGAGAGAGACTGAAGCACATGGAGGACAGACAGCTTAGGTTACAGGTCATCTGATATCCACACGCATTCACTCACTCACGCACACACACACACACACACACACACACACACACACACACACGCTGCAAACTCAGCAAGATTCAGGTGACATAGCTTTTCAGTGAATGTGTGTTTGAGTGTCAGTTTCAGTGAAGCAATACTCTCTCTTTTTGCAATGTAGGTCAGCTGAGCTCGCCTCTTTTCTCTCTCTCTCTCATGTGTCCCAAGCCTTCCCTCACTCTCATACCCAGGCCCTCGCTTTCCTGCCTCTCTTTAACCCTCCTTTAAATCCCTTTGTCGATCCTTCTCATACTCTTCCTTCGTTAATTGTTGCTGAAGTTGTTTTTTTTTGTTTGTTTGTTTTTTTTATTCAAAGTTTCCCAGGCTGCGTTCTGGAAGGGTTAATAAGGAGGGAATGTAGCCCTCAGCAGCCTCCCAGCTGAGGAGTTTACAGTGAAAATGAGTCTTTTCCTTTTCTTTCTTCTCCCTCACTTCTTGTACAGTCTTTTTCTCCCTTTTACTCTCTCACTAACACTGCAGGACAAAGTAGAAGAGATTGGATCCAAGCTTGAAAGTTCATGTTTTTCCCCAGGATTGTTGTGTGTATGTACAGTATCTTCCTGTGTTTTAATTACAGCAGCTCTAGTCAAGATTTTCATATTTAACAGTGAATCTAATCACTGTAAAAAGGTGTTGCTTGTAGTGACAACGCCGCAGAGAATTAACACACGGCTGTGTTGAACAGAGCTGTAGTTGCATCTTTTTTTTTTTTTTTTTTTTTTTTAACCAGTGTTGCCTTCATACACACCTGTTATCAGCAAAAAAGTTCTAAAATCCCACCACTCCCTCAGCACCAAACAGCAGACAGACAAAAATAGTGGCTAACTAGTGAACACTGTAGAGCATGTAGCTGCTGAAGAGCCACGTGTTTCCTTCAGGATTTGGTGTGGAGGGTGAAATGGTCTAAGATTTAAGTTCTTCTTATAATCTGTAATTCAGCAGCCAAGAAAGATGACAAATCACTTTTGTTGTAGTAGTGGTTTACATCCCTTCTGTTGGTTGCTATAGCAATCTGACTGTGATATGTTGCTCGCCTTAGCACACAGTTATTCCAAGCATTAGCTGCTCAGCAGCTGCAGTATCATACCGCCCTTTATACACATACTGTACGTAACAGCAGTACAATATATCCCATTACACAATGCATATAATATTTCAGCTTGAATTCTCAGAAACCCTTTTCACTTTCCAGAGTTTGAAATGACGTGCATCGCTCTGAAGATGAAAGCTCTCATAGACAGCAGCGTGAACAGATCTGTGGCTGGATATACAGACACTGTTTTTATGTGACAGCTGATATGAAATGTTTCTAATCCAAGAGCTCTCAGCCACATATTATTCCTCTTGTATCAAAGTTTTAATTTGAGCAAGAGCTTTTTGAATACAAGCATGAAATAGTGTCGCTCATTATTAAAGAATCTGTCCATACTGACTGTATTTTATGTCACGGCCTGAACAGGAGGCCGAATGATGTGTGGCACAGTAGAGAGAAGCAGAAGATGAATATGTAAGGATGCCAAGAGACAAGAAGCATAGACATTAGGAGACAGAAGATTAAGAACATTAAACCATTAGATGGAAGAATGATAATTGAGAATGGAGTTACGAAGTAGGAGAGGTGGGCAGGCTGAAGCAGGAGAGGAGTCGAGTAGAGGGTAGAGTGAAGGAGGGAGAGGCGGAGAAGATTGTATCTCTGTGCTAAAAACTCACCGATCAACAGTACCTTTCAGAACACCTCTGAGTCATGCCTGCTTGATTGAACAGATGGCGTGTACTTGAGAAAGCGTGTGTGTGTGTATATATATATATATATATATATATATATATATATATATATATATATATATAATAGTGTATGTGTGTGTATATGTGCATGTGTGTCCTCTTGTACTATATGTGCATGTGAATTTGCACGTGTGTTTACTCCTACGCCTGTCTCTGCAGTCGTGTTGTAGTAGCACTGCGACACCTCTTAAATCACAGGAATCTGCTTGAGATGCAAGATGTCCCTCGTCCCACAAAACACACACACACACACCCACGTATACACACAGTGGGTGCAATTAGTATCACTCTGCAGGAATTAGCAAATAAGCCTTAGGTGGACTGGGAGGTGTTGACCCAGTCATTCTAGTTGAAAGATTGAATCTTTTGTGGCTTGGCAGCTACAGAGATTAGATAGTTCGAGTCATCTCCAATACAAGAGGCCATATTATGAGGTCTGCTGAGAGTACAGTCAGCAACAATTACACTCTTATATTGAGTGATGTGACCAAACCAGTTGTATGAGAGGCCATTTTTACTGAGATCTACAGAATCTCAGATTCCAAATGCTGGAATCTTGGGTAATGATGTCAAGCAAGAGGCTCCCATTGTTATATCAAGTATGAAGATATGTTTCCCATGTCTCCGCTTGGTAGAGCACAATACCCTTCTATCAGAAGATTGATATTGCTTCTTCTATAAATAACAGACAGCTTGACAAAAACTTTAATAGATTTTCCACATTTTTTAGTCCATCATCTGCGTGGTGGTATTTGGACAATGTTTAGATAGGCCTTCTCTTTCCAAGTGTTTGTTTATTATATGATCTTTTTTCATAGATAATCTTTTGGTTAAGTTTATTCATATTCATTTACAGTAACAGATGAAAAATATTGCTACTTTTTGGTTTCAGTAATTTACTATAGATTTTCATTTTCTTTCCTTTTGCAGTCATTCTTGCATAAAACACACTCAGCCTTTGACAACTCAAACTCACTGACTTTGCAAACTCTTCACTGTGGAAATAAATTGACAAACCTTGTGTTGCAGTCAGCGTGTTGTTGCTGTAACAACAGCTATGCTAGCAGTGCATTTTTAGTGCAAGTTTGTGGTGTGTTGGTCAACTGATCCGCGGCCCGAGTGTGCAAATGTGAAGCCTTTAAGTTGTACAAACACTCGAGCCAGTGTATGGGCTGCTTTTGTGCACTAGTTGGTGAAATAGAGTGCATGTTTGTGTGTGAACTTGTGCTGTGTGTCAGGAAAAGAACATGTCAGCATAATTGAATATGCCCAGGTGTCAGTGTTTGAGTAAGCAAAGTGGTATGTGTGTGTGTGTGTGTGTGTGTGTGTGTGTGTGTGTGTGTGTGTGTGTGTGTGTGTGGGAGGGGTGGGTGGGTGGGGGGGGGGTAATTCTCGTACATTATTTATGAGATTCACACCAAGCTTTCCATCTTTTGCAGCAGGGGGTCCTCACTAACAGATGGCACATGCACATGTGGTATACACTCACACATATTGAAAACAGCAGAGGCTTGTTATCAGAGGTCCAAGTACAGCAGGTGCTGGCAACTTCTTGGAATTGTTCAGATTATTATTATGAGGAGTGTAAGCTTCTGGAAACCCATAGGAACAGCATGGATTATTTTTATTCTGCTTCAATTCTTTTGCTCAGACTGTTGAAGCACCAGAAATCTACATTGGCCAGCCACCAGGTGGTACTATAACTACCAGTTTTATACAGTATTACATAGAGAAGCACAAGGTGAGGTTTCCTTGTTTCTATTTTCACCTTTTTGAAACATTTGGAGCAGCTTTTTTTCACAGAATATTTTGGCTTTACCAGTGTCAAAAATGCTAATTGTTTAATGGATTTTTGACGCTGCCTTCTGTATGGACAGTTTATAATTATTTAACTTAATTTTTGTTCATGCGCTGCACATAAACTGCTTTTACCCTCCTGAATTTGGTGTTGCGGAGCATCTTTGTATTAGTCTATGGTCTCTCCATTTTGTTTTGGAGAGGTTTGTTGGGCTCCTGTTGTTGTTGGCTTATGAACTGTTTGTCGACCTTCATGACAGCAAGCATATAGCTCAACACGTCATCATTTTGCTTCCCTATGCCTTTTTTTTGTGTTCATGTCCTGTGTTTGCCAGAACCTTGAATTCCTCGCACTGAACTTGCACCTGTTTGGTTCCAACCAAACAGTGAAATGTTTAGATTTACATTTAGATTTATATGACACTGAATACCTTACTAAAAACACAGTGTGTCAGCCTTTTTCATTTTCATTGAAAAACAATTACTTGTGCAATGTTAGGAAGTTGGAATTTTGAGGATCGAACTATCATTACAGTTTTTGTTCAGATAAAAACAAACAGAGTTTCACACCGTTTCCTAACAGTCTGTTTCTGTGTCTCTCTTCCACAGGACTGTGCTGGGTGTCAGCAGGCTTGCTTTTGCAGGGAAATGATTCCGCATGAAGTGCGACGCACTCGGCCCCCCGTCGTCCTCGGCGGCAGTAGCAGGTGTGACGTCGTGACACTTTCCCCTACCACACTGAGCTCACCCTTCAGCTGCTAAAGATCCCTGGACCAAACAGATCGCCCTACCCCTTCCCTCTCTAACCATCCCTCCATATCTTCATCTCCATCTTTAATCCTTCCTCACCTGCTTGTTAGGGCCTGGATTTTCTTTGTCATCAAGAAAATAAAAGACCTGATTTAACGGCCTTGGGTGAACTGGATAGAGAGTGAGAGAGAGAAGAGATTGGGAAAGTCAATTCATAGCTAATTAAAGAGAGACAAAGGAGACAAGGAAGTGAAATAGAAAGTCAGAGAGAGAGAGAACAAAAAAGAAGCGATAGTCCAAAAGTTAAGGAAACGCAAGTGAAGTTGAGGGACGTGAGGCGAAGTCAGCATGAAGTCCAACCACGAACGCAGTAATGAATGTCTGCCCCCAAAGAAGAGGGAGATCCCCTCAAGTACATTACCATCTGAAATCCGCTCACCCATCATGCCACCTGCCAGTGACAGCCAGCGCACTGAGAACATGGCCTGGCTTGCCAGTGTGGCGGGTGGGAATGAGAGTAGCGTAGGTGGGCATCGTAGCTCCAGTCAGTCTGACGGGCCCCAGTATAAATCGCTCTTCTCCACATCAGACTCCTCATCTTCCTCTTCATCACTGAGGCTAGTCTCATCTCTTCCCACAGTCTATACGTCTGCCCTGTCACAACCCACAGTTGGAGGAACTGTCCATTACACCCAACTGCCACCCAACCTGCAGTTTATAGCCTCACCCTACACTGCCCCATACACAGGCTACATCTCCCCTCAACTCCTTCCACCCCCTCCTCCACCTCCTCCCCTCTCCTCCTCCTCTCTGGCCGCACAGAGACCCTCACACACAGAGACAGTCTGTGCTCCTTCACAGGCCTCCAAACATGACCAGCAGAGAGCATCCATGGGGCGTACATCCATGCCTCCACCTTCTACAGACCCCACCCCTCACCATGTTCAATTGTCAACCTCCCCACGGACTGTGCCATCGCCTCATCATCAAGGAGGTGTTCAATTTCCTCACCAGTCACTGCACCCCCACCATACCTTGGGACATGGGATGTCCCAGGTTGTAGTGCAGTACACAGATGGACCGACCAGGAAAGAGGAAATTTGCTCCAGACCTAGAGAGCTCCACAATGGAGAGCTGGAAAGGGGTCGGCGGTATGGAGCATCCCCAGAGTCCAGCCTCTCCAAGTCAGGTAGCAAATCACGAGACATGACTTCTTCTTTGTCCTCCTATGAGGCCCGCCAGCTGGTTCTGCCATCAGAGTACTCTACTCATGATCCCTCAGGGCTGAGAACCTCTGTAATGCTTATGCCTAACAGCCATGGGGACCACCAGATGGTACCACCCAGAGCCAGCCCTGAGAAGCTGACAACCTCTGCCTCTACACACCTGGAGAAAGGTGGCATCATTCTGGGCAAGCCTGTCAATCGCACACCCTCCTCCTCCAACACCACCTCCTCTTTCACGTTTCCCCCACCATTAAGTGTGAACAGCCTGAAAGCTGCTGTCAGCACGCTATCGCCCCAAACCGTTATCCAGACCACCCACAACGCTACAGAGTCACTGTCAATGGGGCTGCCCTCCAGCAGTATCTACCCTCAGCCACCTATCATTGGTTACATTGCAGGGGGCAATGGGAGCCAGCATACGCCAATCAGCTACCACACCAGCCTACAGCAACACTTACTCATTCCTGGCACCCAACCAGTCATTATCCCTGTTAGTGGAGGTGGAGTCACCACATTGGAACCTGTAACTTCTCATGTAACATCATCTACACAAGCAACGTTTCCCACCACACTCTCACACACATACATTGCTGCCACTGCCCCCAAAGGAGAAAATCTGGAAACCTCCAGCGGCTCGTTTCCCCAGGCCGCTTCAGGTGCAGTGGTCCAAGCCCAGCTTCATCTCCCTATTGTTCCTGCTCCTCCGGGACTGGTCGCTCCTTCTGCTCCTCCTCCTCAATCCAATGCGGTGGTGCCTCCCTCACTCCCCCCATATTTCATCAAGGGCTCCATCATCCAGCTGGCTGATGGAGAGCTGAAACGTGTGGAGGACCTGAAGACAGAAGACTTCATCCAGAGTGCCGAGATCAGCAGTGAGCTGAAGATCGACTCGTCCACAGTGGAGCGCATTGAAGGGAGCCACACCTCACCCAACTTTGCTGTGGTTCAGTTTTCTGTTGGTGAGCACCGTGCACAGGTGAGAGGCAGTGACCTTTATTAAACCTTTATTAAGGGAATAGTTCAACATTTTTGGAAACACTTTCTTGCAAGAGTTGGTTTGATATTATTCTAATGTCTGCATATTCACAATGGAGCTAATTAGCATTTAGGATAGCCTAGCAAAGGCGTTGTATCCATGACGTCACCCACAGGTTTCGGAAGAGCTATTGTGTGAACATAATTTGGGCTGAATGATGCCTGGGAGCTCAAACGAGCCACCTGTGACAGCGCACACCTGTCAGTCAAAGCAGCCATGCTTTTAAATATACATAACTTTAATCCTTAATATAATTTGAGAAGAAAATTTAGACTTGGTACAGTTGTCATGAACAGGAAAATTGGCAACAGAGACCAAAACCATTTTTTGTACATGCGAAGATGGACATTTAAACATGGGGGCTTATGGGGATTGATTGGGTTCTGTAGCCAGCCTCAAGTGTCTGTTTGAGGAACTGCAGTTTTTGGCACTTCAATATAAGCTTCACTTTACAGCTGAGGAGGTTGCCACTTGGATACAGCGTGGTAATTATTAAGCTTTAGAGATACTAGTAGCTAGCTAGAGGTAATGTATTTCACAAGTTTAGAGCCCAGCTGTTTCCTCCTACGTTCCAGTCTTTATACTAAGCTCAGCTACTCAACTCTCAGTGCTGTCTCCGGTGTCAATGCACAGACATGAGAATGGTATTGATCTCTCTATAAGAAAGTGAAACTATTCCTGCAATGCCTGACCTTGGTTTGACTTTATAAAGTGTGATAACAGTTTTGTAATACAGTATCTGTTTTTATCATGACCCATCTTTATGACTCATGATGAAACAGTAAATTAACTGACAACAATGTTTCAGAATTGGTTAATTGTTTAAATCCAGTCAACTCTTTTTACAGTCAAACAGTCAAAGTACGACACAGTGCAAAGCTAATCAGCCCAGGATCTCTAAGAAGGCTTTCATGTATACTCTTAGCTGGAGTTATTAATGTTGAATGACAAGTGTTGAGCTGCTTCCTTATTAATGATGATTAATGACCTTATTAAGGTTCAATGTACGAGGATGTCATGTAACAAACATGTTGGACTGTAGAGAAAATTCAAAGAGTTGACTCATCATGTTCTCAGTAAAGCCAGTATTTTTTGCTGTGACTTAAGTCTGTCCTTGTAAAACACCTAAAGTACTGATTTGAAATCCGGCTTAAGTTACAGAGAATGTTTTGTGCTCTCTCACAGAACTCTTTTATAACTTTGATCTCTCTGTAATCTCTCAACATTTAATATTATGCTACAGTTTATCCTTCTATTTTCTGTCTCTGGTTCTCCTTTCAAACACGCTCACACATTCACCCTTCTCGCTGTCTTTGAGGGTGTGCGTTAAAGCCAGTTAATCTATTTCATCTGTCCACGCTGTGACTTGTCCACCCACACAGCACATCTCCAACCATCTCTCCCGCCCCCGGCTGCTCTTTGATACTGTACCCCACAAAAGCTGACAATCTTTCAAAGACTTATCTTTCTCTCTTGTACTCCATCAGTGGCTCCTCATGCTTTTTTTTTTTCTTTTTTCTGGAAGGTGGTAGCAGCTTTGAGTCCACACTCAGAGGAGTTACTCTGAGAAAAAATTATGTAATACAGGAGGGAAAATAGTGCCTGACGTTTGCCTTGAGAGGGTGTTTGATGCATCTTACGCTGGTATTGTTCTTGACACTGACACTCACTTCCTCACTCCTCCTCCTGTTCAATCCATCCTCCCTTTGTAATCTCACCTTTTCATCTCCATCTCACTAACTTTCTCCACTCCCACCTTCTTTGTTAACTTTCTACAATATTTCAGATATTCCTTCATCTTTTTTGCTCCTCTGTTTTATTTTCTCCCTCCCTCTATCCATCATATCTCAAAGCTTCCTCTGAAGCATCTCTTCATTCTGTCATACATAATAATGCAGACCCCAGAGTACAGAGATGAATCCAGAATTTAGACATAATAATCTCTTTACGTGAGTGTGATCCTTCCTCTTTACTGATTTCATCCTATGGATCACAAGCTCCTTTGGCCAGAAAGACATTTCGTCCTATTAGAAGAGTTTGTATTATTTTCCTACTGCTATGCAACAATATCTCAACAATGTCTCTAACAAAACAATCAGAGTTATTACATAATTGTCTTCTTTCTTTCAGCTAAATTTAGACAAAACTAAAGTCCTTGTAGTTTTTGACAACCAGCCTCCTCTCTGTCCTTATGCATGAACATGCAACACACTTCTCAGCCAAAGTTAGATCAGTTTTGTGTATTTGACATGACAAATTTATGTATTTTATGTGGGGATCAGAATGAAGAACGTGCTTCAATGCACTCGTCAGAATTTAGCAATATTTTGGGGGGTGTAAAATGGTGTAGAGTTTAAGGCGCATATCATATAACTGCAACATCCTCAATCTCTCTCTCTCACCCCATGTTTCCTGTCTGCCTCTCACTCTCACTGTCCAGAAAAATAGCAATATTTACATTAGAACATTAAAATAGGATCCTTACTTACACTGGATTCATATTCTTCAGCTTCTTACCTGTCAAACGAGACCTAAATTAAATAGATAAGCCTCATTGTTAAGAAGCTATTCCTGATTAATTTTGGCTGGCAATGGCGTGCAGGCTTAAGAGAGCTTTAAAGCAAAGAAGTGTATTTGTGTTGATGTGTCTTTCCACCATTCCCTCTCCCCCAGGTGAGCGTGGAGGTCTTGGTGGAGTACCCCTTCTTCGTCTTTGGCCAAGGCTGGTCTTCATGCTGCCCTGACCGGACCACTCAGCTTCTGGAGCTGCCTTGCACCAAGCTTTCTGTGGGCGATGTTTGTATTTCACTCACCCTCAAGAACCTGAAGAACGGATCCTTGAAGAAGACTCAACCCCTGGAGCTGGCTACCCCTGCCTCCAGCTACGGGCACCTCAAATCCCACAGAGCCGTCTTAGGCGCTCCCCAAAGCTGCAGTGGAGGAGGCTCCAGGCACAGCGAGCGGGAGAACGGCATCAGCCAGCGAGGGAAAGGTGGAACTGGGAATGGGAGTGGAGCGGGCACCAATGTGGAAAATGGGGATCTCATGTTCGGGGAAAGAGGGTCAGTTTCTAAGGGTCAGGTCAGCGCAGAAGCTGGCTGCAGTAAACCATCAGGAGGCAGGAAGCGGAGATGGTCTGCCCCTGAAGGTCGAAAAGTAGAAAAATCAGAAGAGGAGCCGCCCTTGACCCTGCCCAAGCCTTCCTTCATCCCTCATGAGGTGAAAGTCAGCATTGAGGGAAGGTCGAATATTGGCAAGTGAAGGCTAGCAGGACTGTTAAATAACCATTGGGATTTGGACAAAAAAACATTTAAAAAAAACTGCCCACATTAATGTTTCATTTGTCTTGGTTTTAAAGTTTTGTTTTCTGTTTTTATTTTTCTATCTTGAATACTGTACCGTAGAGGTAAATTTACCCTACATGGTATCACCTTACATTAAGTCCATGTAGTTTATAACACTTTTTTTTATAGATGGATTTAATATCACACAAGCAATCGGTGCCGTTTTGGTGGTTTTCATGAGATGACTTATGGTGAGGGATTCGTGGAGCGTGCTACATGTTTATTGGTGGCTGTGTGGCACACAGGAACGATGCTTGATGGCTCTTCTCGGCTGGCTACGCATTACACATTATGTAAATCTGAAATTGAATTAGCTCGCAGTTAGCTTCTTGACAGTGATTTCACTCCCTGTGCACTGAATGAAAAACACTTCCACCTCTTGCCACGCCAGTGGTTTTACACTGGGTCACAGGGGTGATATAATGTCACCTGGTCCTGCACTATTTGCCCAATCAGAGTTGGAATTTGGAAAAACGTACGCTTGTACATGTGTTACTCACAGTGTCATCAGGGTGTGCCAGTGTGCCACACAATAGAGAGGGAACAACACTTACTCTGTTCAGTTTGATGACGGTGGAGTCTTTACTTTCATCTTGAGCATTTTTAATGATTTTTTTTTTTCTTAAGCCCCTCGTCTTCTATCTCACCAGATAGTTGTTTTCAATGATTGTCAAAAACCTTAATCAGGGGTCATTTAGTCCTAGATTGAACCTAGGTGGGTCAATGTTGATGTATAAATGTGAGATACCCTAACCTAATACAAACAAGTGCAAACACACTGGGTTGGCGAAAACTTCACTTTAAAAGAAAATGTTAAGAGGAAGACTTCATTGAATCCTCGTCGTTTTATTGATGAATTTCTTTCTATTTTTTTAAGGAGAAAGGCTGTGTGAGAGGAACCGTGAGAAAATCTGCATGTCACTTCTGAAAGGGTCAAGATGTTTCAAAGCACTTAACACACCTGTCACACTCACCGTACAGCCAACAAAAATTATTTGTTGTCTCTTTATTTACGCAGTACTGTATATTTTTAGATTTATTTTTTAACTTAGACAAGGGTAGAAAGTAGCAACAGCACTTTGGATGGTGAAGCTTTTAGAAAAGTGAAGTGGTCTGGAGCAGATGTGCCATGGGATCACAAAGAAAGGGATGATCGCGAGCAGGTATCGGAGAAAACTGCAGTTAGTAAACAGTTAGTAAACAGAGAGAGAAAAAAAGGTGGTGACAAAAGGAGTTAGAAATATGGTGGGTTTTCAGCATGTGCGCTCGTAAAGTTAGGGGAAAGGTATTGGAATGTGTTCTGAAAGTTTGGGATCAGGCATAAGAATTAACAAGGAAGAAAAAGGCTTTGAAATATCCCAATGATGTTCTGTACTAGACTGAGAGTGCTGGTTAGAAGCTCACGCCACAGAATTTTGAAGGGTGTCATATATTTGTAATGCATGTGTGCGTGTGCTCGAGTGTACATGATGCTGGTCTGTGTCTGTCCACACACACACACACACACACACACACACACACACCTACACAAATACAAACCAGTACAGATCATCCCTGAAACCTATAATGTATTTGTTGTTGGCTGAAAGATGCTTTTCAGTGCATACTGTCCCTCCTGCAAAGACACTAGTTGACTGACATTGGATTAATGCACACTGCTAACAGTACAGTTGTACAGCAAGCGTTTGTGTATGTGTGTGGGTTTGTGTATGGGTGTATGTATACTGTGTATAGGAAAAGGATATACTCATTTGATATGTAGACAGTGCTAAATGTCCAGTGTTTCTACTTGGAGTCGTACTTAAGAGAATCTTGCAATTTGCACATCAGGAGGAGGGAGAAGGGTGGAGACATAATTTTTTTTTAAAGGCCCTGTCCTGAAACGAGCCCTAGACCACGCAACACACTGGAGGAGACCAGGGTTTTTGTTCCTCAACAGGCACTTGTAGAGGAAAAGTTTCTACATTTACACAGTCAAGGTCAAATTACATTTGAGTTTTTATCGAACATAAACGTAGCTGTAAGCCAGAATTTTAACATGTGCCTGCCTACTGAATTTACTGACTTTAGTTAAAGATTTGTCGTGTGTGAAGGAAAATTCATTTTTATTCATTCTTGTCCACTTTTCCTGCTGTTGAAACCAGGGTGTAGGGACTAGGGTTCAGTTTTGAACATGGCCTGTGCTTTCAGCCAGCTGAAACCCTATTTTGCTAAGATGTAGCAGTTACCTCAACAGATATGCTTGCTTGGTTGTCCCCAACATTTCGAGCTTTGTAAGCAAAGCTTGGTAAGCTGAACATCCTCACAGGCTATTTTCTTGCACATGACAGCCCGAGTTCTGTTGGTTTTTGAGGTGTGATGTGAAGTGTATACCACCATGATCCTTTGATTATAACACATAGAAAATATATAGTCTGCATTTTTTCTCTAACATCAGAGTAACTGACATGCACTGATGTTTTTTCCATTTATTTGATCAACAAATTGGCAGTGATGGTGGACATGTGGTCTGGGATTCAGTATGTTCTGATTGTATGGTGCCATTCAACATGTAAATGTTTCCCTCATGCTGCATGTAACAATACAGTATGATCATGCACAGTTAGATTAGCATGTGCGGGGTTGCTGGCACAAACGTGTTGTTAAGGAGGTGGAGAAGAGGTGGCATCCTGCAGGCATATCTGTTGAGCTTTCTACTCAGCCTCTGTATTTAGGTGTTGTTATTATGGCAGAGATATCGTTTAGCCCGGCAGCGTCGTTTGCCTCCGAGAAGTGTGTCAGTCGTATTTTCACCCCCTCTCGTTATATAGGCTCAGCTGTGTGGGGCAACGCTGTGTCAGGTGGTGGGGGTTTACCAGGGTGATGGTTGCAGGATGGATGTGTGCTCAGATGGATGAGGTATGTATGGATAAGTGGTTGAGTAAATGGGTAGATGGATGGTAATGGTGATGGTGATGGTGAGGGAATGAGAAGACCCCGTATGAGATTTGAAAATGCTTTATTTTTTTTAATAATAAAACAGGGTTTCTCAGATCAACACCACCACAGCAGTGCATTTTCATTTCTTCCTTTTCCTATTGAAACATCATGAGTAGAAATAGTGGTGTGTGTGTGTACGTGTGTACGTGTGGGTGTGTGTGTACATGTTTTGCCATTTCTGTGCACGTGTGGCTGTTTTGTAAATGGATGTCCATTTCTTTTTCTTTTTTTTCTTTTTTTTTTTTTTGGTCCAATCCCCTTTTCCAGTACATGAAAAAAGCAGAACCACGACATCTAAACAAAATATCAACCACTCAGACCATCTGAACTTTTACTGTCAGGTTAAAAACAAAAAAAAAGATTTTTTTAGCCAAAGCCAAGTGATGCTTTTGTTGCTTTGGTTACTTTAGAAAGCAATAGTTCGACAATATTCAGGCCTCTTGTGTGAGTGGAACCCACTCAAATCCTCTGCAATAAACATTTAATAATGATCCTCTAGCATTACAACCAAAACCAAAACTCGTCCTTTCTTCCCATAAAGAAAATCTTGTCACATACTGGAAAATATTTTTGGAAGCTAACATACCTGAATACGACTTCAGTTAACACTATTTCCCTTCTCATAAAGTACATTTGAACATAGGAATTTGCAGTTGCAACAACAGTTGCTAGTTTTTTCAGGGATGTGTCTCATATATGCAGTAACTGAACATAACCCCTAAAACCTCCACTTTCCCAGCTGGTCAGCGTCACAAACTCTGTTTGTCACACTGCAAGGTGAGCATACGTCACCTGAAGTAACCAGCAGACGTTTTTCTGACTCCGCCCAGGCCTGCCTCGTTGCCACGATTCCCGTAGTGACCTCGTTAACTTTGTTTCAGGTACCCAAGCATAGCCAGCCAGCCTCACAAGCACCTCCTCCTGAGGCGAAGCAATCGATTAACCCTCAACAACCGTTAGCTACCTGTCAGTGTGGCCTGGCCTGGATTATAGCAGGGCTTGGCCTGGACTGCCCCCCGCCCCCCCCCCCCCTTGTAACTTCATCTTTTGATATTCGGTCTTCTTTTCACTACTAGCTTATACAGGTCATTGTGTTTATACTTAAGTGGAAATGCATGCTTAATAATAGAGTATGAAACAAAGCAATTTGAGATGTAGACACGTTGTGAATGCAGGAGAGAGATCGGAACATCATAGCAACATTTTTGTGAGGGTTTGGCGCAGTTTTAATTTTGTTAAGATGATCCCAAGTTGAACCTTTTTATCACCTTGAAATGTACCACAATGTGCAATACTTACATTTTGTTTTCCCCCCTTTTGCCGTGCCAAGTGTATGTAGCATAGTCCTACTCCAGTGTCTCGTCCTTGTTTATAGCTTGTGTATTTTACTGTCTGCTGATGTGTGTCACATCTGTAAAATGAGAATCAGGATGTTTGTGAAGTGAAACGAAACCAATGGAGAGTTTTCCTGTACCTCTCTATCCCTTTGGCCTTCCTAAATTTGAGCGCGTGTGTGTGAGACTCATGTCTCCTTGGCTGTGTGTCTGCACCATATGTCGTGTGTGTGTATTACGTGTGCTTAATGTACACCCGGTGTTCAAATGTATGAGCGTGTTAGGGTTTGTTTGTGTGTGTGACGCATCTGTATGTGTGCGTGCGCGTAACGGAGTGTTTTCTCCTCCTAATTCTCTGTGAGATCGTAAACCTTGACCCTCGACGGTTCTCGGCGAGACCCACAGAAAAAAAAAGAAACCTCATTGCTAGTGGGGACCACTTTTTGTAAAAAAGAATAAAAAAAAAAAAAGAAAAGAAAAAAAACAACAACCAACCAACAGAGATGCACATGTAAGTAGATGTAAAAGACTTGATAATGTTTCAGCACTTTCTAATCCTAGGATGGGCTTGGTCTAACCCCTCTGTCTCAGACCGATACCTTCCCTAGGGCTAACATTCATTCAAAACAGACAGAGAGAATGAGAATGAAAAAAAGGGGGCGATAAGGATGAAAAAGAGAGATGGCTCAGTTTAAGTTTTTGCACATCACCTTGCCGTGACCTTGTGTGTATCTGTCTGTGCTCCATCTCGCTTGGCGCCCGGCGCGTTCTTGGGTCCAACGGGCCGAGGTGTTAGGTGGTTCCTTGGTTCTTTTCTACTAGGAAAACCTTTTTCTCATGGAATGCATCCCTTCTTTTGTTGTGTTTGGGGTTTGTTTTGGAATCTTTTCCACTCTACACCATCCGGCCTGTGCCATTCATTCGTCACGTTCACATTTTGAGTTCTAATTCGCCCGATTAGGTTTTGTAAGGAGTCTGGCACAGTTTGGTTTGGTCATGGTGCGAAAACGTTGCGTTCAAACCTTTTGCTTTGTTTGCATTATCTTTGGTGCAGGAGCTTTTTCTGTGTTTTAGGTCTCCTTGTAGCACTCAATATAATGTCAGGGGACTTAAAACTATGTAGAGAATGTGTCATTGTTGAGTTATTATGACAAGCTTCCTCACTGGAGGAACACTGCTAATGTTGTCTTTTTTTTTTTTTTTTAAATTGGCTTCTTGCACAATTTTACAAATAAAATGAATGTTGGTGTGTGAGCTTTGACTTTTCGATCAGAAAAATAAGGCATGTGTGCTCTTTGTTTCTTGATGTTTGTACTTTCTTTTTGCAAAAAGGATGTGTTTTTGGCACTTTGTCGTGTTTTAAAAGTGAACAGAATTCGATCAGGATTCCTTTTTTTTTCTTTCATTCTTTCTTTTTTTCTTTTTTTGTATGACGTCGTCAGTGTCCATAGCGCTGGATAACCAACTCAGGCAGAAAGAAAAAAAAAACTTGTAGAGGCCCACTTAACAGTTTAGTTTCACCCCAATCAATTTACATAGTGGGCTGTTTCATATGGGTTATAAGATATGTAAATTTATTACATATAATTTGATATGATTAACAAATGTCATTCTTGACAATTAACTATTAATTATTATGATATTATGTGTATTATGCTGGAGATGGCTTGGATTACTCTTCAGTGTACTGAACGTCTTTGTTCTGCATCTCTGTGCAAGGCGACAAACACTTCAGCAGGGGACAGGCTGTACGGTTTCATGACCTCTGACCCTGCCCACTGCCACGGATGGGGTGGAGCTTATCTGTCAGCTGTGGCTCATCTGATTCCTCCCCCCTGTTCTGAACACTCAGCCCTGAGGCTAGCAACCAGTCTGTCTAGATGTTTCTCTGCTAACGTATGACACCAAGTACTGAACTGAAACTTTTTGGCCCATGAGACGGTGGCAGAGAAGCGGACATCAGCACAGACCTGCACGGACAGTCTGGCCTGCAGGGGGCCGCAGCAGTTCCCAGCCAACTTGTTTGTACTATATTGTACTCACCAAGTCCCTGTGTCTCACCACCCCTTTCCTCTATAGCAATGGAGAAACCCTGTCGGTGTATGTATTGATGACATCTGTACAAATGCACCTCTTTGAAAAAGAAAATGAAACCTTGACATATCTGGAATAAATGAGCATCTTGTGTCTTTATTTGAATGTCAGCACTAACAAACAAACAAACAAACTGTTTCGAATCTTATTAGCTATGACATTTTCCCACCATTGAGTTGGCTGAGTGCTGAAATTGAGCAGAAAACAGCTCCATCTAGTGTTCAATAGCCTGCATGACACCCAATGGTAAGGATACTAATAATTTTCAAATCTCAAACATGTGGTCAGTGCGCTCACAGGAGCTCTACAGTGTTTTTCACTCATGTTATCCATCCATTCCCTTATAAAGATCCTGCACTTATTGTGGGTGGCATCGTGATGTCGCCTGGTTCTTTGTGTCTATGTGCCTGCCCTGTGACTGGTCCAGGGTGTACCCTTCCTCACGCTCCGTCAGCTGGGATAGGCTCCAGCCCCCCGTGACCCTGATGCATGTTCACAATTATTATAAATAAAGCATTTTAATCTTAAATCTCAAAAGAAAAACTGAAGTCAGATCAAAAAATGAATTAACTTTGTCCTGCAATGTCCCAAAGATCCTGACATTTAAAAAAGTTTGAACAGAAAGCCAATCCAACCTGCAGTTTTTGGTCCAGAGAGGAGTCACACTGATCATTCACTGATCATTTGGGTTTATTAAACATTCTGCCTTATTTGCAGTAACAATGACACTGTGTAAGTGCTGCTTTTACAATGTGTATGTTAGAATTTTCTTTAAGTTATTCCTGAAGTTCAAGAGCTCAATGCAGTCAAAGCCACAAATCTCAGTACGCCCTTGATCTAAAATATCAGGCACAGTGGAGTCAGTGAATTTAAACAGGACTGTTTGACATGCACAGCAGAGTAAATCAAGCACATTTCAAATATGTCAAATGTTTGGAACACAGAAACCCAGAGGTCTTCATGTTCATCAGTGTAATCTTCCTGACACGCCCAAAACACATGCACAGAAACACTGAGGAGACATAGTCTATTATGTTGCCTGTCATGAAGAATATGATTTGCACACCTCTGAGAAAAATTCACAGAATGATCAACACCAGTGAGGAAATTAGCAGAAGGTCCTGCATGCAATTTATTGCAACGTGATTTCTCCAGTGACAGTTAAAGGCCAACGTCTCTGAATCTTGCATATTGATTTGCACATTCCATCCGGCATACGATTCAGCAGTTTTCCCAAAAGATTTGAGCACGAGTATCAGCCTCCCCCACTAATGAGTGTGTTTACATGCAATGTGTTAGCTGACTTTCTTGTTTATTCTTGATATGCTGTTGGTCTGGAAAGATGCTGACTACTGTAAATACACAAGTTAAAAGAGTATTTTGAAAGATACACATGCCTCAGTATTTTAGCTCTCCTGTTCCCATTTCCAAAAACTGAGAAGGATTCATCCAAGCTGTTATAAGTGCCCATTCAAAAATAAAATCTGTAGCATTCAGTAGCATATTATGGTGTCTGTGAGCATGTAAACGCACTCGCTGTAGGATTAAGTTGACGAAAGCGCCGTGATTCTTCTGGGAGAATGTTTTCAAGTCAAACTTTGAGTTTATTTAATCACAGCCTGCAAGAAACTTTCAGATAGCATGTATCCTGAGAGAGAAACAGGTTGGGCGATCATGTTAGCAGGTCTTTCTCCTGTATGTGTTACACCGCTTTCCTCCTATTGCACATTTAAACTCTGCATAATACACGTATGATGGATATCATGCAGCCTGTGTAGAGCATAGTGTGTGGCCCTGCTAAGTGAACATATGGCTGGACTGTTGTGTGACGCGGATGAAGGTGGTTCTTCTGCTCAGCTCTTTGAGCTTGGCGGCACCGACATATGTGCAGGTGGAGCGGAGGCCCCCCAACACGTCACGGATGGTGTCCTCCACGTCCCCTCTGTACGGAACCTCAACTGTTCTCCCCTCAGACGCCCTGAAAGCAGAAGACAGAAAGTAGGACATCAGAACAGAAAGTTTCATTGATAAAACGTGCAGTCTGTGCTGCACCTGTTGGTGCCATGAACACAAGCACACATTACTGGGCAATTTTGCTCTTTAAAAAAGTGTAATCAAACAGGATACATATCAGCAGTGCACTCAGTGATTATTATTCACCTCTTGATAGAAGTCTCTCACCTATACTCAGCAACTCCACCCACGTATTTCTTCATGGCTGTGTCAGAGCTCATGCCATAGAAGAGTTTGTATTTCTTCCCGTTCTTCTCGATGACCTCCCCAGTGCACTGATCGTGCCCTGCGAGCATTCCTCCCATCATTACAAAGTCAGCCCCTGCACCTGAGGAGCAAAGGCAGAGATTTGTAGAACAGTACAGTTACAGTCACACATGACCTGGATACATGACTCATTGAGTGTGAAAGGGAAAAATATTGTGGGTTGAATACTTACCGAAGGCCTTCGCTACATCTCCTGGGCAACTGCAGCCACCGTCCTGGGCAGAGAAAAATAAAGAGCTTCACACTGACTCACAGGTCAAATAGATTTTCTTCTTATTCTACTAGCCTTGGAAGACTGAGGATGCCCTCTACTGGCTGAAAGTATTATTATTAATATTTGAACCTTTCTGCAACAAGATATGATAGCAACCAGCTTAAAATAAGCAAATACACCTCTTTGAATCACAAATTATCAATAGTGATACTCATCACTCAGGCATGGATTAGAAACTATAAGGGACTTGGATAATGTTTCCTCTATATCTAAAGCATATTTTGCTGTCCAGTCCAGTGCATCCATGACAGCCCCATTAAGGATTCCCTTAATTAATTACATTTTTGTTGGACTGCTGCCCACCGACTGAGACACTTACTCTTTCCCACCAGCTTTAAAATAGCTTTGACAAGTACTTAATATACGCTCTGTGTCGAACTAACTTCAGTAAGTCTGGCGTCCTTTGTTATTTCACTGCACCGTGATGTGTGACTTACGGAAATAATGTGTCCTTTGAGACCATGGGCTGAGTCTGCACACTCTATTACGGCACTGAGTTGTGGGTAGCCCACTCCTGTCTTGATCCTCGTCGTGCACACAGACCCTGCAACGCACATTGCACACATTAGAGAAGTCCATCTTCATGTAACTGTCCCCGTCTGTGTTTAAATACTGCTGCTGTAGCTACAGGAACCTGTTGATCTGGTGTTGTCGGTTCAGGTCAGAAAACAGCAGCAGATGATCTAAGAGATCAGACTATCTCATATGGAACAAGATATTTAATGTAAGTAATGCCAGGAGAAGTGTAGAGCTTCTTCTTCTCATTATATGGTTCCACTGCATTAACAAAGGTTAATCTACTCCTAATAAAACTTTAAATAAAAACCTAATAAAATCTTTTACTCTATTTAAAACAAGCTCATTGATGTAACTCTCATCCTGCAATTGGAGCATGCAACACTGACTCTATACATGAAGAAGTTAGTCTAAGTCTATAGAGTAAAAACTACTACAAGACAGACCTTGCTGCTTAAAGTATGTCTCTGTGTCACGCCTCAGTTGTGTCTGTGTTTATGTATGAGGCCTGTGCAGCTTTGTGTTTACTCAGAGGAAGCACTCTCCTCAGACTATGTATGAGCAGACAGTCGCACCCACCCACCTGGCCCGATTCCCACTTTGATGATGTCAGCACCGGAGAGGATGAGCTCCTCCACCATCTCTCCTGTTACCACGTTACCAGCCTGCAAGGCAGAAAGCAACTAAGACAACAAATCTCACAGTAGCAGCCTCTAACTGGCAGTCAAGGTGGTGAACCATCCACTCTTACCATGATGGTGTGTTTGGGGAACTTTCCTCTGACCGTCTTGACAAACTCCACAAAGTACTCAGAGTAGCCGTTGGCAACATCCAAACAGATGTACTTGAGGGCGGGCACAGCTTCCAAGATGGCACACAGCTTCTCCAGATCTGCGTTACCGCTGCCGGAGCTGGCAGCTACGTGCTGTGGAGAAAAGCCACAGTTGCCTTTTAGGAGAAGATTGTGTGTAATTATGTTTATGTTGGTAATGAGGAACAATCTGTTTAAAAAGGACAAACATGGTAACATTACCTCAAGGCAGTCTGGATGATTAGCAGCAAAGTTTTTCCAGTCTTCTACAGAGTAGTGTTTATGAATGGCTGTAAAGAGAGTGTGCTAAAAGAGAAGAACACACAAGAGAGATACACACAGTACAGAAATAGATCTTGAAACCAAAAAAAACAAAACATTAAACTCCACATTCAATTTTTTTGTCTATTCATTTGTGATATTTTTCCTATTACTCATCATGATTTCATGAGCTAATAGGTGTTGTGTAAGCAAGCAACATCCCAGAAAGTGGTAGATGTCTGACTACTTCTAAAGTTGCTAAATCATGTATTTCCCAAGGCTTTCCACAGCGTCCTGGTTTTGTGAAGAAATCTCTTTGGAAGGATGCACAGAGATGTTGGCAGGCCCACACACAGACAAATGAACAAACACAATGTTGCTGGTATTTATATTTCATCCATTCGGCCCCGTTAACTCACTTTGCTGAGGACTTGTGCCATCTCAAACGTTCCTGTGGTGTCCATGTTGGCAGCGATGATGGGGATGCCGGTGTAGGTCTGTTTGGAGTTGCGGAATGTGAAGGTCCTCTGAAGGTCCACCTGGGGGGAGATATTAGTAATACCTCTGGTGTTTCATGAACATTTTAATCACAGTGTGTTTTATGTGATTGATGAGTTGTTTTGTCTCTAAAGCTGACTGAGTGACACTTGAGATTTTTTTTTTTTTTTTTTTTTTGAAAATGGGAGCAGCACATGTGGCTCATGTTCTCAGTCTGTGTGGTCTTTATGAGGATGCACTGAATCATTTAGACCCAATGGTTAGCTTAGCCGGCGCTGCTGTAATGTGATAAGCTGGAGCACATTGTGACGCACTCGCTGCTCCCTTTACAGGAAAGCATTTATCTGCACTGATGATGCAAGTCATAGCTATGATTCCTTTCAAAGGGATCTATAATACACCTTATACCAGCGACCGTTAAATGCTTAGCATGAGTGGACATGAAATGAAGTGACACACAGAACAAGAAACACATTTATTCATTTTACACAAATGAAAAGTTGAATGCATAAGCTATAAATATGAATATGTTCAGGGGTTTTGCTGCTACTGACCTGGCATGACCAGTTAGCTTATGTTGGCTAATGTTAGCTAACTTAAAACAGATTTTGCTACTACTTGTGCTACTGTCGCATTAATTCTTAGCATTTATCATTATCTTTTAAATGTTATTTGTGACTGTAGTGTCTGCTATTTCACAAAAGTTACAAAGTTTCCCTGTAAAAATCATTTAAAGAAAGTTTATTGAATTATCATGCTATTAAGTCAATATTTTAACCTATTGTGCCAAACCAGAATGGATTTTAGATTGTTATAAAGTGGGTTCAAGCTAAATTTAAGCCTTCAAATAATTCCATTAACTTAGACTAAACAGTCCCACAGAGCTGAATGTTTTTGCTGACTAGAGCCAAGACATGTATTATGCAAAACTGCTGCAGCTGTGGAATTAGGCTAACAGTACAAAGTGTGCCATAACCTTCATGGTGGAATAACTTTGAGAGCCACAGCAAAAATGAGGCTATAACTCAGAGCGGTTGGAGACAGAGGGAAAGCGATGAAAGAAGTATGAATGAGGAGGGAGGAGCGTCTAGTCATGCGTATCCATCATCTCGCTGCTGCAAATCAATACAGGCCTCTTCCTTTCATACATCAGCACACTGACTCAGGAATTTCCAGTTGATTCACCAGTAAATCATCATCGAGCATGACACATGGATTCAATAGCCTAGGTTATGAAGCATTCTTAGGGTCTCTGTTTTGAGTCTAAAATGACATTATTAATAAAAACAAATTGAATTCATCTGTCTCTGTTTGTGTTAGCTCCAGATGCATTACATATTTACTGCAGATAAAATCTGTATCATCTTGCATTAAATCACAAATCCCCCTTAACGTGATTAAAATGAAAACATACATACACTATAATATGTACTAATACATGGTGAATACTAATGAATGATCTTTTACAGAAGGAGGTTAAGGAGGAGGTTATGCTAAGCTGATGCAGATGTGCAAAGACTTAATTACAGTACATTTATTTTCATCCTCTATCTGTAGATATGCTCATGCTGCAGATATGTTTGTCCACATAAGATGTGCAAGTATCTGCAAAAATCTTGGGTGAAGTCCAAATAGAAGGGACATCAGTGCTTGATTACTGACCACCTTACTGTGTGGCCCTCTTGTTATTGATGCGTGATCCATCACCCATGATGTTCCCTCCTTTAAAAACAATGCTGTGGATGTCTGGTTAGCCTAGCTTTGGCTGGTGGATTTCTGCTCCTGCTAAATGCAGCCATAATTCAAACACGCGCAGTATGAATGTCAACAGATGGATGCTTTCAGAGTGCATGGGCCATTAGATTTGCCTGCAGTATATCGGCTGCAGTATCCACTGCAATGAAGCCATCTTGAGAAGACTCACATCTGAAATCATATCAGTTGTTTTAGGTGTTTTCTTTATTATTTGGTTGCTGTAGGGATAGAGGATTTGATGAAACAAATGTGACAAAACATAGAACTGGCGTCAGCAGTGAGGTTCTGAGTGTTCTCTTTGCTGTTATCTGAGTCAGTGTATAGCTAATGTTGTCCTGATAGCCCTGTGGCATATGGAATGTCCTCTGCCTGACCATAACACACAGTACTATTTTTAAACAGGTTTTCTGAGAAGTCTCCTGTGTCTCATGTTTCTCGCCACCTGTCAGAGGCCAGCTCCCTCCACTTCTGCCTTTCACCCTAGATCTAATGCCACCACACCAGTATCATAAACTTGGGTCGGTACCAGACCCTGATCTGGTGACACATAGCTAAGTTGAGGAAGTTGTGAGGATCAAACAACAAGGAGATGGTGTGCTTCAGACACTGTGCCCTGTTTTATCTGTTTACATCGACAATGACTGATGACAAATCCATGAATCTGATCCGAATCTGATTTTTGAATCTCTCATCTCTTTTTTCTGTTGTTGTTTTCATCTGTTTGTAGACGGCTACTGTTGATAGCCTCAGTACAGCACAGGCCAGCCTTGTTTTGTGTCACCTTTAAGAAGGTCACTCAACTGTTACATGCTCATTCACGGTAGTGGAAAGGCAGCGTACACCTACAGGCTAACGCAAAACAGAAGGCACAAATATAGAATTACACTGAGCATGCATTTTTCATCTTTAGTAAGACATTCTTTAATGTTAAGTATGTCATTGCTGCTGCTCTGTGAATAAATATGTCCAGTTTTTATCTCTAATCATGATGATAATTACACAGGGCTATTACTGTAGACCCATAAATTAAACACATATATAAATAGTTAACATATCTCTATTGCGTCACCCACCATGGAGGCGTGAGCGTGAATGTACTTCCTGAATGCAACAGTAAGCAGATTACCCTCCTCCTGAGGAGTGTCCTGCTCTGATGGCTGATTGAACTGTAGCTGTAATACTTAGATTACATTATCAGAGTAGAACTAATGAACAGCACTGACCTCTGAGCGACTCTTCAGGCTGCTCCTCTTGGGTCTGAAGAGGACATCCTTAAAGTCCAGCTTGAGGTCTGCATCCACGCGAGGCATTTTGGACGGCCTGAACACTGATGACCAGGATGAGGATGATGAGTACGTGGAGGAGAATCCCCTGAGGAAGGCTGCTGCAGCAGTGGTGGTCGCTGGTCCAAAGCACCAACCACCAAACCCGAACCTCCAGGCGGCCAGCGTATTTATAGCAAAAGGGGGCCCAGCCCAGCCCCAGCCCCCATGGCTTTATTTGGGCCTGGACTCCCTCTCTCTCTCTCTCGCTTTCTCTCTTTCTCCCTCTCTCTCTGTCTCTCTTTCTCCCCCCTCTCCTTCAGCAGAGTGGCAGCAGCAGCAGTGGCCAAGCTGGCAAGCACGCCTTCCTGACGCATATATACACACACATACACACACACACACACACACACACACACACACACTCTTCCACACACAGACATGGCAGCACTGCAGTGGGGTATGTGCTGCAGTGTGAAAGAGCACACCTGCTGTCCATTTGGGGCATTGCTCCCTGAGACACAAACAGCACAGAGGGAGAGAGAGGGGAGACAGGCAGAGGGAGAATGACAGCAGAGAAAGACAGAGGAAGGCAGACTGAGTGCACTGACAGGCAAAGTAAAATGGAAAAAACATTTTTAGTCATGGTGTGCAATGAATATGAAGCTGCGTTGTTTCTTTGCACGTTTTTATGTTTAATGCATCCATTGATCTGTCTTTGCTTCTGTTTTAGTATTATGTCATGCATGTATACCAAAGAAGAGAAAAAGACTGAAATACTTCTACATTCAAGATTTAACCCTTTGATGCACCAACAACTCTGATCCCTTCTGTTGGATAAAGGCTTTAGAACTTTAGAAAAGTTTAGAACGTATTAGATGTTCTGTTATTGTATTCTGTGTTGTATTACAGCAATATTATCTAACTTTTCTACCATAAAATAAAAGATTTTGAATCATTTTGTGCTACACTGACATTTAATCACGTGATGTAACTTTACATTCTTCCACATAACACTTTACATAACACATCACCAACTATGTCACTGATTTTGGTGAAACTGGATCATATTTTAAATCTATTTTTTGGGGGGCTTTTGAGCTTTATTTGACAGATACAGCTGAAGAGTGATAGGAAAGGGGAGAGAGAGTATGGGGGATGACATGCAGCAAAAAGCCACCTGGGCTGCTGTGGAAAGAACCGAGCCATTGTACAAGATCACACACTCTATTAGGTGAGCTAACCGGCAACCAGGATCATATTCTATAGAGAAAATGTTTTCTGGTTTTCCGTCTGACGTCCTCTATCTGCTCCGCATCAACTCTCTGTGATTTACAGAGTTTCCTGATGGACAGTAAAGTAAACCGCTTCAAACTGTAGCTGCTGTTAGCTAATGTTAGCTCAGTTTGCTGGGCTGCCGGTGTTTTGGACCACAGAAGAGGAGGTTTTCAGGCTCAGTGTGCAGAGATTTACTGACAGGAAGCAGAGCCGGTGTTGTGCTAGAAGTTGTTGACTCGCTAGTTTTTGATAATAAGTGATGTAATAATAATAACAAATATGTGTGTACAACTGTCCATATTTATGACAGAGGTATTGCAGTCTGAAACTGGAGGCACTAAATCACAAAAATACCAATTTCTACACAGTTTTGCTTGTTATTTGGCTTGAATGCAAAATGATGTGCAGAGACTGAAACTAAAAGTTTTAACATTCATTTGCTGGAAGGGAATATTTCTCTGTGCTTACCATAAATTTCAGTTTCTTGTGTCTTTAAGTATTAAAGCCTGTGTGAAGGCAATTCTGAGATTTCTTTCAAAATACAATAAATATGTTGGAAAATAGTTGCTGAAAACATGTGAAAAGACATTGATGGATATATTACTGAAATGTGGAGTGTTCAAACAGTTTTTCACCAGTTTTCAGTCCAGCATTTTGTGGGCGGTCCTTAAGGAGTGGCTTGATGACACGTTGAGGCCACCCTGAGCAGAAAGGATAGAGATGAATTCATCTCACTCTCATCTCAGAGTGTATCAAAGTTAGTTTCTGAACTCATCTGACATGTTTCAATCGCTTCAAAATGGCTGCTTGACTGCTCCCACGAGTGGGTGTGGCTTCAGTGCATTCAGTGGACACGCCTCCATTGGATGTCTAAATGGACCTAAATAAATGTAAAATGATGTACTGTAAACACAGTGCGGTCTGTAACAAATACAAATTATAGCTTTTCAGGACTATTATAGATAGTCCTGAAAAGTCATTATGAAGACACAATTATTGTTTAGTAGGGGACCAATTGCAACCACGTCCCAAAAGGATCAAAGAATCAGTATGAGCGACTTTAAGTCATTATTTGTTTTATTATATAGTCATTATATTTGTTTATCTAATCTAATCTCAGTTTGACATCATGTTTTATCTCTTTTATAGCCACGAATGAAATAAAAGCCTCCATAGTACTGATGAGCATCAGTTTCCCAGCATGTGTTGTTTACTGTTAGTACAAAGTGAGACCAGTAGATGTCAGCACAGCTGAAGAGAACAGCTGGTAAACAAAGAGCAGACTGAATACTGGGGTCAAAGCTCTTGTTAAAGTGTTTCCTGGCAACAAAAGGTGCCTTTATGATATTTATGTGCCTATTTGTCACAGCCTATATAGCGCTATTACACGCTTTCTAACTCGGGTTTATTGTACTCACTTCATGCAGGAAGCAGTTATTCGTGAAAGCGTGGAAATTGTAGAAAGATGAACTGTTTTTCCACAAACATACTCTCATTTCCTGCAATGCAAGCCTGTAACAAAGACTGTGAATGGAGCTCAGTGTTCAGTGTAAACTCTGCATTTCTGTAGGGATAAAAGAATTACGTGAAGTAAAAGTCATTTGATTAAATTCAATTATAACATTTTATTTATCATATTTTTCTATACCAAAGTTAAAAAGTGCTTTACAACATAACAACAAAGCTTGAACTGTGTATTTATCTGAGTAATAATCATAATCATGATTGATCTCACTGATATCATACTTCATGCTTTATTTTTTATATAACAGATGAGATCAGCCTTTACAGCTGTGAGGTGAAGCAGTTGAAGCTGGTATAGACATACTGCTCTTTAACCCCTTGTACATGTCACACTAAGCTGCATTGATAAGAAGGTACTGAATAAGGTCAGCCTTTTAGAGCCTCAGTAAAAAGCGATAAGAAAAGAACAGTCTGGCTTTAACTTTGTGTACTCCGCGTATCTTGTGTCAGCTTGCCGTGGCCACAGCTGGAGTCTCAGGTGTTCGTCTGAGTTATAGGCTGTGGTAGGAAGTAGGTGAAAGTGCAACAAGTAGCTATCTCTGTATGCATGTAGGTTTTACTGCTTGTATGACATGAGTCAGTCTCACAATGTGAACTCATATGCAAGATCTGTAATGTTTAAAGGAGCTATGTATAAGAGTTTAAGTCCAAAAAGATACAAAAATAACTAAACTAAAATAAACTATTAAAAGAATGTCACGTCAAAGATGTCATGTGACGTTGTGTATGTATTGTGTTGAAGAGTATATACTGAAGTGAGCATTCTAGTCAGTTAGCCCTGGACTGTCCTGTTCCATATACCATTTTTGTACCTCAGGAGCCACTGTTGTCTCCAGTAATTTAGTCCAGCACAAGAGGATGAGGAAGTAGCACTGCAAATCTAACAACTCCTTTAACTTGATGTCCTCAAACTGTCCTATAATTTGTATAATACTTCATGACCAAATATCTACATAGTTAATGACATTCTCATCAGTCTCTTTGCTTTTTAATTTGTGTTTAATGAATTCACAAATGTTAGCATGTTAGCGAGCTAAACTAAAATGACAAACGTTGTAAATATTATATTGTTTAGGGGTTATGGGTTAGGGTTAGGGTTATCAACATGTCGCCAGGGTAGATTTAGCATTTAGATAAGAGCAAGCACTGACACGCCTGAGTACAGCCTCATAGAGGCTGTAGGCCTAGTTTTGTTCATATACACACATTTAACAGGAGTCATCGTGTTCACTGCTCATCATTTCTGCAGGTTTGGGGCACTGGGCACAATCACAAAAAACTCTACTGCAGGTGTTTTTGCTGGCTTGTATTTGTTCAGGTGAACACCTGGACATGACACATACAAAAAAAACTATACTTTAACCTCTGGATACCTTTAAATAGTTGTATTTTTCTCTTTGTAATTTTGATAAAGAAACAAGTTGCACTTTCTGTTAATCTTCACAACTTTGGAATAAATCATTAAAAGAACACGTCTTCATTTTACATGTTCATTAACATTTTCGGGCTATTAGTGTCTATATTAGCTCCATACTTAATATAATGAAGTGGACGTGCTAATGACAACAACTGTCTGCATGGAGAACATTGTGCAGCCTGGCACCAGCATGCTGTTGACACCCATTCAGTTACCAGCTGATATCCGGAGGTGAGCTATGTTTGCCTCGAGGAAACTACACTGGTCCAGTGAATTATGGCCGTGCATCATGAATCATCAACTTTCAAAGATTTATTTTAGCTCTCTCTCTCTTTCTGTCAGCAAACACTGTGAAAGAAAATTACAAAAAGGTTCAAATAGGCATCTCTCTGTTATTTTAAAGTCCCTCAAACTAGTATCCATTTACAGGGCCACGCTAGCACACAAAGAAGACTGTGAACATAACAGCACATCAACATTATACACAAATAAAAAAATAAATAAATTGTCTTGGACCACATGCAGAATAAGAGGTTATTTTGGGGCCTTATGTTTCCTCTGGTTGTATGACCATTACACTGGGTCCTATGACATTACACTTTGTTTATTTATATTACACGTTTAATCATTTCTAATGACTCTATGAGCTCAAATAAACATCAATTCATGACAGAAAACATCAAATAAACATCTAAATGAAAGATGTCTCTGAGTCAGTTCACACATTCAGAGGAAGCAGCGTTTCCCCTGGCAGTGTGTCACTGGGCTGAGCAGATGTGAAAACCACATGGCAGTGGGTGGGAGAAGTTGGTGAGAATCTTTGAAGCTCTTTTTCCTGGCATGAGTTGAAATGAGAAGAAGTTAAAAATTCTATTTGTTTTCCATGTGAGTAGCTCAGGTAACAAGGATGAAGAATTCCCATTGGGGGGGGGGGGGGGGGGGCACTTGGGGGTTTGAAGCAGTGAACTAGAATTTGAAGTTGGGAGGCGACGTCAGGAAATGTTGCAGCACTTCCTCTTTCTCAGTAAGTCCTGGCTTCTGTATGGACGAAAGTGTAAAAATAACAATGACAAGCTCACACTCCAGAGATGTGGGTCATAATGTCATCCAGGGTTAACAAGTCTTCATGGCAAGTCTTCTCACAGTGACACACAGAGGAATGTAGCACACTTGTTTACTCATCAATCTGTTTCCTACATGCTCCCTTTTCCTTTGTGTGTGATAAACAACAATATCTTGCCTATTAAGATATGTATTATATTACTGAAGTTGTGCCTTGATGAAGGATTGGGCAGTGTTCATCAAGGCACAAGCTTTACATCAGTCACTTCTATCTGAATTGGTAGAAATTCAAATGAAATGGAGGCTTTCTGAGTTCTTCTCTTTGTCACTGGGCACATGGAGTAAACACCAGCCAAGTCGCCAAGTCAGTCTTGAATGTAGCAGATGTTTCCATGACAGTCGCTCTCAGCATGTGACTGCGAAGTAATTCAACACTGATGGCAGCAGTGTAGGCCTTTTGGAAAACCTCTCTGTCTGGGATTGACAGTGCCCGTGAAGGAAGTGCACTATAAACACATGGCGAGCCAACTGTGCACACACCATTAGATATGAATCTGTTATGACAGTAAGAGCAGAGATCAGGATTTCATAAATTAAAACATTTACAACAGGGGATTTATTGAGAGGAAATGGCTGACGGCGTCTGCGTCATCCCTACACATTACTTCCAGCTACAAATCACATCCCACCTGAAACACCTTCCTGTCTCTAGCCTAATAAACGATGTTTCCCATCATTTATACTCACACAGAGAGCAATACCGGTCATTTTCAAACAGCTTTGAGAGACTGAATATAATACAGCAGCTCTCAGTATAGTATAATCACACATATCTGCATGTTCTCCAGATGAAAATGGGTCACAGAGCATGCCTCTGTCGGGTTTATTGACTATTGCTCTTAGCTGCATCCGCACTAGAAAAGGGACATTTGCAAAATAAAGCCAATAAAACCTGATACAGTTGGAGGAATGGTTTGTGATTATTTGATTGGCAGAACATGAGAAGGTATGCCTGAATCTGCTGTGAGCTTTCTGCTTTTAAAAAGAGAGATTTACATATTCTTTAAAAAAAATGGTGAACCTATCCTTTAATTGTTTCAACAAATCGTTTTATTGAAACAGATTCCAGTCAAACATAAATATGAAACAGATTAGGCAAATCCAGTCCACATCTCCGATGAAACCACTAAGCCTTTTTAGTTGTCTCTTTCTGTTTTTCTGTGACACATGGCTCCACATGTCACCACTAAAATCCATATTTTGTTGGAAATTTCTCAACAAGAGATTAATGCAGTTTTGGATTAGTGTGACAAAAGAAAACGCAGTCAGATTTTCAAAGAGCTTAACATCTCTGCAGCCTCTTTCTTTAGCCATATATCCTAATGCTAGAAGCTCATCCACCTTTTTCCTGACATGACTGATGGCTTTCCTGTTTGTGCGCTTCAGCTACATGTCATTGGGTCGGGGCAAAGCATCAAACCCTGTTTGTGGCTACATGTGTATGTATGATCGTGTGCCAAGAGCACAGTCTGAACAAAAGCGATTGCTGATGATGTCAACAGACAACATGTGCCACTGTTCTGTTCTGCAGCACGTCCTATTTATAGATGTTTTTCATTTCACTTCATTGTACATTATGGTTAAAGTTTAACCTTTATGTCGAAGGTAGCTCTGTACTCTCTCATGTTGCTGTAGTTATTGGGTTGTTTTTATTTTCAAACCTGCAACAATGCTGAAGTTCTGCATAGCTGACTGACTAGAAATCAGAGCACTCTTCCTCACCCCCGCGCCCCTTCCCTACTGTCATCACTGTCCTAGAAGTTTGTTTAACGGCGGTGATGCCTGAGCGCAAATAAAAAAAGACGAAAGACAGGAGAGAAAAGAGAGACGTATTCTCATCCAGAGGGTCGAGACACGACACAGGGGGTCCAGAGAGAGAGAGAAAGCAGGATGGAATCTGACTAATCAATACCTGCTGAACTTCACTCTTATTTGTGGACTTCATAATCACAGTCCAGTAGATCTTGTCATTTCTCATCAACACAAAAAGCCTCTTTGCACCACTGACTGTGCAACTCTCAAATCCCTTCCCTTGCCTGACAGTGACAAATGACGTGCTGACCTTTCAGTGTACGATATACCTGGGGTGCTGGGAAAGTGAGGACTCCACATGACACGCCAAAACCTTTTTTTTTTTTTTTTTTTTGCCCTTTCTCCTCTCAACATGTGTCATCTGAAATCTCCAGGCCTGATTTGTTTCAGGACAGCAGGTTTACCGATCTATCTCAACAACTTTATCGGGGAAAACTAAACAATAAAAAGGTCTCATGACTGATAACAGATTTATTTCAGGGAATTCCAGGTTTTACTGTCTATCTGTGAATCTGTCTCTTGCAACAGAGGCCGGATATAAATGTAAAGTGATGTCAAGAGGGAGATGGTGTCAGCGTAGATCAGTTCAATATTTTTGCCTGGTCATCCTTTGAACTCTTCATAGGTCAAGGCCTTAGTGCACATGATTTATATGCAGTTCAACTGAAGAGATTTTTCCTGAGTCTTAGACAGGTCAATGTATTCAGTAATTTAAGGAAAGTAAGAAAATTCCTTTTCCTTTATCAACTTCAGTCTTTTTTTGCCCCTCCTGGAGCTGCCACCTTACCGTGGTGGAGGGGTTTGCGTGTTCCAATGATCCCAGGAGCTATGTTGTCGGGGGCTTCATGCCCCTGGTGGGGTCACCCATGGTAATCAGGTCCTAGGTGAGGGAACAGACAAAGCGCAGCTCAATCCCCCCTGATGAATACAAATAACAATGAAGCCGGGTCTCCCTTGCCTGGATGTGGATTCCTTCACCTTCGGGTGGGGGGACGGGTCCTGACTGTTGTCTGTGCCTATGCACCGAACGGCAGTTCAGAGTACCCCCCCTTTTTCAGGTCTTTGGAGGGGGTGCTGGAGAGTGCCCCTCTGGGGAACCCCATGTCCTCCTGGGGGACTTCAATGCTCACGTGGGCAGCAACAGTGAGACCTGGAGGGGCGTGATTGGGAGGAACGGCCCCCCTGATCTGAACCCAAGTGGTGTTCTGTTATTGGACTTCTGTGCTCACCATGGATTGTTCATAACGAACACCGTGTTCAAACATAAGGGTGTCCATATGTGCACTTGGCACCAGGACACCCTTGGCCGCAGTTCGATGATCGACTTTGTGGTCGTGTCGTCGGACTTGCGGCCACATGTTTTGGACACTCAGGTGAAGAGAGGGGTGGAGCTGTCAACTGATCACCACCTGGTGGTTCCGATGGTGGGGGAGGATGGCGGTCAGACCTGGCAGGCCCAAACGTTCTGTGCGGGTTTGCTGGGAACGTCTGGCTGAATCTCCTGTCAGAAAGAGCTTCAACTCGCACCTCCAGGAAAGCTTCACTCACGTCCCGGGGGAGGCGGGGGACATTGAGTCCAAGTGGACCTTGTTCCGTGCCTCCATTGTCAAGGCAGCTGACCAGAGCTGTGGCTGTAGGGTGGTCGTGCCTGTCGCGGCGGCAACCCCTGAACCCGCTAGTGGACACCGTCAAGCTGAAGAAGGAGTCCTACAGAACCTTTTTGGCCTGTGGGACTCCTGAAGCAGCTGACGGGTATCGACGTGCCAAGCGGAGCGCGGCCTCTGCAGTTGCGGAGGCAAAAACTCAGGCGTGGGAGGAGTTTGGTGAGGCCATGGAGAATGACTTTCGAATGGCTTCGAGGAGATTCTGGACCACCATCTGGTGGCTCAGGCGGGGGAAGCAGTGCACTGTCAACACTGTGTTCAGAGGGGACGGGGTGCTGCTGACCTCGACTGGGGATGTCTTGGGTCGGTGGAGAGAATACTTCGAAGACCTCCTCAATCCCACCAGCATGTCTTCCACTGAGGAAGCAGAGTCTGGGGACCCCGTGGTGGGCTTGCCTATCTCTGTGGCTGAGATCGCTGAAGTAGTCAAAAAGCTCCTCGGTGGCAAGGCCCCGGGGGTGGATGAGGTCCGTCCGGAGTTCCTTAAGGCTCTGGATGTTGTGGGGCTGTCTTGGTCTCCGGGAAGGTCTTTTCGGGGGTCCTGGAGAGGAGGGTGCGCAAGATTGTCAAACCTCGGATTCAGGAGGAGCAGTGTGGTTTCTGTCCTGGTCGTGGAACTGTAGACCAGCTCTATACCCTTAGCGCGGTTCTGGAGGGTGCGTGGGAGTTCACCCAACCAGTCTGCGTGCTTTGTGGACTTGGAAAAGGCGTACGACCGTGTCCCTCACAGAGCTCTGTGGGGGGTGCTCCGGGAGTATGGGGTTCCGGACCCACTAATATGGGCCATCCGGTCCCTGTACTCCCGGTGTCAGAGCTTGGTCCGCATTGCTGGCAGTAAGTCGGACTTGTTTCCAGTGGGAGTTGGCCAGGGCTGCCCTTTGTCACCGATTCTGTTCATAAACTTTATGGACAGAATTTCTAGGCGCAGCCAGGGCGTTGAAGGGCTGCGGTTCGGTGGCCTCAGGATTAGGTCACTGCTTTTTGCAGATGATCTGGTCTTGTTGGCTTCATTGGAGCGTGACCTCCAGCTCTCTCTGGAGCGGTTCGCAGCTGAGTGTGAAGCGGCTGGGATGAGACTCAGCACCTCCAAATCTGAGGCCATGGTTCTCGGCCCCGGGGAAGACCCAGGACACGCTGGAGGGACTATGTCTCTCAGCTGGCCTGGGAGCCGGGAAGAGCTGGATGAAGTGGCCGGGGAGAGGGAAGTCTGGGCTTCCCTGCTGAAGCTGCTGCCCCCATGACCCGACCTCGGATAAGCGGGAGAAGACGAACGGACGGACAAGTCTTTTTTGGTTTTACTGCTATCTTCTGAGGATGTCAAGTGTAAGTGCTTTCAGGTAACATACAAAAATGTCCCACAAATCCAGTGCTTGTTTTTAAAAAACAACTTTATTAATACTTTTTGTTAAAAACAGAATATATAAAAATGATTTCATTCTAAGAGTTATTTTACAGAGCATAGTGGCTTTTGCTTCAGAAAACAGAAACAAATCGCTACTTGTATCGTGAAAAATAAAAGTCCTTCCCCTGCAGTGACTGAGCTTAAGCAAGTCAGCATTAAAGAAATAAAGGTTTTCCTTTTCTTATTAAATAAGTCTGTGGAAAGTTTATCATAAACTCGGTGGTGTTGCTGCTACATTAAGGCCAGACTCCCTACAGATGTGGAAAACTTTCTTGGTAAAGTGACAATGTAGTTTTTTTTTTCTTTTTTAAATAGTCTTTGAAATTAAATAAAACTTGAAATTGAAAAGCTTTTCAAAAGCAAGCAAGTATTGCACGGACAGATCTCCTAGTACCCTTTAAAAATATCAAAAGGAACTCACTAGTACACCCCAGAGAAGAGATTTATAGAGGAGGTTTTCAGAGGAAGCAGCAGCTGCTGGACAAATTCCTTTTTCTTCAAACACATAAATAGATATATATCCTTGTGGTTCTTTGTCTAGTAGAACATTCTGTTTGCTTGATTTCTAACTTTCTGTTGGCATGGAGATAAAAAGGTAAAGGTGCAGCAGTCTAGGAAACCAGGCTTGTTGTGTTGGACGAGTGGCAGTAAATCAACAAGGCCCGTTACAAGGTGGAGGAGGTTGTGGGAGTGTCGGCAAGATGGCCTACTGTATTTCACATCCACGGTCACAGTTCTGGTGGACTAAAAAGATCCTCAATTTAACCCACAGGTCACAATAACAGAGCTGTGGTGGCCTTATTAATATGCAGTACTATACCCAGAGCAGTGCTGCATAGCCTCTAAATACCCCCTAATTGGCATGAAAAACATGGAACATAAAAAAAACCAGAACAAAAAACAAACAAACAAATGAAATAAAATATAAAAATGCAATTCACTCTGTTACACCATAAGATCCTGTTCTCAAATCAAACAGATGAGCTTTAAAATGTCAGGAAGCATTAAAAAAAAACAAAAAAAAACTCAACCATTATGTACAGTGTTCAGCTAGTCTAAAACACATACGTTCATCATATGGTTCTATGGCTAGGAGCCTGATATGAAAAACCATAAATTCAAAGCCTAGCTCAAAAACAAACCAATGTTGCTTTTCTGTATCAGGTCAACTGATGCAATAATTTAAAAAAGGACAATAAGAGCCTGATCTAAAATCATGTTGTGGTAGAGGAGTATGATATTTAAAAACATACACACAGAACAACACACAAACCAGTAGCAACAATACTTAGAAGAGAGTGGATGAACTGACAGTCCAAAGAGACATGAAAGAACAATAAAAACACAGACACGAGTGAAGTGTGTCGATCTTTGATTATGCTCGTATACGTTTGGTAGCTCACGGTAGTCCAGGCAGGAAACACCAGTTGGACGAGAAATGTTCCTTCTTTATGAGACCTTAATCTGGCTGGTACAGCTTCAAAGTGTTCATAGTGGAGTTTGTGGGGTTTAGTGGAGTTGTCTTTATGTGTGGTAGATCTTGTGTTCGTACTCTGTGGCAGAGCAGCTGTGAGGGGAAGCCATCTCTCTGTGGATGGGTGCAGGGATGCTGCTGCTCCGGTGCTGGTGGTTGTCTGTCAGTGTCAGGTTAAGCAGGCTGGTGCAGGTGGGCAGATAGATGTGCTGCACGTGCTCCACCTCTGACCGACACACAGGACACAGCTGAGGGAGAGGAAAGAAGTAATTAAGCAGAGAGTTTATTTTCTAACAGCTCGTGTGCAGACGTCGGCTAAAGAGGGGAGTTCACACACTTCCTGTCGAAGGCGGCACATAAGCTGGAAGTGGTGAGCTACGAGCTGACTGAAGTGGTACAGCTCTTGTATTAAACTCGTGAAACCAAGAGGTGTCTGCAACCACAATCAAGAGTATCGGAAACCTGCTCTCTGAAGAGATGAGTACTGCTACCACCACCCAAGCCATCTTGACTTAAGTTGTGTTAAAACTGCAGGGTGTGACCTAATATCTGACAGTAAAGGTTAACCCAAGTTGAATCATGAACAAATGTAACTGTGAAAACAGCTTCCACAATCAGTGTGAGAGCTGTCATCTGGTGTTTCTACTGACTCATTTACTCGCCTATTAGCTGGGTCACGTTTCTTAGTTGAGTTAATGGAGGTAAGACTTGGCTGGCTGCTATAATCCCTTCATAAGACACACACAGGCAACATTTAGCTGATTAACTGGGGGGTGGGGGGGGGGGGGGGGGGGTTCATCCAGGTCAGCAGAGTGTGAGCAAAGCTTTGGATGTTGTTTAAAGGACCATAAAAATGATCAGAAGTTGGACCTAAAGTGTAATTAAAGAGCTTTAAGCATAACTGGAAACATACGAGCTGAAAACAAAGAAACCGTTACATTGTTGTAATTTTTTTTTTTTTTTTAAAAAGTACTGCTTCTAAAAGGTAGTGTTCAGCATTTGCAGTATAGCTAATGCCAGCAGCTCTGTCATGTTTCAGAATATGACTAAAGAAAAGCCCTCACTAACTATGGCTGTTCCAGAAAAAGTCTCACCTCGAGCTGATTTGCGCAGGTCTGGCAGCACACCATGTGGCCGCAGGGGCAGAACGCAGCGTCTATTTCCTCCTCGCAGCACAGCATGCACAGCAGAGCCTCTCGGAGCTTCTGCAGCCGCTCCTGCAGGGCTCTGCTCTGCTGGCAGCTGCCGCAGTCCAGCCCCTCGTCCTGCTGACCGTCTCGACTTGGGGAGCGCGGCGGAGACGATCGCTCACCGCTGCCGGAGCGCGACACCAGGTCCACGACACCCGAGTTGTAGAGAGCGCGGCGGGCGTGGTCGTAGACTTCCTTGGAGGTGCGGCGGATGTCAAAGACGTACTTCTTGCCCAGGTTGATGTTTTCGTTGAGGAAAAGTGAAGCCAGGTGGCCCTTAAAGTCTCTGCTGTACTGCATCATCACTGCGTTAGTAACGGTGTCACACCTACACATGAAAAGATAAAACATGATTACTAATGGCAGCAAAATCAGAGCATTTAACCCAACAAACCAGTTCCAAAATGATCTGCAGTCAGACAGCTGCCTCTTCTTCCCCTCAGTTTATTTTAGCCACACAGACACACAATGTTCTTCCTGCTCTGACACCACATTCACTTGGTGAGATAAACACTGTACACTTGTTTCTCAGCAACTCGAATGAAGACATGCCCACAAAAAAACTAAAAATCTGCAGACTCAGAGCTAAAACTCATCCCTGAAACAAAAGGAGAGTGCTGTCTTTTGTACCTTTGTACTATTGTGACTGACAGAGGACAATTTCATAGCTCAGCCATTTGAATTGTCCCTGCTCACTGCACGCACACACAGTCTACAGGAAGGAAACATACCACCTGTAAATCTGTGTTTCTATACACACACTCATTCGGGTCAAGGACATGTTTTATGTGGCCACATGTGCCACCTTGCCATTATAATAAAGGGTTAAAAAGGGAACAGGGGCACATTTAGTCAATGTGTACAAATGTGGGAGAGTGCAGTAAGCACTGTATGCCAAGCAGAGCAGAACAACTCTTTACAGGACACGTTTTAGGTCAGGTTTAATAATCTACTAGTCTTTATTGAAGGACAGTGAACAATAAACTTCTATTTCATGAAAACGTGCTGTGTACAGTGAATAAGATGGCTCCAAAGCAGGTCAGATTTGTGAGTGACTTACATCTGTAAAAAAACACCATAGACAGATACCCATACAGAAACAAGTAGCTGAGTTTAAAATGAATTTGAATTGTTATCTCGGCTCACCACATGAGTGAGCTGCCGTCTAAGAATAATTTAAGGCAGCATTGACTTCTACATCTATTAAAATCCAACGGCACAGCTATCAAGCTGCAGTGTGTGTGAGTTATTGATCTGGGATTAAATGCTGTATGTTTCTGGATCTCACCTGTAGAAGGCATGGGTCTCTGTAATGGCCCGGTACAGGCCGCTGGCTGCCCGGTTACTGATGAGCTTGAACAGAAGCACCACGCTGTCGTTTGTATCCTTGGTAACTGTCAGGTACACTGTTTTTCCCGACTGCGTGGCAATCTGGATGACTGGATAGCTTACTCTAAGATAAGACAAAGAGAGAACAAACTGTTAGATTCTGAATACTTAAACATACCATCACATCACTATAAGAATATACATAGAATAATCTGCAGATATCTAGAGCATACCTGTTGACTAAGCTGAAGTCCTCCTTGCAAACAGCGATACCCTCAGGGCCGACTCCTATAGCCAACCGTTGGCCATTTGCATCACGAACCCAGTGCCACTCCACTCCATAATGTTCGAGAGAGGAGACCAGCTGCAGGGCCTGATACTCCACTGAACCCTGACTTGAACCTTCCAGAGCCTTGTGTCTTGATATAATGCTGTAGGAGGGACAAAGTTGGGAAAAGAAAAGACCATTTTTAAGTTTATATAGCTCTGAAGATCAGATTGGAAGTGACATTTTCTCACACAAACTTTATCATATAGATAACAGAAACACCCACTGTGACGGGTGTTATTATACCAGCAGGATAACTGCAATGCTAGCATGTGTTAGACTGGGTCTTCTCTGACAACTTTACTTATAAAGATCAATGATTAGGCAGCAGAGCTGAATGCTTCTTTTAGCCTGTCAAGCTGTCCAGCTACAGACTGGTAGAAAATGCCTAATGGCCTCTATTTTTACTGTAATAAAGTTGTTTTATGTGTACTTTAATAAATAAATAGCATATGTAAGCCATATTGATCCAAGGTAGAGAGATCAGGCTGGGGGTGAGTGGATAACGTATTAATTTGTATGTAATTTAAGAGTCTCAGAATAAGAGGATCTGCGCCATGTGCACAACAAATGGGCACGCCAAAGGCTGCAATTACAAAAACGGAGACGTTGCAGTCATTTTTAGATTAAGTCCCAACAGTTGCAGGTGGGACAGACGTCGCTGTGGAAGGTTTAGTGTGGCATTTGCAAACTTGAAGTGTGAAATTTATGTCACCCTCTTCGTGTTTACTGACGTACAGTAGTCTTGTGTCAAGTGTTCTGTTTGGCTGATCTGTGTGTGCGTTTGTGTGTGTGTGTAACTGTACACACTGTAGGCTGTAGGCACTCTTAAGTCTTTCGCCTCAGATAAAGTTACTGAAAAAACACTTCAGTTTATGAATATAATATAAAAGATGGCACTATCAGTGCAACTCAGTGGAGCTGTTGTTTGTTTAAGATTTAAAATTAATTTACTTGAACATCAACTGCCACGTTATGTAATATCCTCAGCTCATTGCCAGGACCCATTATTTACTTTTCATCATGTCTCGTGTGGGGAGATATTGAGGGAGTGGAGCTTCAGTGGCGCTGACAGAGGAAAAAAAGTAAACAGGTTTTAATGATTGGCCAGAGCTTGTTAATTTATACTGTATGTACACGGGCTATTAACATGATTGTTCAAATTCCAGCTGTCTTGTGTAAACTCTAACTAAACCCCAGCATCATTAGTTGTGGTTTCGGGTCAGGGTAGGAGTTTTTATTACAGTAAGAGGTGGAGTGAACAAAAACATACTGGGCCAGCAGAACAATGAAGTGAGTCTCGGTTAAAGCGTTTTCATTTTGCTGATGTTGTACCTGTCGATGGTGGCGGTGCTGGGCTCCTCTCCACACAGCTCCGAGTACCAGTACTGGGCTGTGTTTTGATTGTAGTCACCAAACTCGGCCTGTGCCAGGAGCGCACTCAGCTCCTCCGCCTGCTCCGAGGCCATGCGTAGGTGACCGTTATGGAGGTCCTCCTTCACGTGCATGAAGAAGACGTGTCTGTTGGACAGGAAGACAACAAAAACGTGGTTAAATAAGTAATCTTTACATTGGCAATGTGAGATGGTACACAAGGGTTGACTGAATAATCATATCAAGACTAACTTTACATCTTTCCAGAAAGAGGACAAATCATACAAACAGTGCCCACTTTCATCTTTCAGCTGACTTTCATGTGTAAGCCCTGAGGAGTCAGGATGTCTGGGGAACGCAGCCCAGAACAGGTGGTCGTTACAGGGATAGAGTTTCATCACAGGCGGCAGGTGTCTGTGTGCGTTTGTGTGTATGTAGCAGAAAGGAAAAAAAAGCAACTGTCACATTTGTTAAGTGCAACTCACAATGACTCACTTTCCCTTTTTCAGTCTCTTCCTCAAAAACACACTACTGGCACTTCCTTTAAGTGTGAATTTACTCGAGACTTTAAAAGTGGAAGTTGAGTTGGAATACGGATACAAGACTGAATGGAAGTTTTCTCATGTAGAGGAAGTACTTGGACAGAGTGCAACAGTGTTTATACTGTATCTGCTGCTCCAGTGTTTGACCACCACTGTGTGGCGTTAAGCAATAAATCTGAATCAGGAATACAATAATGGGACTTAAAATGAGTTACAATGGCCGGCGTCCTGTCTGTGTCTCTTACTCTGTGGTTACTCATGAAATGTCTTTTTAAAAGACAAACCAAGTTACCACTAATGTCATTTTGGCTGACATGAGGGAGTTCTTGATGGCAACGAGGTACAGGTACGTTTATGTAGTGACAGTTAATCTTTGATAGGTCAAAGATTAATAGCGGTCATAAACTGCCACAGTTGTTATTGTTTAGTCTGCATGATTAAATGAGAACACGGAGTTCTGGTGCAGCCAAGGAAAACAGTTATATTATTCCAAACACAAACCACGGCTGGTCCTTTCCATTGTTGTGAGCAGAAGATGTGAGGAATTCTTCCACTGTAACAACAGGAGACGAGATGTCAGAGAGAGAAACACCCTGACCAACACGATCCTTTCAGCACGAAGACTGCTGAACTAAAGTAACCTCAACAGTTCCTTCCTTGAGGTGACCTATGGCACGGTAACCGTAAGAAGATTGTACACACGGCAACCTGCTTGCAGTCACCTGCTTCTGACTGACAAACAGGTTGGACGGCTTTCTGCTTGCGATTGTTGTTGACTAGCTGGGACCCAGCTGACTTCACCGTCATGACACATTTCTCCCCACATTAAAAAAAAACTTCATATCTCATTTCCACCACATGCATGAACGCTGCCGCGGTGACCTAATGTAACCCTAATCGTACACTGTTTGCTCTACACACCTACAGTATGTCACCGCACCTGTACACCTAAAATGAAAGTATGACTTTAGCATCCTGTGCTGACAAGAGTTTGAACAGTAAAACAATTCAAAGTTTAAACCTGAATGTTTTGGCTGACTGCCTCCTGATGAGGCTGACTAAAAACAGACTCCTGAAACTGTTAGAGTTTAGAAAAAAAAAAAAAATCTCCCCGGGTTACAGTCCTCTTTGAAGCATGATGCAAAGAGAGACATTTTGTGTAAATCAGGTCAAACTATGACTTGAGGGCGTTTGAGGTTTAAAGGGATGTTTTGAGTGGATGGCACTCATCATCCCTTTATTAGCTTTATATGAGTGCACTGTGTTTTGTTTATGGAGAAAAGCTGAGCTGTCTGGCGGGAGCCACAAAGGACAAGGGACCGAGCTGGAGGTGACGTTTCCTCTGTAATCTTGTGGGACTAGAAAACAGACTGTTGTGGGAGCGGCTGTGTGACTGGCGGCACAATATGCAAACGTGTGTATTGCAAACGCTCTGCTATGCAATAACACAGACACACCTTGCCTGGCACATGATCGTGGCGCTTTTAAGGAGCAACAACGGTAGCGAAAAAAGCAGCTGTGAGGCACACAAACATAAAGAAAAAATATCGGCCTACTCCGCCCCTGATAAAGCCAGACCATAACAACGGAGCCCCTGGAGCTGACTAGCCTCAGGCATAACAAACAGTGCTTTGATATGGTGTTAAACATCCCATTCCCTCCAACACACACGCACAAAAACACTGCGCTCTATTGTGTCAGGCCCAGCAGGCGTCATGTGACGGAGCGCTGCTAGTGAGCTACCTGCCTGATGCAAAACAATAGAGCAGACTTTTACTTCAGGGTGCTGACAAAGGGTTACTATAGGACACGCCACGGAGGTTACTCTAGTTCAGGCGGGGATTGGCGAGGGGTTAATGTCAGTCACTGTGTCAGTGAGCAAGGCATTTCATATATTAAAAGCTTCCTTCAGGATATGTCCAGGCCTGTTGGTTTGGTCTCATCAGAATCAGGTTGACTGAGTTCACTTTGGTATGTTGCTACATAATAAATAAGAATACGAATAAATCTAAATAAAGATGAACACAAGTTCAGCGAGTCAAAAAGCATACGTAGAAAATTGACATTAAAATGTGGAAGAAAATAGAAATAATGAAATGATGCTGCACTGTAACAACGGTCTACAGCTTTTTGGCCACTGAGCAACACTTCTGCTTTCAAGTGTTGTGGGTGCACACATGTGTAAACAGGTGTGCGTGCTTTCCTGAGCTCAGGCCAAACATTCCAATTATCATTTTGAAGAAAACAAGAGCCAAACAGCAGAACAGGTAACAACAGTTCACTGAGAGCTCTTCCATCAGATATGCGCGCAGCCAAATTCCATAAACATAACTTAAAAAAAACACAACACGCCAATTTTTCCCACAGAGGCCCCTGTGAAGCTATGCTGCTACTCTATCTGCCCTAAACACCAGCTCTGCACGGCCATGAGAACTCACTGGTTATGATAAACAAGAGCAGACGTTTTGTACAGATTACCCTAAACACAGTCTGGCTTTTCTATCAACTGTTTCAGTCGCACATCTTTTTTCTTTGGCCTTCTCAGACAGCTGTCCTGGGATCAGTCTTCTCAGCTGCTGTGGTGCTGCCTCAGCACATGTCAAGGTCCATCCTAAACTCAGGGCAGGGGAGAGACAACAGTCCATAAATCCACAAGATTTAAAGATGCGCTGATGTGACCGGACTGGATATGTGGGGACACACCTAAAAGAGGATGTCATTCTCTCAAGCTGATAAGGTTTAAGAAGGGTGTAACCAAGGTAACGAGAGACTGGACATGTGACCCCCATGCTCAACCAAACGTGCTGAGCAGATGAGTTTAAATCACTACGGGGCCAGACAAAATTCTGAAATCCATCTTGCTGGTTTCCTCTGGATGCATCAGCCAGTCTGATTCACCATGTCAGGGAACAACACATATTACTATTCAGACACATTTGCACACGTGTCATCCGTGACGCATGCAGCACGGCATTGCCTTGTTCTTTCGACACAGGCTGAATGCCAGGAAGTCGACACAGAGACTAAAGTCTCTTGCCCCACTTTTACCTTCTTAGATCGCATCGCTCATCGCTGTTTTGTCCTTCATAGAGATAAACACATAATCAGTCTTTAAGAAGCTTACTCATTTACACATAATTCCCCTGCAAATGAAACAGCACAGGAGAAACACAATGCACTTCAACTAGTGGATGTGGAGTTAGGAGAGGTCATGTGAGGTGCTGCAGGAATGTGTGAAGACTTGATTGCCTTGCTGGAATAATCAAATTAAAGCAGGCCTGAACCCTCAAAGAATACCAGAAAATAGGTCAGTGGGTACAGAGCTGAGGGGACAGAGCTGAGAAGATAACTAAGCTGATTTCTTGAACCGTTCAAATTTAAAACACTGAAATACCCCAAATGCAGCAGTTTGTGCACTTTAAACTCAGTGTTGAACTATTTGGAGCGTTTTATGAGATGACTCTGGTGAAAAAAAAAGAACCACAAAGACTTTTTCTACTAACTCCTCACCAAGTCAACCAAATTCTCCAGTCCGTTCCACCCACCCATAAAACCATTGTCTCATTTTAATGTTTTCTGCCCCAACTCCAGAGTCTATTACCCCGGCCGACAGAATGTCAGCGCTGCACAGAAGAACAAAACGTCCCCACCAAAATGAAACCTAACACCTCTGCCTAGAGACTGCAACTCATCCAGCCAATCACCGGTGGAGTTTCAGACCTCATCGCTCGGGCTCTCAACAATGCGGTTTGTGAGCTAGTCAAATAACACACTGGCAGTAGCTGTGTGCTCAGAGGTTACTATCTGTCAATGAACTGTAGTAAACTCTGCTGAGCATCTTCTCCCGGGGTGTAGGCTGCATGGAAAGTCACACACAAACGCTTATTGTAGCTTTAATCGTGTAATTTACCAGAGGGTTGCAAAATAATCATTTCAAGCTCTAAATATAAACACATGAGCCTTTGCTCTGTGCACAGTTGAACTGGACACTATGCAGCAATAAAACAAAGAAGCTGTTTGTATGCTAAATGCCTTGGGTTACAGGCCGGTGCTCTGTACTGGCTGGTAAAACAGTGATTACAGCCCAGCATCCATCCTAAGTTCAGGCGTCAAAGAAAAATAACAACTTGACTGTCGTTCTTGGACAAGGGCTAATGTTTTGACTTCAAACAAGACAAAGAAGGGCTAGGTTACTCGAGTGCACAACAATCTGAGGAGGGAAGAAACTCACAGGGAAAGTAAAAAGGTCTAATCAAAGACAGTGGGGCATGCTGATAAAAACCTCGGGAACATTTGAAGACCTGCAGGCATCTTTGTGTGATCTTTGGCTTGATCATCTCTGGAGCCTGCCACAGAGAACTAGAAATGATAACTGGTGTGTGACCTGAATAAATTACCTCAAATTGTTTCTGCAGAACAATCAGCTGAAGAGGCAGTGTGGCAATTTTGTCTGAGAGATGATCTTCGTTTTCGTAGGAACTGATATAAGATTAAACTGCAATTTGAGATTTTGTAAAAATTTGTAAAAATAAACATGAAGAGAGAATGAGTTCTGCTCTGGCAGTATGGGAACTGTAGCGTGCTGCGACTTATTAATGATTCTTGTAAATGATGGTACAACCATGCAAAGTCGTGTTCTTTTGGTAAAAGTCTTTGATCAGTTCAACAAACTCTACATGTAGTTGGAACCTATCCCACCATGCACTGGGGGAAAGGCAGGGGAACACCTTGGAAAATCGATATTCTGTCGCAAGACTAACATAGAGGCAGGCTACACTTTCACTTTTACAGATTTGGGTTCCAATTCCCTGACCAGCGGGTCTTTGCACTGCTTGAGATTATATAAGAATGAAAGAACAGTGCTCCATTGATGTCATTGCTTTCACAGAACAGAGTCCTCAAAGTTGAGTGAAATATTTATTAAATATTTCAATGTGTAATACTCTACAATGTAGAGTATTACACATTGAAATTATATATTTTAAACACTGCATATAGCACCATATCTATTTAATCTCACTGTACATGCACATATAGTGACAATAAAAAGGCATTCATTCATATTTTTAGCCTGGAGGTATTGAACACTGTGCAGCATTAGAGAAAAGACAGTTTTTTTAGATTCAACTCTTAAATTAGTTAATTAGTTTGGCTTCTGGTTTGGATTGAAGTTAAAGATGGGCTCGACTCCAAAAGGGGTAAACAGGTTAACAATCAGAACCTCTAATAGCTGTGTGTAACCAATCTCTGCCTGATCAGAATGTTAAATACAAGAGCTAATGAAGGGGAAACATTCACATATTTAAACCAGAAACACCCCCTAGCAAGTGGTGTTTAATGGTGCAGATAACACGGGCTGTTGTTCGGGCTTTTAGGTCTGTCTCTTTTAGCCAATAAAAAAGTGCTACTTCCTTTAAGTAACCAATTACGTCAGACCAGTTGATGAACAGATGAATGCAATGTAGATGTTTTACAAAGCAACTGTATTTTAGGGAACTGGTTCAGAGTTTGACTGGCTTGAAATATAAAAAAAAAAAAAAAAAAAAAAAAAAAAAAGGAAAAAAAGGAACCACCAGCCCCAACCAGTAGCTGAGAGACATGTCATGAATTTGCAAAACATATCCAATTTGCAAAGAAAGCTGGGAAATGCTGTATTTATAAAATGCCACAGAATCAAGCTCAACATAAGCCTTGCAGCACAAATTGACATGTCCTGCACTCTGGTGCATGCACCTTCCAAAAGTAATACAGGTAATGCATTACTGAGTGGAAGAAATTAGACCAGCCAAGTGTATTATGAGCAGCCAGTATCGACTCTTTAAGATTTAGATACTTTTTTCCAGCACTAGCAGACAATGAATTAAAAACACAAAGCACCTCAATGCTCATCTGCACGTGAGCATGAACGCTCAAGTGACCTGCTAGGCTGTTCTTTTGGCAGCAGAGTACACGGCAGCTTATATAAGCAGCTCTGCATGTTCAGTCCAGTGCTGGTTATATAATAAAGGCCTATAAGATGGGCGTAGGGGGAAAAAAAAAGAGGCCCACCCCTCAGCTCAGCTGAGAGTTGTGGTACCGTACTGCTCCGATTGCTGTGTCCATACACTGCTGAGAACATTCAGTCCAGCTCACGTACGCGTGCTGCTGAAACATGCTGTGTGTCTATAAAGCATGTGTGTCGAGTCCTTAAACTTGTTTACTGACTAACGTGGACTGACGACGTTTTTGACAGTAAACTCAGCAAACTTCTTGCGAGGCACAGATCAAAGTTTTCTGTAGGCACGTGAGTAACAAATGTGCAGTATGGGGAGTTTTTCTGTGTTTGTCATGATGAGGTGTGCCCACAGGCAGAACAAGACGGATGCTGGCTGTGGCAGTAAGTAGGTCAAAGGCGACAGCACAAGAAATGAGTGAAATGAGATGGTCTGGTTTTTAAAAGCACTAATTAATCAAACTAATCAAAGTACAGACATTCCCTCTACAGGTTTAAAATAAATATGCAGAGGAATTTATTGGCATAGAGATGACAGAGTGAATAATAGGAGGTATATCTGCTCGTTTCCCCAGGTAAATGAAGCCTAGCAGCTTCCCAGTGCTGTGTGTTGGTCCACAAAATGCCACTGCTGTGTGGTGTCAGCACCTTGATCTCATCTCTAAAACCTGATGCCAGTGTTTGCTCCCCCGCCACTTAAATTATATCATATGAGCAGATGGATGCCATGAAGGGTGGGCTAAAAAAAAAAAATTAAAAAATTTAACACATAACTCGACAGCGTGTTGGTGTGTGTGTGCCATGTGCGAGTATTTATTAGCAGCAACCCCTCGTACCCCAGCCTGCCATCTCACATCTTTATCTCACCTTTTTTCCACAACCCCCATGACCCCCACCCGACGTCGGCCATCTGTTGATAACCCCTGCTAATCTGGTGGAGGTCAGAGCACAGGCAGCCAAGTGTCCTCCACGCTCACCCCCCTACTGCCTTTCACTTTTTTTCCCTTCAAAGGGTTTGCCAAATATGGGCCAGGGTGGGGGTTGTGGGTGAGTGGGGGGTAGAGTGTGAGTGAGCTAGACTGAGGGGAAGTGTGCGGAGTGACAGTGAATCTGACAGGGATAAAATATAAATATGGCAAGAGAGCAAAGTTAATATCTTTATATTTGATCGAGTACAGTGACGGGAGGGGAGAGGGAGCGAGAAACAGCTGAAGGGTGAGCGGTGGGTGAACTGGGGAGCAACTGAGAGCTTACTGGAATGCCACACGAGCCAAAGCAGATACATGTCAGTTTAATGAACAGCTCTAGTGGCATGCTGTGTGTGAGTGTGAGAGAGCAAGAGCAGCGTGGTGGCTGAGCTTAAAAAGACACCAAACAAATTTATCCTCCGCCATCCGTGCTTCCAAACCCCGCGGTATCAAAACACTCAATGGCAACGCCTGGGGCGAATATAACATCCTCGGTATCACAACAGACACTGCGTGTGAAACAAGTTCTTTGGACGGGTTCCGAGGACTGTGAATGCACTTGCTATTTATAACTTCAAATGAAACTGGGGCTGGGGGAATACTGAGCCGGGATCAAGGCTTGTTACTTTGTTCTTATGTACTCGTGTTTTTTTTTGTTCCAATCTGGCACAGGAGAGATAATAAGGGGAACTCCTAATACAATATTTGCTCTATCAAATGTTTGCTGGCTGTGGCATTTCTAAAATGAAAACATCATATTTCAGGTGTATGAGATTAAAAAAATCACTAAAATTTGCTTCCCAGATGTGACAGTGACTCATGATGATGACTTAATCCAGAGAAAACAAAAGCCATGAAGAAAACACCTACACTGGCCTGTTCGAACAATTTCCAAACAGCATCTGCAGAATTGTCAAACGGTGTGGTGGAGGGGCTGTGCCTTTTGTTCAGACAAAAATGGCCACAAACAATTGAAACAAAAAAAGCACAACAAAAGTTATTTGAAGTTGAATGGGGGCAGTGACAGAGGTCCTGGCTGCCACACAGAGGGTCCCTGAGGGCAGGCACACAGCCCCAGAGCTGCTAGATCACATTTCCTGCCAGAATGAACTCTAATAACCCCTGAAGCTCCCAGGGAAGAGGTTACTACAGGGCATTTCACTGTATTAGAAACAATGTGACGAGATTATGATCGGTGAACTCAGCAAGGATTGCTTTTCCCCCAGCATGTGCTCGGAAAGCAGATTTTATTGAAAAAAATAAATTAGATTTCTGTTAACTTTTTTTTAAAGAAGTTGATTTGCAAATTGTAGAGAATGTGTCAAACAAAAGTGATTTGTACACAGTCCACGCAGTGCCCGAGTTGGTTCACATACCTCGTCTGTTCCTGCAGAATCAGATGAGGCTCCACAAAGAACTTGACGCGCAGCCGCAGTCTACACGGCACCACATTATCCATCTGCTGGCAGATGCGGTTCCTCAGATTCAGCCACAGGTTCTCTCCTTTGCTGCCTGTGAACTGCAGCCCAAAGTAGTCCACTTCAATTATGCCCAACTTTCTGCAAACCTGGAGAGATCAAAGAAATGGGTCACAAAAGTGGACAGAGAAATTAAAAAAAGGATCTTTAAACCAACTTTGTGGGGAAGAATATTGAGGGATACTAAATCATTTAGACAGGGGAAGCTTTACAGGTTTCTATAAATTTTTTCTTTGCTCCTTAGCAGGACAGTATAATGTGAAGAGAGGGCTGAGATTTGAGTTGTGACAGAAGGCTAAAATGTTCTTTAATAAGACAATCCATATTGGCTTTAGACTCCCTGCGGAGGGTGTGAGGAATCAAAAATTCCAACAAGATTTGCAACTCCTTTTATCACGTTGTTCTTTGGGATTTTCCCCTATCCCCAGTGCTTCTTTCACACAGATAAAACCACATCAATATTCCAAAGCCTCACGATAGGGTGAAGTGAACTTGGAGGGGGCTCTCGCGGGGGTGAAAAGGGGGCTCATCAAACCCACAATCCCACGCCCCCTTAGCGGCGGCGGCCATGAGGTTCTTACATAACTGCCGGTGGACGTCTGCAGGGAGCCCCGGAGGGGCTGGAGATAAAACTCATTCATCATACCCACGAGCAAATTGGGGGATATGCCACGCATGTGAAATAGCTTTGCATTCTATTAGTGCATGGGGAGAAAACAACTTGAGGCTACCGATGAAAGGGAAAAAAGTTCACATAGTCCACTGTGCGTGTTCACTTTGGAGGGAATCTTAACAACTTTTAGTGCACGCTCAAGTTTCGCTTTGACTGGAGCGAGAACGCTGAGAGCGTGCAGCGGCAGAGGGATGAACTCTAGTAACCTTGACAAAGCCATCTGCCTGTGACTAAGCCGTGCAGGTATAGAGGCGACAGCCTGCAGCTTCACACCAACTTTCCTGCATGTGTATTAAGTCATATGTTGAGACTCTGAAACTACATGTTAAGATTTCATTGTTACAAACAGATGTGATTTTTTTTTTTACCCCTGCGCGGAGCAGAACATTTTGTTTCCGCCGTCACGACGTGCAACAATAAAGCATATGTATGTAATGTGTGTGTCGATAGTTTGGTTGTTCTAAGTTAAATTGAGAAATTGAAATTGAATATCAAGTCAAGCAGCAAATACTTCTTCCTTTAAGTATTCCTCGTCGAGCACAGGCTGGGTTCAGTCTCTCTACCTGAATATTTGAGTCGCACATAACCGAAGAGTCTTTTTAAGTTGAGGAAAATAGATATTTTGAAGTTTCACAGGACAACCAGAGCACTGCTGTCCTGCCTGACCACGACAATGTTCATTAAAAAAGGTGTCACAATAACACAATGTGATGTGTATTCCACCACAGCCTACCTTATTCAGACAGTCTTCACCGTTCGCCTTCGCGTCAACTTCCACTTCCATCACCACCGAATCCGGACGAGTAACGTGGCAGAGCATTTTGGCTGTGAGTCTTTGGTGTGCCACTCGTTTTTTCAAAAAATAAAAGAATAAAACAATTCTCGTGCCCTCTTAAAAACCCCTACATGAAGCCTTCGTCACTTTCTCAGTCCTTCCACTCTGTGTGGCGGATCTGAAGCCACCAGCTGTAGCCTATATCAATGAAACACCACGCGCAGCACCGCCTACTCGCGGCCGTCCAATGACGGCCGGTTTGACACAGCCATTGCGAAGGTCGGACCAATGCGAAGTCGCTTTACATCCGCTTAGCTGTTCTTGGCTCAAGCTCACCTCCCGTGCATGGAAGTGTGAGGAGTCCATGGCGCCCTCAGCTGGCTCGCTTGTTGCTGGGACCTGAAGTGGCTTTCTCAACTAAACCTGCTTCTCCTGATGAATTAGACATTTCAGCAGAGCTTCGGTGGGCCTTGAGGGTGAGTTTAATGGCTTGTATACGGCTCTCTTGCCTCGCTGTGTGTGAATAATGTATAGGGAGAGAGTCCAAAAATAGCCGTGATAACAGATAAACATCCCGCCACGTTAATCTGCACTTCTCAAAGCTTTTATGAATTTTTCATGATGGCGGCCCCGTTGTGTCCCCGACTTAGTTCCACCTTTTCTCACAGTCTTCCTCCTCGTGTAACCTGCTGCCTCTGTCCTTGAACTGAAGACACGTGTGTTAAAATGACAGGGAACAATTTTTAATTGAAGTTACCTCATCAAGGTGGGAGACAAAGAGCAAAATATAATAGACTTCCCTGTCATAAGTGCTGATATGAAGTGTAATCAAGTCGTAACACACACATTTTTATTTCAGTGATAGAGAGCCATTATATTACATGTTTATTCAGCCTAATATCTTTCACAACACATAGTATTTTATGGTATTTATTTAGAAACAAAGCGTTGTAATTCCTACAGAGGGAGACAGCCTAGGCTTGAAGACACTGCAGAAAACTGCAGCCACACACACACACATGCTTTACACTAGGGAAGCATGGTGTTAAGCCAAGCTCTGTGTCTGTCTGCCAGGGGACATTTTAGAGTAGAGGCAGTGTGCCTCTCCATATTTTCTGTACTCTTCCACCACTGCATTCCTGACGTAGCATCAGTGACTCAGATAGAACAGGACCCAGAAGGAGCTGCTAAAGACAGTCACTTCATCACCACTGCATTGATGCATTCACTTAAAATGAGCATGAGATAAGGTTCACATTTACATACAGTGTGTGTGAAGAATGCTTTCATTTTCACATCATTTCCTTGATTGATTGATGAGTTATTTGTCTGTAAAATGCCAGAAAATTGTGGAATATGTTGACCACTGGCCACAACCCAAAGATATTCAGTTTACTGTCATAGAGGACTAGAGAAACCAGAACATATTCATATCAGAGAAGCTGAAATGTCTTTAAAAAATGACACAAAAAAGTAACCCTAACCCAATTAATTTGCTCGTAGACAACCCATTGATTAATCGACTAATCTTTGTGAAGATGCAGTGGGTGTGCACCTGTCTGCGTGTGTCTTTATCTGGATGTTTGCAGCCATGATAAGAAGAATGCTGATAAGAGCTATACAGACCGACTGACGCACTTTGATTCACGTGGAATCATTTACAGGAAGCCTCGTTTTAGTCTATATGAGTAAAAAAGTTGTTCAGTCTTCTCGTGATTCTGAGCAAAGGGATGATGATATGTTTTTGCCAATCCACCGAGCAAAACTGTGACCTCATTCTCACAAAGGGAGGTGTGTTGTGTTGACAATTGAGTCGGTTCAAAGAGTGACATATTAATAGGTCACACAGTGTTTGCTGTGAAGAGACAAAGAAAGTGAATGACAAACATTTCCCTGTGTCAGCGTGTGAAATCTGTTCGGGAAGGCGTTCTCGTGTCTGAAACTGATTTGGGTCCATTCCAGGGAGTTTCTCTCCGTCTCAATGACATGCTGCCCCCTACGCACAAAAATTGACTCAAAGGGGTTTTATCAGCTGCAGTGCGCGTGCGTGTGTGTGCGTATGGTCAGTTAGTGGCTCGTGTCCTTTTGCCCTGAAGTGATGCAAGAATGTGTACAATGAATGAACAGAGACGTGCTGTCTGAGTAGACCTCATAACCATAAATGGGAAAGACAAGGAAGATAGCAAGTGACCTAACATCCAGTGTCGACGTGGGGGCCAGAGGTACTCAATGAGCAGACCACACGCGCACACACGTACACTCATGTACTATTAGACACAGAACACCTGCACAGCTGGTGGCAGTCTGTTTTTCTTTCCATCTCTCGCTTTCACAGCCCTCTGAAATACAACAACACGCAAAAGTAAACAGATTTTCCTGTGAATATTGCATCACAAGTCAGTTTCCTTGAACTTTTTTCTACGACTCTGTCTGTATTATGCATTTTTCAACAATCATACATACTTAATAAGCTCCTTTTTAGGCAAATTCAGTGTTTTCTTTTCTTCACTCTAACTCTTGGCCATTGTTCTATGAGCTCTTTGGTTGTTTTAATTGTGCACTGTTCTAACAGGAAGAGGCTGAGAGTAGTGAAGTAAAGCTTTTGTTCAAGTCTTCCCCTTGTCCTTATCCTGTCAGATATTTAAGGTTATAGTTTAAATAATAATCAAAACTTTAGAAATAACAATCATTCAGTTTTCTTCACAGAAATGATATGCTATTTAAACATACTGTATATATTACTATTACTACTACTTTCACCCCTTAAAATCAAGAAGGCCTTGTGACCCTTAGTCGGGGTTGGGACCTCCAGGTTGGGAACCACTGCTCGATATTCACATCACTGTTTGAAACACTACTGTTTCTAGATGCTCACATGCACCATTACACTCATCAGCCTTTTCTGTGAAAGCCGCAGCTCAGTGAAATGCCCTACCTGACGATATAAAGAGCTGTAGTTCCATCAGTACATTTAAAACCAAATTAAAAAGTCTGCTAAAGGATACTCAGCTCTGTAGCCACTGACATTGTGGACCTTGTGTAGACATTGTGGGTGTATGTTATGTGCTATTGTGTGTAACTTTGTATTTTGTATTATGTGTCCTGTGTTTTTTTTTTTTTTTTTTTTGCTTCGTACTGTTTGTTATTGTGCTGTAATATGTTTTAATTGTGTTTGCCGAAGGGACTGCAGATGAAAAGTAGCTGTAAGCTAACTCTGGTGCAGTACATCAAATGTAATCATTTATGTTTAATACTGTACATGGTCCCATTAAATAAATTAATAATTATAATAACAAACAAAGATTAACAGACAGAATTTTATATTATGGAGAATTGAATACTAATACAATATCTGCAAAAAGAGCTAGAGTAAGATGAATATGGGAAAACAAAAATAACATTTATCTATTAAGATTCTCCCTTTGCACATCTATGTAGGTCATTTTTTCGGGGGGTAGGGCATCTTTTGTGCCATCTGTGCTCTCACACAAACACAGACCGTTTGCAGACTCCTGGTTTGCTGCGAGGTATGACATCATCCAAAGTGACATCACTTCCCTCTGAGGCAAGTCACCGCTCATTCGACTGGAGCGTGAACACATAACCATGCAGGGGTGTGTGTGTGTGTGTGTGTGTGTGTGTGTGTGTGTGTATATATGTGTGTGTGTGGGCACATGACATCACAGCGTCATCACTGCCCATCTCGGTAGCCAAAGCTGTGCCTCTCGAAGCAGAGATTATGGCAGAAAGTGCCATGCTAGTAGAGCTGCTGCGGCTGTTGTTGTGGTAGCTTTGATTACATTACTTCATTCCTTTTTTAATCTGTCTGTCGTAAAGCGAAAAGAAGAGCAGCTGACAGATTAAGCAAAAGGAAGGACTTGTTTACCCAAGTATGAGGAAAGGCCAGACGACGAGCAGCTCCTCTGAGTCCGAAGAGAGTCAAGGGCCACGGTCAAAGGATTCCAAAGATTACTCATCGCCATGTGGACTCTCATCAGATGAAGACTTATCATCCGATTCAGATATGGAGGCAGAACAGGTGATTAAAAGGAGCAAAAGGTTCAACACCTCTTTCAGATTTGGAGTAAATCATCAGCTACAGACAAAAAGTGAGGACAGAGTAGAAGAACTGAACTCTAATGGTGTACCCGTCACAGAGCTGGTGGAGGCAGAATTGGATGCAGAATGTGTGCAGCCAGAGAAACGGGACACTTTTTGTGACACAAATCAACCTTCGAGGTCAGGTTTGTTCAGGCCTCAAGCATTATGGCTGGCGATGAGGAGATGCCTCTCCCTCCGATGGCCTCCTTGTCTGTCTGTCAACAGACAAACTGACAGGAAACTAGCATACCAAGTAAACCTCGACCATTTGGAGGACACACATTCCTCCCTCAGCTCGGAAACAACCAATGAGAGCTCTTCAAGTACATCTTTAGACGATAGAGATGTGATGTTGGCGAAACATAAGGAAGAAGAAGTCAAGGAAGTCAAAAACAGAGGGGTCAAAAGTGGTCCACCCCCCTGCCGCTGGGTATCTCATTCCTCTCCCAGACTGCAGAGAGCCAGACAAGCTGCAGACTCGGTGTTAGCTTCAATGATCTTGGAGAAGGAAACGTTCCTGAGGATTGAGCTGATAGATTCAGGTGATGAGAGGGAAGATTTACGCTACCGGGCAGAGTGGAAGCTGTCAGAGAGAACTAAGGAATTGGCAGAGGGAGTGTGGCTCTCTCGAAGCCAAAAATTAATGGATTGACTGATCAAGCTGGAGGTTTGGTTGCCTTTTGATGGGGAGACTCTTCATATTATTCACCCATCAAGTTAGCTGGGTTATCACAACCATCGGTAAATTGGTTATTATATTCATCTCAACTTATTTTGTGTGACCGCTGATTAGAAGTGGCCTAGATTTCAATGAATAATCAGTAAGATTAGTTTTGCATGACGGCTGTGTAAACCGCTGTGCGCTGACACAAACTGTGCTGATACAAATGCAGTGACTGTAGCTAACTAATTAGAAAGGCTATTTTCAGAAACGCAGCACAGTCACAGTTAATGTTTGTTTTTTTCCGCCTTTCTGAGTCTCTCAGAGAACATTTTATACATGGCTGGTTCCATGTGTGGGAGTTTGGAAGGGAGACCTAATAGAGTATGTCATGCATTTCTGAATAAAAGACTTTTTTGTGGTATGGCTTTCATTTTTAATAGGAATTTATGGATAATAAATACAGGTAATCTGAATCTAGTAATGCTGGAAAGGGCCAACCTTATTGCAAGGTCACGCTCAGATTTCCCACAAAAGATCAATGTGAAGACAATTTGGAGCTTTTGCTTTTTGATTTCATAAACTTTTTGAATCTGAATTCTGAATCTGAATCTGAATTTTACAGCAGAATAGCATTTATAATCACTGTGCATCAACAACAGTTGATTTGAACAATCAAATAAAAATGTGTTTTATACATGTAGATACCAAAGAAACACAGATTGCTCTAAGCCCAAATTAAAATTTCATTAATTCTGTGATTTGTGTTTTTAAAAGTCTCACAGCATGTTAAATGTCTTTGGGGTTGTGTGAGTGAGAGCATGATGGGAATTATTTAAACGTCATTAATGTCTGCCAGACTAACGACTTTTCCAAATAGCTTTTAACAGTCTGTCAGCTGAAGAGAATTATGAGTGTTTTTCTTTTAATCTCAGCTCAAATCTAACGGCCTCTCATTACGACATGAAACAAAGGAAGTGAATATAATGCGGTTTCCTCCCATTCTCAGTCATCGAGGCACCGTTTGAACTGAACCCATCACGTGCAATTTGACAATGTGTGGCTGCATAATTATGATTTTACATGGAAAAAATACTGTTGTTATTGCACAAACAGGAGCATCCCTCTGTGCTTCTGTGCATAGCCGTAACCTATTTTCAACAGGCACGCGTCACTGTTTTTACATAACAGAGCTATGCTGAGGCAAAGGTTAAGTACGGCATGTGTACAATCTAGCACCTTAAGCAGCAGTACTGCATCTGACTATGGTACCAAAGAGTGTAAAGACCTCACTCCAACAAATGCATTGTTTTCTTTAGGTTTTTTATGCACTCATATACAGTAGTACTCTCACCGTCATTCATTTTTGCATTTTATAGCTTACCTGTAATGTTTGCACTTCTTCCATAGTCACATCCTGTTTCAGTACACACATTCATAACTGGCATCATGCAAATTACATCATGTAACTAAACACACGGAACAAATTGTTCTATCACTGGAACATATTTAGTTTTTCTCAGCCTTGTGACTGATTATCGTGACAGCATGAAAATGGAGCATATTTGCATTGAGGAGCTGGCATGGGGGGTGGAGATAGTTGCTTGGCTTGACTGCCAGTTACCCTCATCACTGTAATGAGGAGTGCTGAGGAAATGGGACGGTGAGAAAGGAGGGAGATGGAGGAGAATGACAAATAAACAGGAGTTTAAACACACTACTACTCTAGACACCATCAACAAGTTTTTTCTTTTTTCAAGATTTTTTTTGGCCTTTTTGAGATTTATTTGACAGAGTCAGCTGAAGAGTGACAGGAATGTGGGGAGAGAGAGAGATGGGGAATGACATGCCGGTCAGATTCGAACCCTGGGCCGCCGAGGCAAGGACTGAGCCTTTGTACATGGGGCGGAGGCTCTACCAACTGAGCTAAACAACACCCCGGAGCCACATGTTTAGCAAACACACTTGTTTATACTGTGTAGTAGTAGGGGATGAAAAAGCACTGTGTGTGTGTCTGTGTGTGTGTCTTTGTGTGTGTGTGTGTGCATATGTGAAAAGGTTAAGGTAAAGGAAAGAAATTAGTCTCATCTGTTGTGAATGTGGATTTTAATCCCCAAAGCCACAAAACTGGCAACCCATCACCACTAATGACTGCCTCATTAGGCAAATGATACATGTAGCACAGACGATGACAGAGTCTCTCAGTGATAACTCCATTCCTCTTGGGTAAAGTATGATTAAATGCTGGATGTATCTCGGACTTATACTGTGCTGAAATGAGAAGAAAGCTACATGACCAATAGGTAACCACACTGTAGCTTCTTAAGATTAGTTTGATGTACTGTATGTTAATTAATTCAGTCAATTATTAGTTACTGTATAGGTCCAGAAAGTAAGATTTAGGTGGCTCTATTCACACAGAATAGGCAGAAATGCATCAGTGTATATTAGGGATGTGTGTCAGTTGACTTCTCAACGTTGCTGTCCTTGCTAATAGACACCACCAAATAGAGTTCTGTCATTTGGTTCATGCATTGTGCTCTGGGATTCTACCAGCCGATTTCATTCTTGACCTTTCTAACCTCACAGAGCAGATCTGTTTGTAATGACACTATCGACAGGAAAGACTAATGTTAACAGGATCTGAAAAGTAAATGCCCAGAGTAAGGTAAGTAAGTATGACATTAAGCACTGAGAAACTATCACGGCACGGACTAACTAATGTTTTTCATGTTTCACGTCCACCATAGTTTCTCCTTCACGCGATAGGGAATAGAGGGTGAAACAAGGGAGCTGTAATCTGCAACTACACTGCTAGATGCCGTTAAATCCTACACATGGTTCCTTTAAAGATTTGCCAGGTCCATTGTTACTAGGTAGGACATTTTAAGATATATACAGTTGAACTGAGTTTATTGATCCCTGTGGAGAAATCCTTCCAAATTTGATGCGTTGCCATTTTAGTTTTATTATGATTACGCGTTGTCCAGCTCCTGAAAGCACTAAAGATTTAACAACTTTAAAATGATCTAATCTTCTTAGTGTAAGAAATTGTGTTGGACAGCATCCGAGATGAAATAATGAAATTTGAATTGAAGTTTTTTTGTTTCAAACCTTTTTATTATTTCCACAATGAATATACAAGTAACAATGATACATGGAAGATGTATATCACAACAGTGACAAAAATACCCTCCACAAAACATCCCAAAGGTTGGGCTAGTGTAGTTTCAGATGGTATCAGAAAATTGTTATCCTACAAAATTTACATAGAAGAAAAAAAATTTCCAGAAAGCTTGAGGTAGAACATTGACCCCTCCTATAAAATGTATCCTCTGAGCCTCTAATTGAAAATCTTATCTTCTCTAGAGTAAAACAGTGCATGATTTGAAGTTTTTAAAACGTTTTATTTCTTTTTGGTTTGGCAGAGCAGCAGTCATAAAACAGGTTTGTGTGTTTTACATTCCTCATACGAAATCTGTGATATTAATTAGGATAACATCTGCAATCTGTTGTGGCACTGTATGCTGTATGAATCAAGTGAAATCAATGTGCAATATATACCCGATGATCTCAAGTCACCATTTAATAACCAGTGGTTAGTTTAAATTGTTAGGTCACCTGTTTGTAAACAGAAAGGTGTTTTTAGTGTCAAAGTCTTTGTGTTCACTCACCAACAGTTCCCCACCAGTTTTACTTCTGTACATAAAGTTTTTCACGACTTTGACCTTGGCTGTCTATTCCAAAAACTCTCAACAACCTGACCCCCTCTGGCAGGACACTGAAGATTGTAATGACACCATCATAGCCTGGCAATCGTCAAGAGTAGCAAGAGTACAAGAGGCAAGTGATTCTCTTCTGTCTTCAAGAGAGGGACTCAGTATGGAACGCCGAGTTCCTCTTTTGCAGTTCATCCTCTCAGTCATGGAAGTGTGTTTGTAAAGTGTGCTGGAAGGAACCGTCCCCAAAGATAGTTACATAACAGCGCGAGGGGCTGCAATTCCCAGCAGAGGACACGCGTTCCAGTCGCTAAAGGACAAATGTGACTTCATGGAAATTTGAGGTCTTAGGAGGCTAGCCAGACAGTAATTGCTTTATCTCCTTAGCATTTAAGTTATATTCTATTAGATTTAAAACTTTCTAGAAAAGTCATTACCCCCAAATGTAAACTCGCTGCTGCTTTGCAAATGCATTTAGACATAACACTTCTTACCCTCTCGTCAATTATCTAATGACCACAGTCTTTACATAATCTCAAAAGCAAACACCGTCAGCAGTCCTACACACTTAGAACATTATTATACTAATATTTGTCCAGGTCTTACACTGAAATCTAAACATCTTGAGGATGGGAACTGAGCCATGATGAAGACACGATTGTGACTTAGCAGCTGGTGCTGTCACCTCACAGCTACCAGGTCCCAATGTCATTTCCCAAGTTTATGTGGGTTTCCTCCCAGGCATGCAGGCCAGATGGAGTGGAGACACTAATATATTGTATATTATGTGACTCCAAGTGTATTTGTGTAAGGCCTGTGATGGATCAGTTATCACTTGGGATTTTCCCCCATCCTTTTTGTTAGGCTCTCAAACGTATTGCACTTTCTGCCTCCACATCTGAATCTAATGATAGACCTGAATGAGATAAATCTTGTGTGTTTACTTGCCAATCGCCAAGTGATTTTCTCACACAGTTGTAATAAAGATTTCCTTCCTTGCCATTCATTTCCACATCCCTACTGCATTTTTAGACAATGTTAACATCCTGCAAGAAACAAACATTAATTTAGTACTTCTCAGGAGGATGAAGACATTTTTGAATTAGGAAACTGCTCATGTCTATAAAGATATAGGCTATACTTCAATAAATGCACATTTTCACTAATATAAGCCCAGGTACTCCATGCGGGTGTGTATTCTGCAGGATAATTTGAATAGATGTAAGAATAAAGTGGGCAGATAATTCCTTATTCACATCTGTGTATACATTTTTAACCAAGGCAAAGTGTTTCATTTGTGCTAGTAAATGGAGATTAATCCCCTTCATCCCAGCTCACTTTGCTGCCTTTATGTATTATAGATCTTATCATTTGCATGTGAATGTGTGACACAAAGCATGCAGATGGGCCTCAGCCTCTGGTGTGAACTTGCTGAAGTAAAATAATACCGATAGTGGCACAGAGGGGCAAAGGGGACAGTTGGCAGGTTGAACACTTGACTCAGGATGATGAATTGGAGTTGGAAGTCGATGGTGTGTGTGTGTGTGTGTGTGTGTGTGTGTGCGTGTGTGTGTGTGTGTTTATGTGTGTGTGTGTTTATGTGTGCAGTGTGTGGGAGGACAAAGAAGAGTGTGATGGATGATTCCAGCGGGGCATTAGTCTTGACGGCCAAGATTAGTCAGCCCTGAAAACACACACGTGCACACTCTCACTGACAGGCTTTACAGATGGCCAAAAGCAGTCAGGTGACGTCACTGGTGGCTGGTTTGGGATTCTTATGAGATGTGTTCGTCCTTGCGTTTGTAGTCTGCTGCATGCTGACTCTACAGTGTGTGTGAGTGTGTGTGTGTGCGCAGGTGACAACAGGAGGGAATACAGAGGGCTCTCATGATAGTAATCTATCACAGAGTCAACCAGCCCTGTACTGTAACATAATGCCACCACAGACACATGCACATACACACAGTGTAACACCATTTAGACGGGCACAGTCGTGTCTGACAGTGGTACTCTGCGTATTTTTCTGTTTTCCATATAGTACTCAGGAGATGCACAGTGTTAGGTGGTTAATATTACGAAGCTGCAGTCATCACCCAAACTTCACTGACATTGTCTTCAGCTGGGAGTTATGTGTCTCAAAGCAATACCGGGCATTGCTGCTGAGAGGGATGGGCCTTTCGCTAATAATTCACCATTAATAATCCCCATGTTTGGAGGTTTAGTCAGTGTACTTGTGTTCATGTCATGGAATCAGTTGAAAGTTGAACATTTTATCAAGTATTGAAACGTTTACTCCAAGGTCTATACTCTGATCAGTGGAGGGCAGGATGTCCTTGCTGTCTGCAGTGAGGCCTTCACACTCCAAACAGGAAGATTAGTGTCTTTGCATTTTTATTTACACCGTGAACACAGAAGAACCAGCAGCTTGTTCTTTCTGTGACACTGCAACGATCACCCGAGGTGTTGGTCGGATGGATGGGTGATGGGATGATGGAAGTCCATGGCTGTGGAGTAGAGTTTAGGGGTGAGGAGGCGAGAATGGAGGGTGGGTGGGGAAGTTATTAGAAAGAGGGAGAAGGATAGGTGTGAAGACGGGAGAAAGGAGAAAGGCAGTAAGGAAAAAGGCATAGGAAGGACAGAAGAGGGGAGGATAGTGGTTAAGGTGGTTAAGCCCAGGAGCTTTTGACCTCCTTGGTCAGGCGCTGCTGCTCATGCAGCAGGTAGGTGCTCGCTCTCTCTAGAGTCTGCTAGAGTCTGCTCTGTTGCCCAACTGCATCGACTTGCAGCCATCTCCTTCCTCAAGGCAGTGTTGTGTACAGACAGCTCCTTGTTTATTTTTTTATGCTCCCTTTGGGAGTTTTTAAGGGAGTCCAGCTCTTTTTTTAGACCTTCCTGATCCTGCAACATTTTAGTAATGGTATCCTGCTTTGGGTCATGCTTGACAGAGACCTTTTTCTGCCATTTTTTATGTGACTGATAAACACAAACAGTTCCATCTTAACTGTGAATACACACATAAAAAAGAGTCCAATCCAAATGCAACTGTACACCACATATCCTTTATAACAGGGCTGAACGCTGACTTTTAAAAGTGGTTGCCAGGCTGTGAACCAGGCATCAGCTTTTAGTCATTGAAACAACAACCATTTTGAGTAATTCAGATATTCTGCAGTTATATTCTGACTTTATAATGAAAATCAGAAATAAAAGTGTTATACAGATTTTTGTGTTTCTTTGTAGTTTGGCTGAAGGTTAGAGTTATCGTTTTAGTTATAGTTTTCTCACTTTGACTGTAAAGCCAGCCCTGATTTAGTCCACACAATCCTACTTCTTATGTATCAGACATCAATGCAGCAACATGCAGCTTGCCACTACATAACTATGTCCAAGATGCAGTACGAAGTGATTTGTTGTTGATTTTGTACATCTCTGAACTATGGCCTCTTTTTTAATGTCCATTGAAATGGACTGTATTTACTGTCCATGTGTAATCCAGGTTTTAATATACAGAATGACAAGGTTCATGGACCTTTATAGTATATCTTTTACATAGATGGTGATCTTCTGTCTACCTCCACCTTTTGCTGCAGATAAATGTTTATCTTTGCTCTTTTAGTAATATTGTAGTATTATCAAGGGAAACTAACTGTTATATAATCAAAACAGTGAGCATGGTCAATTTAATGGTAAAAACCTCCCTGTAATCCTATTTTATGTGTCAGTGTGAGCTGAGCCGTGATGATCAATCCTGGTTAGTAGCTCAAAGAAGGCATTTTTACATTGATGTACTTGGGTGATCATTTACAGGTTCCTATCAGACAGTAGTCATTGTTTGCTTAGAAATGCCTCGAGAGGGTTTCACAAGAAGCGGTAGTGAAAAATCAGCCCTGTTACACTGTGACATTACACATTTTGGAAGGGAAATACAAGACATCACTGAACCTTTGCACGAATGTTCCAAAATCCTTGAAACATAATCAGCAGCCTGTTTTAAAGTTCAACTAATCTCTATTTAATTGGATTGGATAGAACAGTAACAGGAATACTAAAGTTTATGCAGTGAGAACTAATCTGACTCTTGCAGTAAGTTAGGTAATTTTTAATTAATCCTTTGGTGTGGGTCTTCATCTCTCTAAGATATAACCTCAGTTTTCCTCACAGAAACTACACTCCATTCTGTAAAATACCGTAACTCCAATCTAGTCAAGATAAAGAAAAGATGTCAGATTACAGACCATTTGTAAGTAAATTATTTAACATTATACAGAAATGTACACTTTCCCCATGTGGTTATGTCCAGTTCCAGCATAGTTCACAAGCGTTAAGATAAAAAGGTCAATAACTTATATCTTAGAGAGAGATAAAGAAGGTCATTTGTAAAGTAAATGATTACAGAGTATACACAGGCACAAATGAGTTAAACACACATTGTTGCTGCAGTTGCAGATCTTGAGTCAGCGCTCCTTCCCTGATGCTCATTGCAGTAAGTGTTTCAGAAAATCAGTTTGTGAGGTGAGTTAAATGTAACTTTGAGAACCTTTAACCTGTTTTAACCTTTTTGAAGAAGCTTTTTTTTTTATTAGGCCTGTGGTTCATTTTTAACTCCCACATAGAAACTCCTTGGATACAGCATGCAACAATTCAAAGTATTGTAGCAGCCATTGTTATATTCATAAACATTTACACCAGCCTCATGTAACTTAAGCATTTGCATAAGCAACCATAGAATTCCCCTTAAGAATAGACAAATCATGTTTTGTAAAGTAGCTGTCTTGGCACAGAAACAAACTTACTGTCGAATAAATATAAACAGTTAGTTTTTTGCAGGTTTTTCAGTCATCTGTTTCAAGTGTTTATGGTTTAAAGCCTACTTATGTACCTCATAGTAACAGTTTGAGAAATAATTCAAATATTATTTTTCAAACCAAAGTTACACTGGCTATTTGATTGATGTTAACAGAACAGAAGACACCCATGAAAGATATGAAAAAATGAGGCTCTGTATCTTATCAAATGTCCCCTAAATATAGCTCGCCTTCTTGGAATGCAAAAGAAGACCTCAACTGTCTGCTTATCTGCTGCTTTGAGAGTTTTCAGTTTGTCTTTGCCTCAGGGCTAACTGCTCGTAGAGGAGGCTAGTGTCAGTTATGTGTGTGAGAGTCACAAGGTCAGACGTGGTTAACCCTACCTGTTCCGAACAAGATGCCCATACATGTCTATAGCACAGCATTTACATCACACTTGTCCATGCGTTTTCTTTATGTTCATGCCCGTGTGTGTCTCCATCCTCACTGAATTCAGCTGGGGCTTGTTTGGACACATTCACATCTGGCCCACTGTACCTACTCTGCACGCCTCAGTGATCAGTTCAGAGTATGTGACATGCACTGCCTGAGGAAGATTCTGGCATCCAAGCTGAACACTTTCAGTAGCAGCCATAAATACAACATAACAATGAAATACATTATTTTAGTGAGATGAAAGAGTGAATGAAATAATGTTCACTGTCAGTTCACCCACTATCACTTTATGTAATGAGAATTCTTCTGTTTGCAAGCTTTAAAAATGTTCTGTCTGATTACATGAGGAGAAACAACACTGTTACTTATTACGTTATTTTTAGGTGGAAAACTGTGTCATGTGTTGTCTTTCTTACTAGGATCAAATTACAGAGTGATAGAACATGTGGATGTCTGTGGATGTGGAAAAAGACCAGATGGGGCCAAATGACCTGGCAGATCTTCCTCATTTCATGGGCTGCCTTCTACAAGAATATGGCCAACAGAGGTGCAGTCTTCAGAGAACAGGACAGGACAGGACCAGACAAGTAGGTTCACTCTGTACTGTATATCCTAAACGAGGCTGCTTACATAAGATTCACAGCAGTGTCTCCAGCCAACTGCCTGAAGTTTTATGATACAAAATGGGTTATGATGCTTCATGATAAATACATCTATATAATTTCAATTTCTTTATTACCAATGATTGATTTTAACATTGCAATCTATGCCTGGGTTCCATTATCTATACATTGCACCTTTTTCTTTGGTCCCTTTCATGTGATCTTTTTACTATTTTACAGAAACCGATGACCAGCTCAAACACCTTGTAAATTCACCGCCGTCACATTTTTCTCAACTGGACAAGGTAAGTAGAACTACCCAACACACCTTTCCAAGAATGTAGTGATGCACAATGAATTTGTTGATTGCAGCATTAAGGGTTGAGATCCAGACGAGCAGGAAAGCCAGAACAGAAAATGCTCATATTTGGTCCTGACTTTATTTAATTCAAACTTTGATATTAAAAAAAAAAAAAAAATCCTTCAGAAACAGGGACAATATACTTAATGAACAATATTTTGTCTATGCCCGTTTAGCTCCAAATAATAGTAATAATAGTAATAGCAATAACAATAATGCTCAGTGTTAGGTGACTTCTCTGGTTCTCATCCTTCACATTAATGTATATGTGCATACATATGTGCATGCTTTGGCCGACAAACAGGATACTCAGGCAAAATATCAGCAGAAGAACCAACAACATTTATAAGACAATATAAAACAATAAAACAAATTTAAGAAGTTACACATAATGATAAATGACACAAAACAACAATCAAGTATAGAATGATATAAAATAGGTAGAAAACACACACTGTGAGCGACCCATACACATTCGCACACCATATTTTAATAAAAAATATGAAGAAATGAGCACTGAAGAATGGGTAGCCATGTGCAACACTGTAAAAAGTCACTGTAGTCTTTGCCATGCTGACATGAATGTTGCAGCTTTATCTCTGTGTCAAAGAAGGAAATGTTTTTGTGAGTCAATGCTGCGAGATCCTGTGCTTTGTTCAAAATGACCCATTTGCAGTCATTTTAGTGAAGTGGATGGTTTATTATCTGTATGTTGCATTTTTGTCCTGGCCATCATGTTACAGAGAGACCTGTTGTGATTCACAAGGCTGGAATCATGAAAAAACTGATTCATACACAACTCAGTTGCACTGATTGTCAAGGTGACAAAAGGGCAAAAGCGATGGGATTATCAAAGCTCAGGACACTTACCACTGTATGCATAAACTTGGTTTGAAGCCTGGAATATTGCATTGAAGGATAAAACGTCATAAATACTAAAGCTGTCATGATTCTGTTTAGCTAGCACAGTTGTCACTAATTCAACTGTGACTTTTCAGCAGTTGCAGCACATCCCTTCCAGTATCACTGTATGTGAGTGATAAATATTGTGGGAATATCATTTGCACATGTGCACATACCTAAACACACACACACTCAGCACAAACACTTTTGCTGATACGGTCTATTATTAGGAGACATGTTCCCTTGCCCAGGTGTGCGGTTGAAAATGTCTCAGTGTACGTTCACTATCTGAAAAATATCTACGTGCCACAAGAATAAATGGGGCTGTCACCACACCAAGTCAGATACTGTCAGCTAAGCAAGGCTGTGGAACACTGGAGGTAGGCAAACCAATCCATATTTTGTGTTGTTCCCTGTGTAGTTTTTGTCCATTTTACAACACTTTACAAATCTACACGTGTACGGTAATTGGACAGCTCTGCTGAATCTTTTAGAAAACCTGCAGTGTGGTTGTAACAGGAGGTAAGAATGAGCTCTGTGAACTACAGAGACAGATTTACACATGCAGGCTGAAGTAAGGCGCACTTTATACTGACATCAAAAAAATGCATGTGACAGCTTTCATAGTACTGGGAAAGTGAAATCTCCAAGTGATAGCGGAGTGCTTTTATCTCTAAAGGCAACCGTGGTCCAGGCCTGAAGGCTCTTGGGGAAATCAGTCACTACTGTGTGTGTGTGTGTGTGTGTGTGTGTGTGTGTGTGTGTGTGTGTGTGTGTGTGTGTGTCATAAAGTCATTGTAATAAGTTTTTCTTTTTGCTATCTCTCCCACTCTGACGTGCTCTCCCACTCCTCCTCTCTGCCTCTCTCTCTCTTCAATCAGACTAATCATTTTCCTTGTTAATTGCTTCTTTACCCCGCAGAGCTGTCATGTCTCAGACAGACAGACTGTGTGAGAAGAATACCTCAGAGATCTGATGTGTTCTGGGCTGCATCTGTTCCAATCTACCAACGTGCATCCTGATATATTGTTCTCATTTAACAGTAACAAATCTAAAACAGTGGCTCATATGTACACTCCAAGTTTTAGATTTGTAGTTTAGGTTTTTAAAAGGCACACATATGAGTTTTTGGTTACGAGCAGTACTCAAATGTTAATTTGAGAAAGTTTTCAAATAAAGTGATGTAGTTACGTTACAGTACATACTGCTGTTACGTAACTACATCACTCATGTACATTTAGTCCACGTGTTTACCCTGAATAGATTATCCACTATCTCTGGCACACTGACAACTTTCTTGTCATCGATGACTTATGTAACAAAATCTGGCGTCCAGCCACAGTCGTAGATAAATGTTCCTACTAAATGGTATATGTTAATGAGTTTGCATGCATGTTCATTTCTGTCTACTGATTATACATAAGACTGTCCATTATGTAGCATACATATGTAGCAATAGATAATTGTTGTTAAATACTAGAAATTGACATGATGTTTGATGTTCAGGCAGCTCACCAGCATTTTTTTTTTAAATAGGGGCCTTTCATTTTAAAATAATGCATCGTTCTCTGTGTCAGTGGGTGTTTTGTATCATATCTTCATCTCCAGACAGAAATCCCTTTATCAATAAACCTGTTTTGAAAAGCAGTTTGAACAGAAATCCACAGAAGCACATTAGCTAAAGACAAGCTATCATAAGTAAAGTGTAGATTATTACTACAGTTTGAATCGTGGAACAAACTTGTTACTGTCAAATAGCATCATGCCTGAAATCTAGACACTGCTGTTCACTGCCATTTTAGAGGCAGCCATCTTTATATGATTCAAATACTCATAGGCCTTTACAGTTCCGACACTCTTTGTCAATCTTGTGTGAATCTTTTGCTAATGTACTTGCAAAATCAAGAAACTTTTTGATTTGAACTTGACAGTTTTAGTCATTTAGCTGTTAGTTCAGTGTGTGAGCAGATAACAGGTCACTGTGTTGCCCAAGGACTCTGTCACATCACATTAGTCATCAGAATTAAACCTGAGACCTCTCAATCACAGGTATCAGCCCAAACTATCACAAAATCATCACTTTCTGTCCCAGCGGCAGGATCAGGAAACACATCTGCTTAAGTGCTGCCTTCACACTGGGTAAGGTGCAAATCCAGGATGTGAACCTCTGCCCTGCAGCCGAACAAGACATCACTGTCATATCTCACCCATTTTATCTATCACTCGTCACTTGCCTTTTTTTCTCTCACATGCCCTGAATACTGCTGCCAGTCTTGGCTTTGTTGTCTTCGGCCTTCCTCATAGATCTTTGGAGTGCAGAATCAATTTAGGATAAGAGTTCTCTAGCGCTGGCTGATGGGCATGGAGAAGATGGTCAGACAAGTATAGTTCAAAGCCGACAAGCTGTGTCTGGATACGCATTAGAGCTCATTCATTGCTTTCTATGTCACCTTGCCTTAGGATAGAGGGAGAGAAAGAGAGGGAAATATTCATGACTGGATGAGCATCACGGAGAAATGGAGCAGGAAATAGGAATGGGTGATAGAGGCAGTACATAGCCTGCACACTCCTGTAAGATATATTTGTTTTATCTGTGACTAATAAGCATTTATGTAATTTTGTTATGCTTACAGGCCTTCTTTTGATGTTTTTAAACCAGGGAACTGTATCAGTTCACTGATTAGCTACCATACAGCTTTTGGTGTTATGTGTTGGTCAAAACAACAACAATCATATTTTGATTGTGAGCTCTGCATGACAGAACAGTAAAATTAGTCTGAGGGCATGGATGTGTGCAAAACAGTTGGTGCAGGAAACTTTGTGACGCAGACTTGTGTTCTCGCCAGACAACTTATCACAACCCCTGTAATGGAATCATATTGTTCTGATGACTGACTGCAGAACATGCTGGATATCTGTTTGTGGAGCAGTTTGTATGAAACTGGAAGGTACAGCACAGCTTAATATGAATGCTTTGTCCATTTTAGACTCTGGTTCTTTCCATTTCCTAAAGGTCAGCACTGTTGAGATGCTGTTTGCACTGTTTTACAATTTGTCAGCAGCAGATTTGCATGTCAAAGGTCACTAAATCTTAAATGTATGCAAAAACTTGCTTCAACAAGAAAATCCATCCAAATGAATTCATTTCAGTTACAAATGCTGATATGACCAAACTGTGTTTCAGCTTTGGCATTAATATAATATAGAGACATAAATGCTCTGCTTGTCTCTCAGTTTCCTGAGGAAGTGCTTCAAAGCAGGTATTACTGCAGCTGTATCAAAAATGCAATACATGGAAAAGGATTCTGCAGGATTACTTTAGAATCTAAATGAAATGTTTAAGGAATATGACTGCATCACATTGTTAACCTAGCACTGCACAAGTAAAACTTAATAAAACCATAATAAAACATAGAAGATGGTTAGATGGATACTTAAAGTTAACTTATATGTACTGCTGCCAATCTTCATGAAACATGAGCTAATAACAGTTTTAATTAACTAAATATTATCTGTGTACTCAAAGAGTAGAGAATCAAATGTCCAGGTCAGTTGCAGTAGCGTTAATGTCTCTGTAAAAGGAGGGAAAAGCCTAATATTCCTGATCATGCATTCAAAGCAGATGAATTATGAGACTGGATAGATAAATGATTTACCAATGAAACAGAAAATAGGAATTTATTGACGTATTTCTTAAGTGTAGATGTTGATGTTGCGGATGTACATATGTGACAACTTGGTCACCTTGTATTTGGAGACAGGGACAGTGGCTGTGCTGTGCTGTGCCTGTCTGATGTGTTGTGTTGGCTCACGTCCAAATTGGCATACCTCCTGGTGGCTGTGACAGCTGCCAACACTGCTGCCCATAGGGGTACGTGATATGCGATGTGGACATCAACAAAGCATAAGGCCACATATCAATCTTCTCATATTGTGATAAAGTCCCAGAGCACATCTCCCCTACGGAACACTTTTGTTTGGCATATCACAGCTACAAATTAAACTGGAAGGGCTATGCTAATTCACTAGCAATTAAAAAAACGAATGAAAGAAATGTGATGCAGTACATTTGATTTTCAGACTGATGGCTGTATATCTAAACAACTCAAATGAGTTATAGAAGGTCTGCAATGAAGTGGTTACGGATTCATACCGGGGACGTAAGCGCCGAGGAATGGCTGCACCATGGTTTAGCTCCGTCCTCTGCGCGGCGTCAATCACCACCGGGAAAGTGACGGCAGCGTAGCGAGCCAGCCATATTTACGCGAGGTCACGCGAGAATCCCGAACATACGCGAGACCCCGCGATATACTGTGTATAAAGCAAACAACAACAACAAACAGCTTACTTTGCTTCTCCGACGTGGAAGAGATTATAAAAAGGATCTGTGGTGTCATAAATTATTGTGTGTTGTTCAACTTCAACAATTAGTCTCTCGTCGTTCATGTTGAGACCCTTTGATCGATTGACTGGTGGTGATCGATTTGATCGATTGACCGGTGGTGCCACCGGTCATGACGTAATGTTGATGTGAAGTTATGACAGGCTACATGAACTGCGTATTGTGTTTTATTTTGAAAGGGGGCAGAAGTGTATTACGTTGATTCTGGCACTCTGCTGAGACGTTCTGCGGTGCTCCCCGTAGGGATGGTTTCATTCATCCATTAGAGTGGCAGCGATCAGCTCCGGTGACCGCGGCGCTTACGTCCCCTGTGTGAATAAGGCTTAAGAATGTATAAAAAGTTGATGGATAAATGGACCACAGACTATTAAAAGACTGAGTGTGTGACAATCCTGTATTAATCTGCTAATCTGTGAAATAATGAACTATTCATACGTCTGTCTAAAACTTCATAATATATTGTCAAAATATTGGAGAACATGTTGAAAGGATTGTTTATTCTTAAATACATTGGGTACAAAGGCAGGAAACATTCTTGATAGGTCAACCCATCACAGAGCTAACACAGGAACACAACTCATTGTACATTTACACTATAAATAACTTCAACCAGGAGTCCACTTTTTTCTAATGTCTAATATTTAGTACGCGACATGTAGTAAGGTGACTATGGAAATGTGGCAAAAAGGTTTGCAATTTGTCCCAACTGATGAGAATATCATTAGTGTTTATAGTGTTTCTACCAATTTATGAGTGACGATGATCACATTTCTTATTTTTTCTACACTTTTACCTGAAAAGAATATTTAAATTGGCATATCAACAATGTTGTCCCAGAATAGGTGTATCCATCATATGAATATTAAGTGAACGTGAGTCTATCATTTGTGTATTTGTGTATGATTAGCCAATGCCACCAAATCTTTGTAGACCCATCAAATACTCATGTCACACAATTTCAAACCTTTCACACCATCATTGTGTCACTGGACTGAACCAATCAAATCAAACAAAGTGTGGATGACTTCTCATTTTCACATTCTTATTGCTATTTGGAGTTTTCCAATCCACAATACCAGTCTAACCATAGCTCTTCTTCAACAGTGGGAAATTACCATGGCCCTAATATTTAAATCATGCATGTGATTATATAATAGGGCAAGTAAATACAAATTCTATTTGTTACACAGTTACAATGTGTTTGTAGCCTGCAATGTGACTGTAATTTAGGTTGTATTGTTGATTTTTACTCATTGTATCTGACAGCAGAACAGTAGCGGGCCATATGTGGGTCAAAGGTGACAAACAGTAGTCAAAAATCTTTCCCAACATCCTTTGCGTGAATGTGTAAGGCAGCTGTCAGAACCACTGGGCCTCTCCACGAGCATCCACACCTTTACTATGTAAAAGCTTTCATTTTAAAATGTGAGTAATTGTAGCCGAGCGGCTACATCTGCCCCATATCCCTTAGAATAAGCACCGAGCAGAAGCACTTTCCGTCAGATATGGAGTAAGCTTCACGACGGATCCGAGTTCAATGAGTCAGGAGGATATTTCTAGGTCAGTGAAACAGACAAGGAGTAGTATACATTTCAGATGTACTGTAGATTTCACCCCTCTCTCAGAGAGAGCGAGGATGTGTTATGCTTTATTTAGCTAGGTTATCTGTCAGCTCATTGGAGCAATCCTTGTGTTTCATCATGTTTCATCTCTTATTCATGACCAAAACCAACATGCCAGTGTTTAATCTTTAATTCTGTAAATGAGGAATTCAGAATGAAGTCAATTTTTAACAGAGGAAACATGTATGAGGGTGGATTTCCCGTGGGGAGAAGAATATTCTTTCACCATACATACAAAAAAATAACACTAATTAATTGTATTTCATGACAGGGGAAATGCAATTATTCTTCTCAACATGTCACATGGAAGATAAGAGCTCTTTTTTTATGTTCTTTTTTAAATATTTCAGAATGCAGAACATTTTCTTAACACATATTATACATTCAAACCCTCCAGATGGAAGTACATTTTATGCATTTTATAGTCAATATGTATAAGATGCTCACGCAGAGACTGGTTCAGAAATCAGAAGCATGTGGATTACTTGTTTTTATCTAGAGCGAAACCACTGGACACATCAGCCTGTCATCACTGACTTCTGTCAGTACCACACTAACCATAATTAATCCATTCAGAGGCATGATTATTCTGATTAACAGACCTGTGTTATATATGGAAACATGAGAGAGAAGGAGGGAGAGGAGCAGAGCTGTTGTGTGAAGTGAACAGGTTTAGGTTTTACTGAGCTACACTGCCCTCATCAGGAATACACAGCAAAGAGAGGTTTGGTCTTCAGTCTGTGAGCAGTGTTCAAAGTAAGTTTTGTGTGAGGTGGTTTGCTCAGGACAACACACTTGTCGTGTTGAGAAGGATTAGCAGTGGAGGTGTTTCTTAATACTGAGCTGGTTGTGCTTGAACATGTGGCCTATTAAGAGGGAAGAAGACACCCTCTGCTGGTTGTTACCTCACAGAAAAATTGCTTGAAATTCTTCCAGTGAAAGTAAGCGTGTACAAAAACATCAATCCATATAGCACCACTAGTGGTCAAAAACTCCACAAGAATCTATAGTTTTGTGCAGTTATTGAGAACTTAACAATCTTATAATAATGATTGATTCCTACAAACCCATGTGATTAAATAACTGGCATAACATGATTTTTATTAGTACTCATTATTTATGATTGGGACCTCTTTATGTGGACTTTGCGTGTTCTCTCCATGTACTCCGGCTTCCTCCCACAGTTCAAAGACATGCAGGTTAACTGGTGACTCTAAATTGTCCATAGGTGTGAATGTTAGTGGTTGTTTGTCTCTATGTGCCCTGCGATGAACTGGCGACTTGTCCAGGGTGTACCCCGCCTCTGACCCAAAGTCAGCTGGGATAGGCTCCAGCCCCACTGTGACCCTGATGAGGATAAGAGGTTACAGATAATGGACGAATGGATGTTTTCTTGCAAATCACTACAGTTGTTTAGTCTTCTTCTCACAAATCAGACACAGACACTAGGAGCTGCTGCCTGCTGTACATGTTCTGTACTCTCTTAAAATACCTCAATACAAATCAGGGAGTTATGGCATCCTGTGTTATGATAGTTTGGATTGTGTGGCGACAAAAATAAACTTGTCTTCATTTGTTGCCAGCCAGCTTTTTATCTGTATGTTGTAGGGTCATAGCTTCTATGACTGTGGATAAGATTTATAAGACAATATAAAATATTCGATAGTCGATAAAATAAACCCTCAGCCTGCTCACTAAACAAATAATTTCACTAGATTCACTGAACTTTCTACTCCTCTGCTAAACCTTCTCCTACTACTACATCAAACCACTAGATGGAGACATTGATCTATTTAATATCCAGTGATCCACCATCATCTCTGTTCTCACTGAGACTTCTTAGTTTCTACTTTAAAACAAAGTTTTTCCATACATTTTGAAATAAAAACCAGATTAGAGCCAGTGGAGGTCTGTCAGGCTGCACTTCTCAGTTAACTGCTCTGGTTTTGCGTGGCCCCACAGTCCAGAATTGTTGCTAAAAGCACCTAGAAAAATGTATTTAACCGATGACAAGAAGTAAGATTTCTATTTTTCAATCAAAGGTCTTTGAACTTTAGCTGAAATTTAATCATCTTTTGACTTGAGGCAAAAATCCAGCCCAAATATTATTTACTTAATAAAGATGGTGGATCGAAGCTTAATTAAGAAGATGAGTGATGACAGGAATCAAGCTTGACACGAGAGGATATTAGACAAAATTAGAATATGAGAATATGATCGAATAACATTTTCCATGCAAGAGCGCAACTTTCTGTCATTATGTCCAATACTGATTTTGCATTGTGCCAATTAAATTGTCAAATTAAAATATAACTCGTAAGAATGAATGAGCTCTCTTTTACTGCTGGAGCTGTGTGTCAGAATCTCATTAGGTATAATTAGAGGGAACATGTCTAATGGCACTGCAGTGGAAAAAGATTTCAATAGGATCAAATAAAAACATTACACACACATATAAATATCACTAAAGTCTATATATTACACTATAGTCTATATATTACACTATAGATACAGCACAACAGTCATGCTACACGTACGCATCCTCAAACTCTTGCTTCCTCTTCCTAATATCTTCCCTTGTTTCTTTCTGTGTGTGTGTGTGTGTGAAAGAAAGAGAGAGTGTGTGATACCCTGTGGAACAGTACATGCAGGCAAGGCAGTCTCAGTGGACTACACTGTGACAGACCGTCTCCGGCTGAGGGGAAGATGGAGTCCGCTCACACAGAAGAGCCCAAGGGACTATTTTTCCTATTCACTCCACTCTTCTTTTTCCCTCCTCTGGTTTTATTTTGCTTCATCATATTTCTCCCACACTCTACCAGAGTCTGTTGAACAACACTTTCTTTCCTCTGCTAATATAAGAGCGTACACAGACGAAGACACACACACATGCACACACATCCAAATCTCTCTCCTGCTTTGAGTGCTGACTTTATCCCATCAGACTGAGTGAATCTTTACACAGCCTCTCTGCACAGACTTTGGGGATAGTTATAGGAAAGAGTTGACTTCCCTGGGAGCTTTCTGAGGCAATATGCGGCGTGCGTGTGGGGAATATACTGTCTGTGGATGTAACGCTTCAATAAGCCAAAGACATGAATATGAGAATCTGATTCCATGCCTCCAAAATACAGCTCTCTTTCATTTCCCTCTTCTATTTTCTGTCTTTGTCAGCTGTATTCATACATTTACTGAAACGTGTTGGGAATTACTTTGTTCTTTGTCACTTTCATTTAGCTTCACCATTAAACAGTTTGACTAATCATTAAGTGAGACCTGCACAGGGCAGATTTCACCATTTATTTGCCTTTGATTTATTTTTGGGTTTACTGTTTAAGAGCATTTTCAAGAGGAAGTGTTTCTTATTCGTGTAATATTAATGGATGATATTTAACATTTAACATAACTTAACATTTAACCAGCCATTTTTCTCAGGCCAGTGCAAACCTGTCAAACTACAAACCCATGTCTTGTTGCTATTTTTTCCCTCTAACAAGTAAGATAAACCTCATTCAGTCTACATACAAAAATGGGTCAAAAGCACATATATGTCAGGACAGAGACAAATGGAACCTTATCAAATTTCATTAGCATGCAGCAATAAATCACAAGAAGCCGGGCTGTCCTCGGATCAAATTGGTTGGACTATCAAAGCATCCAGAGGAAATTAAGTGCAGCTGTCATTGTGTGTAGTAGAGGCATGCAGCTTCTTGATGTGGGCAATGCGTCTAACCAGCAACATGTGATTGATACCAGATCTGATGCTTTACTAAGTGTCTCATCACATGCCACGTACATAAATAATGTCATACATTTGACAAGTGCTTCTGGGGGGTTGCAGGGTTAGGGTTAGGGTGAGATTTCAGTTTGTCATTTCTGAATTCAGAAAAAAGAAAAACACGTGGTTTCAGCCGAGGAGTTCATGCAATCTCACATCCACACCTGCTAACTGCTGTACACCAGAAGGCCATCCTACACTCTATGTAATCTTTCACTGTCCAGAGGACTGCATATATATATATATGAGCTTCTGGTGCCCACACAGGAATTAAGAGAGAATTCTGCTGAAATCCTTTATTGGATCACACAGTGCCTCAAAACTTGTCAATTTGAATATCAAACAGAAGGGAGCTGCTCCACTTTAAATGAACCTGCCGCTGCTTTAGAGATAAAAGTGATGTTATATAATATTGAATCTTGTCAGAGGAGAATATCTGTATCTTAGAGGTATGTGGTATGGGATTTCCAGCCATGCTTTCTGGAGGAGCATACATACATGTGATGTGTATCTCATTGATAGAGCTGGACTAATGAATGAATGAATGAATGAATGTGAAAATATTGGTAAAGGATGGACATTTGTGTACCGACAGCACAGTCAAAAGGCCACAAAGCCACAAAGCCAGTCATTATCTAATCCTCGTTTTGACTGAGCTACTGGCAACTTAGCCTGAATTACAATGCTGCATTCGAAGGCCGCAGCAGAAAAAGCTAATCAGTCGCTCTGTTCTGTATTCATGCCACTATCTTCCCACAGTTGTCTCTCTTGCTGTTGGCATCTTCTGTCAAGTGATATTCTCTTCTCATCACAATCTCATTTAACAGTTTCAGGGTAAATTGTTGAGATTTGTTGAAGGTTTTATTAATTTTAGAGCAAAGGCTTTTTTCAGTATAGGCTTTGGTGCTTTTTAGCTTGTGAACATTGAAATTTAGAGCTCATTATGTAGCATTTCTGATCATGCAGTTTGAGTTATGGTTTGAAAATCAGCTAACATGAGCTTGCAAATACAACTCCTCAGTCTGCTTCTATATTTGTCAAAGGTAACCTACACTGTGGCCAAGCAGCTAGAATTGATTTGAATACTGTTCACTGCATTGCTGCACAATGATTATGTAACCTCTGACAATAATAAAAGTGGACATGGATGGATCCTCTATTTTGAGCTTCAAGTCTCCTCATGTTTACTTTGACTCTGTCCTGTTATACTCTGTTATTATGTGTTCCCTCAGAGGACCTCTCTACGTCTTGGAGCTACAAAGAGAACACCTGCTCCAGCAGTTCATAGGCCGAAGCCATCATCTCCACAGCATGAGACTTTTCCATTCCACTTAGATGCAGACTTTGCTGTCCCTGTCCAATATGATATCACTGAACCTGATTGGAAAAGGAAAATACAACAACTTACTTACCATTTCAGTGCCATTCATCCTGGGCTTTCTGTACAAGAGACCCAGAAAAGATAACATTCACTTCTAATGTGCAAGTCAGGAACCAACCTCTTAAAAGAGGGACAAGGAGAGAATATCTAAAAGTAGACTGAGCAAAAACCAGTTTCCTATTAGATGTGTGCTGAAGGTCAGAATATTGTTTGGGTATCATCACAGAATCATCAGGTGGTAATTAGGTCAGATAATCCTTACACATTCTGCTTTTGAGTGGAAACCTTAAAATTCGCAGTAGACCTCGAGGGCTCATTTTTCGCAAAGCGCAGTCAGCTGTGCGACGAGATTAATTACCAAATCCCTTTTTTCTCCTCTCGTTCTTTTCTGAGGAGAGCTGGGACCTGTGTTTAAGAGCAAATTTATGGTACCACACAACATTGTTTGGATTGTGTTATTTGTAGCCATCTAATTTGCTGATTCAGGTTTTTATCAGCGCTCAGTGCTTATGCATTTTACATGAGCTACTGTCGTTCGCTCACATTATAGAGTCATATTTTGTGGAAACTATGGATACCACTTTGTGTTCTGTTCTGTGATCTGTATTACTTAAAGCCCCTTTAGATAAGGCACTGAGCTAAGTTGCAGCTCTGTGTTGAAAGTCACCTTTCTAAGTTGGGCTGTCAGAGTAATTTTGTTAATAGTATGATATATTAGTCCCCATTGACCCTGTTCCATAATTATGATACTTGATCCATAATTATGATACTTGTGCTGGTCTCACTCTGATTTAGATACTTACTAGGCCAGTGGTGGCAGCACCATACCATCTAAAGAGAGGTGACATGAGGGGGAAGAAAAAGCAAGTTAGTTATAAAGGGCTGTGTTTTGTAATCTAATGAATCTATCAGAAAAGCTCCCTGTGGTATGAAATGGCGAAAATTCAAAGTGATAACAAAGGTAGTGGCACAGGTCAGTCATTGCCTGTAGCAGAACAGAGAGCAGAGGTCACTATGCTTTACACTAGAGAAAGAAATTGGATGCTCAGGATTGAGTTTAGGGTGAAGGTTTGCAGGGACATGGCAGTGAGTGGGAGCAACTAATGTGAAAAACTTTTAAACTTCAATGCCGGCCTGTTCACTTGGCAAACCATGAGGCCAAGAAGACAGTCGCACATGTTCATTAGACAACAGAATCCAAGTAGTCTTCTTCTTCACCACATGAATACATTGAATACACATTGAATACACACTGAACTGTCAGATCCTTTATGAACCTCTGGTATAGTAGAAGTGAGGCTAATAATAATATTAGTGTTGTAGTGTGGTGTCAATGCACACTGATTTTGCATTGTTTAGCTTTTGTTTATTCTATTAATGCCTGAATTCTTCACAGTCTATCCCGCTGTCATGAAAATGGCCTATAAAATGTTGCTTTCTTGAACAGATTGTGAAGAACTGACTGTCCCCACTTCCCCCGTCGCTCAGTGGCTCATTTTCAATGCAAATGACGAAGGCTGGTGATTAACATGGGAGCCATATTGCATCCTTAATGATTCCTGAGTTTGTGTCTCCTCGAAATTGGCCAATGCCAGAACAGATGGCCCCACGGGTGGAATCCAGACACGCTCACTGTGCCTGTGACAACTTTCAAAAGTAAGCGTGCTCGTGACTCAGTTTATGTCTGAACATTTTGTGTGTACGTGTTCACAGTGTGTGTTAGATTTCTCTTCCAACATTTGCTCCTTCAGGCCGTCGCTCTAAATAAGATTGTGCTCTTAGTCAGCCAGTGTGGTTACATAATAATAAGAAAATCCAATGTCTTCTCGTATACCTATTCGTATATCTACACATACCTATACTGCCTTGCCACTGTAAAAACATATCTGTGAAGTTTACCTTGGGTATTGGAAGGATGTCTACACTTCCTGTCAGTAGATTTTTCCATCTACATCAAATGTAAGTGAACAGGCACAGGCTTCCCCTCCTTGTTTCCTTGCAGTCTGCTAGCCACTCTCCTGTGTTTGACAGAACTATGACTGGCAGATACAGTTACAGGTGTTGTGCAATGTGTCTTTCCAGCCTCTAGCTAATACTCCCACCAAGATGAGAGACTTGTTGACATGAGAGATGTCAGGTAGGATGATGACAGAAGCTAAAATGTTGACATCTGAAGACAGTGTCTGTTGCCTTCTACACCTATTTTTTGACTTTCGGTCAAGCACGTGCATACGCTTGCAAGTACACACAGACACGCACACACACACACACACACATAAAAATTCTACGCACTGGTCACACAACACTCACATTGGATAATAAAATGAACCAAAGAATATTTTAAACCACTGGGTCTCAAAATATATGTGTACCACTTGAGGTTCGTGACCTCCCTATGGTGGAATTTGGCGGAATCTTTGAAGGTGAAGGTAAAACAATCTCCAAGATGATTAGTTCCAAACCTCTGCAGTAGTGGCTCCAAGTGGGAAATATATTGCCTCTTGCGTAGACTGTCTGTAGCTGAATAAGGCAGGCCTATGCATTTTTATTTAAACCTCTGTCATAATGGTGGTACTTGGAGAGCTCAATATTTTCTGAGGTGGCGTAATAAGTTTGAGAAACACTTTTAAACAAAATAATCGCCTTCAGATGTCCATTTTGAGGTTGAGATAAGATGAAGAAGCCAAAAGACAGCAGTGCAAACTGTGTGATAAGGAAATAGATACAAAGTGAGAGAGAAGATGAGAGAAGGCTTCCATTGTATCACAAGAAACAGAATTTAGAAAGTGTTGCAGGAATTCACGGAAACTTTCACATAGTTACTACTTACTCGTTAACCACAAAGACAAACTCAGGTAAGTTGTTAAAATTTGAGACATGGAACCTCGCTTCACTGTTTTTACATGTACATGAAATATGGCAGTAATATTTAGTTACCCAAATGTGATCGAAATGGTAATGTATATGTAAAATCTTGCATTGTTTTAGTGCATGTTCAGACAGAGACAGGCAAACCAGCAACCAGTGGTGGGGGAGTGAGGTGTTGGGGGGGTGAGGGGAGCTGAGGTGGGTTGCCGTGGGCGTGTCTATAGCTGCTGAATGTAACCACTGTAAAACATTGGGAAATAACTTTTTTATTTTGCTGATTAATAACAACTTTATCAAGGTCGGCGCTCGCTCTCTGTGTTGTTACTCACTCTCTCTCTCTCTCTCTCTCTCTCTCTCTCTCTCTCTCTCTCTCTCTCTCTCTCTCTCTCTCTCTCTCTCTCTCTAATCATCGGACACAAATCTAATTAAACTTCTTTGTTCTCACTTCAAGTGAGAACACACCCACAGGTAGATTATCAGAGTCTCTGCTTCAAAGACATTTCAGGCAGTCTCTGGAGGTTTGGCCGATCTGAGTGTCTGATTGATGGCCGGAGCGTGACGTGGGGCTCTGTTTTTTTTGTGGCAACGCCTGCATTGCGGGCTGCCAGCGCAGAAATGCACGACCCCCACTGAAATGAATTGAAAAATGACGCCCACGTCCGGTTTGCCTGTCCCTGTCTGAACATGCACTTATTTGAACACTTTCTGAAAAGTCTATCAAGGTTCTCTCTGACTTTTCCTTCTATCATTCATCTCTTCTCTTATCTGTCCCTGGTCCCTGTTTTCAGTCTCATGTTCCCTGGATCTGATACCCACAGTCCCTGACAACTTTCTAGGCAACTCCCTCTAAATCCTCTGTCTTTTTTATGTTTGACTTCACTGGCAATAAGACGCTCTGGGAGTATGAACCAGCATAAAACTGCTCTTATTTTGTAGTGATGTCAAAGAAAATGTGAGCCAACAGAGGAAAACAGGAAAATAAAGAGAACTGCCTGAGGTGTAGAGTTGCCTGGCAACAGCTTCCCACCTTTGTGCAAGTTGGCCTTCATCAGATTGCAGCGAGGATGTTTTGAAACACTCCAGCATATAAGTTAGTTTACACACAACAACTTGACGGTCAGGGTCGGACATACAGTGCAGGCCATGGCCTTCATGTCTCCATCTTTTTGTCAGTTTGTTCTTCCATTCATCTGACTGGATTTAACATCATGGCATTTTATGTGCCCACTTTGAAGTCTCACAGATGAGTTTGAGGTGGATCCTTCTCCACATGTTGGACTGCCCGTGGTAGTGTCTGCTTTTCCCCAGGATGTAGTGTTGATGCATAGGGCCAAAGCTACAGAAGGGTAGACTCGTCCCGGAGTTCCACAAGGAGCTAGTCACAGGTTATGTATCTGAGTCTATTTTTTTGTGGTATGGCAGAAAGAGAGCTCAGGCCTTGGGTCCAAAAAGGGAAACATTTCAGGACCCTATTGGTGCTGGGGGGCCTCCAAGGACATCTGGGCTCAGCTCTTCCCATCTTAGGCCCTTTTATATACCATGATGGAAGACTATTGTATTTCATTTTTTGTATATAGGACTGAGCCCACTGTTGCTCTTATTTGATCTGTTGGATTCCTGTTATAACAAGGTCTAATGTAGATGCTTCTTGTACCAGGTGTATTTGGCTTTTTCCTGGTGTTACTTACAAAGAAAAAGGTTATCACCTCTTAGGGACAGGGTCTTCTAGAGAGGTTGATGATGATGCCTTGGTGTTTGAGTTGGTGTGATTTTAAGAGACCATTGTGGCGGTAAGTTAACCCTCATCATATCTATTTTATATACAATATTTATCAACACTTGCACCTCTCTGAAGTTTTGTTTTCTTCCAAATTTTTGTTACAAGAAGCCTGCACACTTAAAATAATCTTTAGTCTCTTTAAAGATACTGTTTAATATAAAGAATATCATATTATACCACATAATATCAATCATTATTACATGAGATGGGTCTAATGTTCTGCACTTTATTGCTGTCCAGACTTTCATACTGACATCTGCTATCACATTATTGCTACTTTCACCCCTTCAATCATGTCATCTGTTTTCTCTTTAATTAAAATTCCCAGTGCCACCAGGGAGACCAGTGCATGACTGTGGCACTTGGGATCAGATTTTGTATGGTTTTGATTCTTTACCTGTAGGTAGGAAGGTTACCTGTAAAACTATGAAATTGATTTACCTCCTGTTGGCCTTCAACCAGATTTTTTTCCTCTTAGTGTTGAGGCATGCTCTGTTCCTCCTTCATGGTCGTTGTTGTTCTGGTCTGACTTAATGTGTAGGCTTTCCTCCTCCACACCAAGGATCATCCTTCCCTCTTGCTGGTTTCTCCTTGGGACTTATGGAGGATTTTGAACACAGGGATTGCAGATAGATTGAGGTTGGTTATTCCCTCTTTGGAGAACATCGCTCCCCTGGGCAGGAATATCAACTTTTTCTCTCAGTTTTGCTGCCTCGCATGGAGCACCATACATACAGGCATCATACATCCCTAGGGCCAACAAAGTAACAAGGGGCTCTGGCAAGGGCACAGTCAAATCACTTGCAAGATGCTTTTTTTGTCCCAACTGGTCGTCGTCTCAGAGTCTCTCTCTAAAAACAATTAAACAATTTATTGGTTTCTTTTTTGTTCCCTGCATATTTGATTTTTGCAATGTCCAAAGGTGAAAAGCTAAGCAGTGTCTGACTCCCAGTTTTGACTCTCCTTTGATATAAAGGTGATCTTTGTATATCTTCCCACATGGGTTCCTGGTAAGCGGGCCTTGTTTGCAGAATGAGTGCATATATGGTTATATAGCTCAACACGGCAAGCAGTTATATACGTAGTCATTCATGTAAATGATGAAGGCGAGTGCATATATGGGTAAACGTCTCTGTGAGTTTGTGTCAGTAACCTTTGTCCCCTTTTCTCCCTCTGGCACAGCCTTCTCTGCTCTCTCCATGTAGCTTGTTATGCTTTAAAGAGCACGATAACCAGTCATTGGCCTCAGTGGGAAGTGCAAGAGTGACATTCATGTGAGTCCATACAATATAGGATAGGATATTTACATATTTACATGTTTTTACATAATATACATATCCTTAAACAGTCATCCCCTGCATTCTATTAGAAAAGTATGTATTTTTTTAAAAAGTATTTTAACAGTTTGTTTGCTGTACACTTTTTTTTTCATGGTTCAAAGATAACCAACAAGTGTTGGAGGTCCCCCTGTAATTATGACCCCTTTTTTTTAAAGCTGCTTCCAACAACACCCACACAAGCAGCTGCAAAAACAAAATAAAAAAAAAAAAAACTATTGGAGAAAATCTTTAGTAGAAGTCACAGAAAACACTGAACATTGTTGTGAATAGTATTCACAAGCATACATACTATGAACACCTTTCAATATAAAATTAAATACAGTTACAAAAACACAGTAAAATAAGATTTAGAATGTCGTATAACTAAATGTAAAATTTTATTGTTGGAAAAAAATTCTAGGCAGAGGCCTGCATTGTTTTAGATTGTGAATGATTTTCCTGTCGGCAAAATGTAATTGTCCCCATCATACAGTCACTAGCTGATACCTTACTACAGTGTCAGCCAACAAGAATTGTATTAGTCCATCCAGTTCATCAAGTCATTAATCCAGGTCGGGGTCATGGTGGCATCGGAGGAAGCCGAGCAGCCTAGATGAACTTTTCCAGAGTGATGTCCCCCAGCTCCTTCTGGCATTTGAAGGGCAGCTGGGATGTGTAATCCCTCTGGCTCTGCTCCAGGGTCTCTTCTAATTTAGTCATGCATGATCTGAAAAGGAAGTCCCTCGGGGGGCACCAGGTGCTTGAACCACATCAAGCGGCTCCTTTTCAGTGTTAAAAAGCAGTGGCTTGACACAAAAGTCCTCCCACATTGCTGGACACGTATTTATGATAAAAAAAAGTGAGGACAGCTAACCTGTGGAGGAACACCAGGTTGACTCGCATCAGTAAGTTAAAACACTGGCCACTAAATTTGTAGTCGATTTGAAGCTCAGCTTTCGCCACCACCACAGCTTAGTACAATGCCAACATCACTACACCTACTGTTGGTGGTGTCAGTCACAGTGTTCTCTACCTTTTCTTTGGCACTTCTTTGGCCAGACCTCTGGCTCTTACGGATACAGATGGTGAGCAAATGGTGGATGGATTGCAAAGCTGGATACTGACATCAGCTGCCATCAAGTAACAGATTGTCAGTATTCACCTGTTGGCTGCCTTGCCTGAGAGTTTGAGTTAAAATGTCAGTTTCTGAGTAATTCCAATTCCAAGATATCAGGAATTTGTGACAGCTACAATGTGTCCCACTCGGTGGGAAGAACTACAAATATCTTAACAGACAACTGTCAGAATGCAAAGCTGCAAAGCCAGCATCACTGGCAGTTACATCTACATATAATCCAATGTTAACACAACTGATGTGGTTTATTTAAAGGAAGCCATGCACCGTTTGTAGCTACAAAAGTAGCTCATGCATGTATTTAAATGGTGTGACGACAGGGCTCTTAGTGGGGCTAAAATAAGAGCATGTGTTCCCTTCCATTCTGCTGACATAGCAAGAATGCAGCATCAAACGTCTTAGTGTTGCAAAATAAATAGAATAATTTTTGTTTCCTATGAGCCTAGCTCCCTCTGAGTACTGCCCTCTTTTAGTACAGTCTGTGATTTCATGCCTTCTATTTCTTAGTCGGTAGGTCCACCATTCCTCTCTTCATTCGTGATGAAGTGTCATTCTTCTGTGCAATCTAAAAAAATCAGGGCAGTGGCTCTCTGGTCATAAACTCTCCTTTGACTTTCAAGCTGCCTCTGCTGATGTATGGTTATTATATTATTGAAAGCCAGCATGTCCAGGTCCAGCTGTACCATTATCCTGAGATAATGTTTAGATTACAGTTCTCTGCAAAGTAAAGGTAGTGAAGCTCTGGGGTCAGATTCACAAAACATCTCAGTGCTCAGACTAGCTCACTAATCTGGGAAAAGTAAACACATATTTTGATTGTGAATTTATAAGGATCCAGTTAACTGATAAACAAATTTAAACAATCTAATAACAGAGATGTTTGTGCAACACTGCAGTATTTGGACACAGAGAATTCTGTTTGCAGCGTTGATGAACTTGAAATATCTCAGCCTGTCAGTTATCCATCAAAGCAAAAATATGATTTCAGACCCAAATTTGTTGGATGGTTTATAAAGTGTATAGTAACACGAAATTAAATAAACAAACACCATCATTACTGAATTATCTGTTGAAATTGTTCATCTGTGCCTCCTGTTCTTGTATATTGATTAGTAATTTATTTCATATTCACTGATAGGGAGGCAAGGTGAGGTGGAATAGAAATGTAATTAGCCCAAGGCTGAAAATGGAAGTTTGTAGGGAACCAATAAAAGTACTGACTAACATGTTTTAGCTATAGTTAGTTAAGTCTTTGATTAAAGTAATATGGAGAGGTGAATATTCCAGGCAATTATATGCTATCAATAAAATGCCAAAAGAGAACAGCAACATGTGTTTAAGCTTTTGAAACAAGAGTTTCAAAGTTTATGGGTGGCCTGGAGAATTTGGCTCATCTCTGCATAGATTACATAAAACTGGACTGCAGAATGTCAGTTTCCAAGGCAACTGTATTTTTGTGTCTTTGCTCTCATTCTCATCTGTCAGTTTTCTCAGTACACTTGGCAGTTTTCTGTCAATTGAGAGCTCTGTGTGTTTGTAAGCTTTAGTAATGGTTGGTTAAGTGTCAAATGGAAAACGTGTTTAACAAAAGCTGTGATTGCGCAGGAAGGAAGGCATGAAAAAGTGGAAATGACTTCTCTGTGTGTAGTAACAAAAAAGACTGATTCACAGAAAAGGACAGAGAGAGAGAGAGGGCGAGAAGAGGAGGAGAGAATGTTTAATTGCGTTCCGATTTTGGCATATAATTCTCAGTATGTGGGTGGGTATGTAGGCATGTATGTGTGCATCTTCCACTGTTATCTGACTTTGTATACAAGCCTGAGATAGTCTGAGTTGTTAACAGACTGCTGGAAAATCTCATTATCTGCCAAACAATGCTGCTTAATAACCTGACCAACAACTGTGACAATCTCTGAATTATAGAGGGAGGTATTAAAACTGAGACTGAAAGAAAATAAATATTGTTCAGCAACCCTGTACAGTGTTTATTCTGAGCACTGAAAACTAGCCAGTAGTGGTTGTTGCTATAATGCAGCCTTGGAAGTGCAATTCCAAATGCAACTGAACCCTAAAATATTGTATTAGAGTAAGCAGGAACCTCTGTGGCTGTGTTCCTCAAACGTCCACTTGAGGCTGGCTACAAAACAAGTCAATCTCCGTAAGTCCACATGTTAAAATGTCCAACAGCAGAAATAAACATGTTTACAGCTTCGTACAAAAAACAGTTTTGGTCTCTATAGCTAATTCCCCCGTTCATGACAACTGTACTCGGGGTGACTTTTTATACAACTCACTTGTTCAAATTATATTAAGGCTTAAAGTTATGCAGAATTAACTGCATGGACGCTTTGAATCACAGGTGGGTGCCGTTACAGGTGGCTTGTTTGAGCAGCTAGACGTCATTTAGCCCACCTCGGGGTCTGCAGACTATGGAAGAGGATTAGGGTCACAGACTTCTGAAACCCTGACTTTAAAACTCTAAGTTTAAACTCAGATTTCTGACTTTAAAATTTATTAGATTAGCTGGGAGGAGGCAACGATGACCAGTGCCAAAACTTTCTGAGCCTGAGTAACGTCATGGATACAACTCCATATTTATGCTGTCTATGTATCAGAGCCCTTAAACAACTTCTAGATTACTTACTTACTTTTTCATGTTTTTGCATTCCTCACATTTAAGACATTTAACTGACATATTTCTACCTTATCAGCTATATATTGCAACAAATAGAACATTATAACTAAAGTTAAGAAACACAGGGATGATTGATATTCTGTAGTAATCACACAGGGCTTGTTTGAAGGTGGAGAGGGATATTTGAGCAGACGTGCAGAAAACAAAGATTAACAAGGTTATATAGTGATTTAGCATTTTTATACATAAGTCACAATTGTAGTAGACTTCTTAGCACTTCACACTGTATACGCAGTTTACATGAGTTACATATTCAAGTTTACAATGCAGGGAAGTAAATTTTCTCTGTACACCCACGCTTTTTCACACCAAGATTGTTGTCTAGTTGCAACCAATAAATATAAACTCCTTACACTTTCACATGAAAGTAAAAATGTGAATGGTTGAAGAATGTTAGTATCAGAGGAACTGAACCATTTTGATTGGCTTTGTTATTTTCACAGTCTATTGGGTGTTTTAGTGAAGCATCAGAGCAGCTGCTCTGAGTGCATGTGTCAAGGGTCCTTTCCCTAGCTGCACTTTAAATAGTGAGATATGATAGAAAATGCTAGTAGACGGTACTATCAATCTCAGACAAACTGGCAAGCAAATATGAAAGGTTACTCTCCTGGGAAATTAGCTTCCCTCTCCCTTCATAATTGTCAGACGGAGCTTAAAATTATTCCTGTAATGTAAGCACTCTGCTGTCTAATCTGCAAATGTCTTTTTTTTTTTAATATAAAATCCTCTCAGTGATTGCAGTTATTGCACATAAAAATTATAAATGTAATCAAATGAGGCTTTTTGTCAGAGTAGAAAAAATGCGACGCCTGTGGCCGATGAATCATACATTTGCCGCCTACCTCTTCACTGGACGAGTGAATAGTGAATGTGGAAAGTGTCACGGTCAGACGTTGCTGGCTTTGCGAGAGATTTGTGAGAAACCCTCAGTTAAAACCTTGAAACTTTATCACATGAGCAACACACCACTGTACTGAACAGAACAACTACTTAATTGTTCTTATTGTTTATTATGAAATGATTACTTCTTGAAAAGGCATCTAAACAAAGTAGTTGCTAAGCAACACATACTTGTGGAAGTATTGTTGATTAGTGTTTTCTCAGGTTCTTAATGTGAACTGAGCACTCTAATTATCTGTTTGATAATCTGTCGTATTATGTCCATCCCAGTCCCCGGCCTGTGCACTTTTCACCTCTCCCACAGCTCATTCTGTGGCACAGTGATAATCACCCGTAGCTAATTAAGGAGCTTACGATATTTCCAGTGAGTTCCCCGCAGTGTGACTTGTGCAGCTGTAGCCAAACACTATTGATCGTGGCTGCTTGTGGTGTTTGTATCTTATTTTTCCTGCACAGCAGCCCCCCTCGGGCATTGAGGACTGTGATGTCATGAAGATGAAGGCTAGGGATGATGTCTGTGTGTGTGTGTGTGTGTGTGTTTCTGTTTTTGAGGGTGTAATTTCTTTTCAGAATGACTCACTACACTTTTTTAATTAAGTCATATGTTGTTTGATTGTTAGCTGTACTGATGATATTTCTCCAATGTGCTGATTCTAAATCCACAATGCTCTAATCACTTTCATCAGCATGGCTGCAGAAGCCAGAGATGTGTCTTTAGCAGTTTCCCATCAACTGCACTTAACATGCATTGGAAAAGAGGAGATATCTCAGGGGGGGAAAAGAGAGGGGAGGAGTTAGTGAAGGACATGAGAGAAGGAGACAGAGCTAGGTGGAACTGTGCTGCTCTTCGCAGCATCATGCTAATGAGGAGGATTATTATGTCCCTCCCTCAGGCGGTGGAGGCGGACCGAGTGGGTGTGGGCGCAAGTGTTTTCACTTTTGATGATGTGATTTGTGTGTACGGCTGTGTACCTGATAAAAGCAGAGAAGAGAATCCTAACCTTTTCAAAGTGTTATGTTATGTTGCCTTGACATCTTTACTCTGAATCCACTTCATTAGGCACTCATCACTATTTATGAAACAGCTTGCTCCTGTAGCCACTGAGTCATATCAACAAAAGGAGGTTTATAAAGTATGCCGGCTGGGTTAAGAAGCATTAGTGTGTGTTCAGAGGTCGGAGGCAAAATGTGTTTATGGGTTATAGAAACATACGCAGTCACTCACACACACACACACACACAAGCTCATAGTCATCTATGCTCCCTTTTCCTTCCTCTTTATACGCTCACCCTCTCTCCCACCCCCTCTCTTCATCTTCTCAACCCCCCCCTCCTCACTGCCTCGCTCAGCAGCACTCACTGGTATGCTCCACTCATCTTCACTCTCTCTCTCTCTCTCTCTCTCTCTCTCTCTCTCTCTCTCTCTCTCTCTCTCATCCTCAGTAGTCTCCACAGTGGAGCTAGACACTGGTGCATCGACGGTCCACACAAACGCACCCGTGTGTGTTTCGTGGGCGCCGGGCTTTCTCTTTTGCTTGAGAACGCTCACCGTTCGAGTGTGTGCGTGAGCTGATGATCTGCGTGAGAATGTGTGCGTGAGTGTCTCCTGGAGCATATTTTGTATGGAGGAGCATGTGTGTAGAGTGAGAGACAGCAGCGTGAGGATGTGTGGTGGGCAGGTGTTGTTGTGGTGATCAGTGGAGTTTTCGGTGTACTATTGTCGTGCAGTCTGCCTCCAGCTCCCATTTGGTTATCTCGTGAGGGCAAAAAGCATCCTGCTGGGATGTCCACCTCGCCTGGTGCAACAGACGGGAGCCAAAGGAACTCTTGTAAGTGACTTTTTTTCCTTCTTGCTCTGCAATTGGGAGTGGTGATCGTGTTTGTGTGTGTTTCAGTATGTCAGATGTCTGTGTGGGGTGTTTGAAACCAACCTTTCTTTTGTCTGTTTAAATAGATCAGGACAGAAGAAGGATGTAACAACAAATACATTGTTATTATTGATGAGACAGCAAGTGAAATAAAGAATGCTGTGTGTGTGTGTGTACAGCAGAAACATGGTGAGTAGGATTGAAGAGTTTGATTATGTAACACTACAGTTTGTATAAAGGAAGATGATATGTACAGTAGTAAAAAGGGAATCCTGCGTGCGTGTGTGTGTGTGCATACTTGTACATGTTTACATAATGTGAAGGAGAGCCCGGGGAGGTGTGTAATGTAGGAGTGCATGTGTGTGGGAGCATGCGTGAGTGTGTTTACATATTCCCCGGAGCGCCTGCAGTTGTCGAACCATTGGAAAGGTGCTGTGCATCGAATGACAACCGGCCAGCTGTATGTTTTCAGAGAGGGGAAGAGATCAGATGACTTGCTGATGTCATTCACGACTGTCAAACCGGGAGTGTTTCACTTCTTTCCTGGAAAGACAGCAGAGCCTGTTAACCAGGACCAGGATTTAATTTTCAGTTTCTGTGTTTCTGTTTAGCTAAATGAATGAATGAAACACTACTGGCTGTATTTGTAAGCGTGGTGATCTACTATATGTTTGTATATGTAGCATTAACTGTGCAGGGCACTGTATCAGTATGTGGGACTTTAATGTTTGACTTGACCCACACACACACTGACACGCACACACACAAAACCAAAGGACTGCTGTACTGTAAGTGGGTGATTGATAAAATGATGTGACTCATTTTGACTCATCTAAGAGCTCAGTGGGAACATACACTCAGAAAATCTCCCTCTCTCTCTCTGTCTCACACACACACACATACTCACACACACATTGACTGCCGTGACTGAGGCACAGATCACATCTGGGAAAATGGGTTTCCTTTTATTGCTTTCATTATTATCACCCCCCCCTCCCCCTTACTTCTTCTCGCTTTCATCCCCCCCTTGTTATTTTCTGGATGTTATTTACTGCCCAGCCTTGAATATAACTCGCCTGGAAACCTTTTGTGTGTCTGGGTGATGTGTTAATGATCGCACACTGACACACCCACCCACAGTAGGCACCTATTGTGTGTTTATGACAATGGGCTTTTTTTTTTACAATTACATTATTGTGTTCAATTATTTGGTGAGAAATATGCTAGCTTATCGTTGTATAACTCCCACATCTCCTTTGCATGTTTAGTTCTACTTCTTGGCTGTTTTTTTTTTTTTTTTTGTACTTGACCAGTTTGTTCCTTGTCAAGACACATCCATCACATTACTTCCTTACAGAGCAGTGCCGTCTAATGGAAATATCAAGTTGCCGTAGGCTACGATTACTGATTTACTAACCATAATGTTACATAATCAAATGCAGCATCTGCAGAAAAAAGTCAATATTCTTGACTTAACAAGAGCTTTTTAGAAAAGAAAAATGAACATTAGAGTAGCTGATGATTGAAGAAATGAAAAAAAGGAGTCATTTAATCAGGCAGGGGCACGTTTAAAAAAAAAAAAAACATATTTCCATTTCATGATTTGTGAATAGTGGTGTATGTATCAGGAACATGTCCAAACAATACCAGATTAGTTCTATCATCGTTTATGATAGAAACTCATTAAAACATCAAATCAAAGGCTCACTTTGCTGATTAAAAATGGCTACAAATATGATACTGTAATGGCACCAGAGTGAAGCCTATTTATGGACTATTTGTAAGGCAGTCATATTTTTAGATAAGACAATAAGTAGCGGTTTTAAATGTGGTATTATCACAGTGTAATGCTGCTGCAGAGATCTCTCGCCCTGATAGTTTGTGTCCTCTGTAAAGGAGCAACAGCAGGCACCTGCCACTGAGATGGATGTGCTGTGTCATCACTTCTCCTGCCAAATGATTCCTCTCCTCTCCTCTCCTCTCCTCTCCTCTCCTCTCCTCTCCTCTACTCTCCCCTCTTGTCCTCCCCTCCTCCTCCCTCTGTCCCCACCTTTTTTTTTCGCGCCTGGTTGCTGTACACATCTGCTCTCTCCTCTGCTGGTGCCTCATCTGTTCCTTAATCTCCTCTCTGTATCCCACAGTACTCCTCCTCCCCTCTCTGTTCCTCCCCCCTCCTCCTCTCTCTCATCCCTCTCTCCTCTGCTCTCCTCCTGTCTGGTTTATCTGGGTTCACATGAAACTTTAATTGCATGTAAATCAAAGCGCTGCAGATGTGATTAGTCTTTTGTGCTGCTTTAATGAGTGGGGTCTGGACTATTGAAATATGGTACAGTAGCTGGCTCATGCACTGTCTAAAGCCATGGGCAAAAGAGCCTTTTTGGAAGAAGAAGAAGACGTAAAGCTTTCGGGAATAAAATGAAAACAAGTATTGTAGAAAAATCTGAATGTGATCATTCTTGAAGATTTTTATATATATATATATATATTTAGTTAGTTAGTTAGTTAGTTAGTGTTTGTTGAAAAGTTTAAACACTTAAGTGACTCACTTTCTGCCAAGTGAATCCTGTGTTGGCTTTTTATCCAGAGGGCAGAGTGTGTGTGTGTGTGTGTGTGTGTGTGTGTGTGTGTGTGTGTGTGTGTGTGCTTGTATCGTTCTGTATCTGTGCATGCACACATTTCTCCGTGCACCTCCATCAGCACAGTGCAGTTAGCCTGCTAATTAGAAGATTCAAACATTACTTGCATAGTATGTGAACACAGACGCTGTGTACGCAGACAGACACATCTTAATTTGTCTGTTCATTTTCAAGAGGGCACACTCCCTTTGAAGCCACTGAAGACGGTTAATGCTGGGAATGATGGTAGTAATTGTCTTTAAAGATGGATTTTAGTCAAAAGATGAAAGAATCTATGCTGTCAAAGGACAAAGAAAAAGGCAGACTACAACTTGATTTTCATAAGACATAATAATCACAGTGTAGCATGACTGACTCTGTATATCTGTGGCCTGAAGTGTCAGTGTTTCAGATCTATGTAAAAATCTTTGTATAGCATGCTCCGACTGTTGCATAAATGTCATGTCATGCACATGGTCACAAATATGCATACATAAGCACATAACCAAAATGTTTTTCCACGCAGTGTGATGATGCTAATGGCAGAGTCTTCCTAGGCGTGTCGTGGCTGCAACGCTGTTTTGGTCTGTTCTTCACGCAACTTTGTGTTTCAGAGTTTATTGGACAGAGACAGCTGAAGTGTGACTGGAATGTGGGAGAGAGAGATGGGGAATGACATGTAGCAAAGGGCCACACGTCGGATTCGAACCCTGGGCTGCTTCTGGGACGCTTCTGAAACAGACCACGGCACCTATGATGGGGTTACACACACTGACTAGAATGGCTGCTGTAAGCTCCGGCACTGCAATATATGCAGAGCGCGTCACATCTGTCCCCGGTGGGATGCAGCAGTAGTCCATCCATCCTTGGAATGTCAGCCATGGATCAGGAATATACAGTCCTTTGGGATGGATGACACACTATCTCTCACTTTACTTCTCCTACCTTGTTATTGTTTTTTCCTCTCTCTCTTCCTACCACTTGCTAGCTAGTCCACCTGGCTTAACAGGTGTTGTTGGCAAACCATGTTGTCTCCTGTCTCAACACTCATATTGTTTACTCAACTGTACTACTGCCAGGGTTTCCCAGCAATCTCTATACTAAGATCATCCTTGTTCAATTAGATTAGGGGGGAACTGTCTCGCAGCGAGGATGCTTTTGGGATTCAGCGTGTAACAAAGAGTGCCACACAGATGGAAAAAAACAGAGAGGAGACAATGGGAGGAAGGCTAAAAGAGAGGGAAGGGTGGAGGAGGGGGAGAGCAAGGAGGTGGTTCAGAAGACAGAAGTAAAAGAGCACACAAAAATGAGGAGATGAGACAAACAATGAACGGGGAAAGAAGAAGACAGACTAAAGAAAAGACAGCTGAGGGAGAAGAGAGCAGAGCAGCAGAGGGAGGGGTAAAATGGAGAAGGCAAAGATAACAGGTGGAGGAAGAAGGAAAGCGGGTGAGGAGTCAGAGAACGAGTGACTTGAGAATAATAGAAAGAGAATATTGGTAAAGAGGAGGAATTAAAATGAATAAGCCAATCCAGAAAGCACATTATAGATAATGAAAAAGAATAATAAAAAGACATAGGAGAGTAAGACAGCCCTCCACACTATCTGGGAGTCTGCTAATTGGTGGTGGTGGCAGGTGGTAGGAGGGAGGCTGCTCAGAGATCATAGACTGCAGAAATGGAGAATTTCTAGCCTCTGCTATCTGGAGGACAGAACATGTCATTCCTTTTAAAAAATTAATGACAATGGAAAGTAGGACCTCGCCACATACAATATGTGCCTTCATTATTTGAGCTTGAACATCGGTTGAGTTGTTGGCTTTCTGCACTTAGTAAGGTTAAGTGCACATTTAATATAGTGGGATTTTCCTTTCCTGCAATATATTTGTTGGTAAGTTTACTACAAAATATCAATTATGATCTATTTTAATAATCCAGGATACACCTATCTGTACACAACAAAGTGATGATTTGATCATCAACACTACATTGTGTAGCTTTTCCACCATAAAATAACAGATTTTAAGTCATTTTGACGCTACACTGATCAGGATTGACTGATTTAATCAGATGAATGGGGTCTCTGTCATTCCCACTCTGCACCGTCTCCAACTTTGTACTCCGGATATGATCACCCGCAAGAAGTACGTAAATCCTCCGTAATTTACAGTTTCCTGATAGACAGCAAACTGCTGCAAGCTATAGCCGCTGTTAGCTAGTCTGTTGTCTCCATTTGTTAGCCCGGCTATGAGCTCACAGCACCAGGAGTGTTTATACCGCAGGCATTTTGGAGAGGAGATTTTCAGGCCCAGGGCATCAGGGAATGCAGATCGGTAGTGACGCCAGAATGGGCACCAGAGCCAGTTGGCAACATAACTGGACTCAGCACAGTCAGAGCATGGCAGAGGCAAAGAGATCGGGGAGGATGTCAGAGTGGCTGAGCACCAGACAAGAGTAAATCTGGGACTGACTTTTAGTGGTTGGTGAGAGCTTGGTGAAATAAAAGGCTGAAAGACAGACGCCGAGCTGACTGCTGTTGGACTAGTAAGTAATATTAGCTGGCTGCTATGTCTGCTGTTGTTGCCGTTGCTTGATGTTTGACTGTTAGCAAAGTTGTCAACTCGCTAGTTTTTGATCATAAGTAATATAATCAGCAAATACACGTGTACAGCTGTCCATACTTACCACAGTGGGATTACACTCTGAAACTGGAGGCATTTTTGGATCTTACAGTTTGCTAAACCCCTCCTCCAAACAGCTTGTTTTTCAATCATAGCTTGGCAATAATGAAATTGATGGTTCATATCTATCATTGTCTGAAATTAAGAGTCTATTGATTTCCATTGTTGGTGGGAGTGCTAACAAGTAGTACTGTAAATTTGCCACCTGCCGTTGTTTTAAATGTATGTGTGCTGTGCTAGAACATAAAGCCTAATACCTTACTGGGATTACTGTTGATTGCCCAGCGATGACTGGAAATGCTTCACTTTCATCTGTCTATTAATATCACCGTAATGGTGGTCTAAACTGTAGAATCTGTGTTACCTGCTATTTTTCAGTATCACAGCTACAAATGAGCTCCCACTTCTCATCATGCTGAGAAATTATATTCTGAGCTGTGCAGCATGACAAAAGAATAAATACTTGGACAGATCCACGAGGGGCATAATAATTGTAATTAAAGGGACAATAGTGACTGCTATGTAATTTCACACACAGTTGTGGCACTTGTTTTGTTTTAAGGGTGTGCCTCGGTTACTTTAGTGGTAAAGTAAGCGTCAAAGGGATGAATCTGAATTTAAATGTGTCAGATTTCAAACGCCCCCTCAAATGTGCCTGTGGGATGATGTAGAACTCATTGTTAACATTGCAAAAACACACTCGCATGTACACATGCACACACAGACGAACGAGGACCACCGTGTATCCTCCCGCAGACATCTATCTGTCTGTCAAAACACAAAATCTATTTTCTAGTCAAATAGAGGCAGATATCATCTGTGTTTTTGGCCACAGATGGTTTGGAAATTGCATTTTCCATCCTCGTGTGATGCACCTCAGCAGGTGGGTTATCGCTTTTTTTTTTCTCTCCTCTCCTCCCACTCCTCTGGGAAATGGAGAAAGAGAGGATCGAGAAATAAGTAATAGTCTGGTCAGACAGCCAGAGAGTTGCTCTAATTAGGTCCATGGTTGAACAGACAGTGTTTAGAGGCACAGAGGAGTCTGTTATAAAGTTAAGACTTTAAGCTCCTGTGAGTTGAATGTTTATGTATTTGTATTTGCAGCCACCTACATACACACACAGGTGTTGTCTGTGTATTGTTTGAGTTTTTCTGTGGCTGTCTACATGCTGAGGTCATCAGCACTCCTGTGTCTTGCTGCCTGGGTTCCTATAGGCTTCTTTCCAAGGTTTTCTTCTGCCTGTACTCTCCTGCTGTCCTCCAACCCCCCAGCTGCCTTATATAAGGGTAAATAACTCAGGTCAGGCAGAGACAGATAAACCCCTCAAGGACCTCTCATTTGGACTGGGGTCATGGAACACACATTTCCCCTCCTCTATCTCCCTGACTCCCCATTTGTCTCTCTGTCTCGGTGACTCTGTGTACCTTACTCTGCAGAAAGGTGTTTGACCATGCACACATTTGTGTGTGCACATGTATCTGCATGTTAGGGTACAGATATCAGTGAACGAGTCTGCTGGTTTTTCTCGAGCGTGTTCGCAGATTTGTAAGCGGCGTTTGAACGAACAAAAGGAGAGAGCGAGACAGGTTGCCATGGGGGAGGGAAGGATTTCCCGCTGTGTGCCAGGTGACTGTGTGTGGCCCAACTTCAAGTCCAACACAACAAAACAACAGATGGATCGACAATACAGCATCATCACTGGGCCAGTAATCAAGTGTTTTATCTCAAGGTGTGATGCTATTGCTAAAACCAACAAGAAAACACATCCACTACTTCACACTGGCTGTTAAACATTTAAAATATATAAATCAAGAAGACAGTATGTGAAGGACACATAAGAAATGAATTAGCCACATTTCTTTTTCAATACTGGCTGCAAGGTAACTGTGCAAAAGACGATTGCTTTTTATTTGGAAGTGATAATGTACACAACATGGCGCTACAAGGACATAGGCATATCTATTCAGACCATAGTATTGAACCACATGATCACGATGCAGCAGGAGTACACTCACATGCAGTACTATATCACATAGTGCTATAATACAGGGAAGATGAGATGCTATCAAAGAATGGAGTACAGTATGGAGTAACACATGCCCATGGTGGCGTTGTGTGTGTTCATGCATGCTCTTGTGCCGTCTCATCTCTGTACCAATGCTCACATTGAAAAAGCTCAAGCTTTTTACAGTTGATGCCGCGGCTAACATGAGGGTAAACTCAGAGTGCAGATAAAAGAGGGTGTAAATGAGGGATGAAGAGAACGTGAGAAATCCACTATGACAGAGAGGAGAAGAGGAGCTTGGCAAAACGAAGAGACGCCGCTGATGGCTTTTGATATCTGTGTCGGGGACTAACAAAAACACTTTTGAAAGATTCAGGGGAAGACTTCAGCACAGATGAGAAGAACAAACTCACTTCTCAACAGTGCAAGAGAGAGCTGATAGTTTTGAGTTTTCAGACAGCATTAGTACAACTCGTTGTTTAGTTTCAAGTCATTACTATGACACCTTTGTGCATGGAATGGAAAAGTACAGCATAGCAGTTTGTCAGGCTGAACAAGAAATCTTTTGTGCAGGAACATTTTATCCTGCGTGTGGGGCCTCCCTGCAGCAGGAGGAGCCAAAACCAATTGTTGTGCTAATAAAGCAAAATGCTGAGAGGATTTGTGATGAAGATGTCAAGTAGTGGAGTTTAGTTGCTCTACAAACTGAGGTTGCCATGACAAAATGCTACTGTATGCTTGTACAGTACAAAACATTTAGATGAATGGATTTTGTGACATTTTGAGGCCACTGCGAATGGAAATTGTATTGAATGCACAGCAGCTGTGCATCTAAATATCTCCTACTAGGTAGTGTGTACAGTAGCATTTTGCCACGGCAGTCTCATTTTGTAGAGCAATGAAACTCTATGTGACCTCTTCATCCCACAAATCCTTAACAGCCTGGTTTATTTAGGCAACATTTGACTCTTCCCGTTGTAAAAATTCTCACTAGAATTTTAGCTGCATTTAAGTGTCTTGACTCGATGGTGTGATTGAGGTTCTGTGGATATTTCAGCCATATGGGTAATGTTGTGAACATCCTGTCAGCCTCACCTTGAGGTGATGTGTTGAATTGATACATGGGAGCTGTGCAGGACATTGGCGACACATAAAGTCTTTTCTCGTCTTCCTTGAACTGCCTGGAAAATACCGTAGGTGCATTTTCCTGCTGGAGGTGGCAATTTGAAAAAGATTAGTATAATCCCATGAAAGGATCACCTGGTTAGCAACAATTTTTATCTTTTTCTGGGGCACTGAAATTATGCAGTGCTTTTGACAGCAGGCTTCATCTCAACATCTTTCCAGTCTTTCCCTTGGCATGTTTCTAAATCCACCTGGGATATATTCGAGGTAAAAACATTTTTCCAGACTTTGGATATTTTAATAATTATGTGCTCATCCTAGCCGCATCTTTTTATTGCTAACTGTTGTGCTGACTTTTTCTAACCTTCACTGAACTTATATTCAACTATTTAGTATTCAGATTTTCTGAACTACAAGTATGGAATGAAGTAGATTTATCAAGGTTGTGGACTAAACACTTAAACACACACAAAGAACATCTCAGTCTCTTCCTCTCTCCCACTCAGTCTCCACAGGATAACCAACTCTTTGGAACATGAAGGAATCACATTTGCAGATTCATGCAATAGTTCCATTATTCCACTTGACTGACTCTTAACCTAAATCTATAGACACACACTCTAACTGCTGCCTGTAGCTGGAAGCTTCTCGATTGTTGTTGAGCCACGTGAGTACAAAATGAGGTTACTAAATGAAGGCAAAGGTTAGAGATGATGAAAGAGATAAAATCAGACACGAAGAGCATCTACAATAAGACAGCAAGCCTGAGGGATAAAAAATGATCTATAGAGTTGAAAGTAGTTAAACATTATAACCAACAGATATAGTTTTTAATACAAAATGGAAGAAGGAAAGTATATAATGTTGCTTTTAGTGGACAGATTGATGAGGATTTTTAATTAAAATGATAAAACAAAGCTGTCTCTTGTTCCTTCAAAATTTAACAAAGACACAGTCTCTTTGAGACTTAAGATTTAGATTAAAAAATGTCAGACCAAAGTAATATTCTTTCAAAACCTAGTTCAGAAATGAATATTTAATATGTTCACAGATGGTTAACAGCTCACGGGACTATAATTCTTCATAGGTTGCGGGCCAAAATCTCTGCAACTGACTTTATAAGTTGAAGATAGTTATTTTAGCAGTAACCATGGGTTTAACATACATGTAACCTCACTTAAATGCGGGATGCATTTGTGGTTTATTGACTTATTGTTGGTCTACCTGTAAAAGTTTTAAAATATAGAAATCTATTTTAAAAAAATCCACATGCTGCAACTCAAACTGTGAATAAACAAACACCAAAAAGCAACATACTGTAGCTACAGATTGCAGCGTTACTTTCCAACCGTCCTCAAAGGCCTTTGGACTCGTTCCAGGTGATCGCAGAAAAATACATTTGTCACCAACCAACCTACCTGATTCAATTAACTTTAAATAATAAAACAACCATATTGCACATATGTCCGAACACCTGCTAGAGATTTTTTTAGTCTGGTTCAGCCAGACACGATGCATGTAAACTAATCAATCATTTATCAGCCTCGCTAAATGAAAAGACCACATACAGTAGTTGTACTCGCCCGTTCTGCTTCTTGCTTCGACATGAGTCCTGATGAAAGATTGATCAAAAGGAACATATGTGTGGACCTTCTATGCAGGGTGTGGTTACTCTGTATAGAAACACATGTTCTTAGCTGAGATGATGGGATATTCATGCATAAGGAGACTCAAAACTCTGCTTCTTCTTTGGTAATGCTTAATGGATGAATACCAATCCTCCACCCCCACCACTTCCGATCCAGTTGTATTAGCATTTGTAAAATAAATTTTTCAGTTTTTGTCATCCCACAATGTGCATATGCTTCCTTGGACCTTTGCTCTGGTTTTTGCTGCCTTTGCTTTGCTTGTATGAACTCGCAGCACTCCACTGTCTGAAGGTGACGAGCAATGGCGCCAAACCTGATCTTCAATAATTTGTCATTTGGTGACAACCGCAGAGCTCCGTTATGATTCATCACATACATGATCTACTTGTGACAAAGCTTCTACAGTGTTGGAGGTTCAGGTTTGGCTTCACAGCATCAGATGGATGCCATCCCACAGCTCTGCCTTCTGCATCTCTCTCATCTCTCTTCACTTCCCTCTGCTTAGTGAAATAAAGAAATAAAGATAGGAGTGAACAGGTCATTCTTGAGAGGCGTCTTCACCGAGAGCGTGCCGAGGGGCTGTATTTGTTGTGGTGTAGGGAGAAAAGAGGAGATTTCTGCATAATGCATCAAAGCCTGCGTGAGAAATGTTATTCCTGAAGATAATCATGGTGCCTGCATGTCATTTGCAAATACCAATAAGTTCACAAACCCTTGACATGTTTTTCAAGTGTTGTAGCTGACCATTTTACCCGAGTAACAGTAATATTTTATTGTGAAGAGCTTCCGCCTGTCCAAGACTGCCCAGCTGCTGGAGTTAGATTGCACAAAACACCCGAGGGCATGTGAGCACTCTGCTTTCCTTTTTCTGTTCTGTTTTTGTTGTGTCTTCACTGCGGGGCCTTGCAGAGATTTTCACTGCCTTCTTGTGTTGAGGATCAGATTGGCCGGGGTTTCCTAATCTAGAAGCCAGCACACAGTCATTACCACGCTACCCGCCGTTAAACAAGACATCACCCTTATCGGTGCAAGTAAAGCTCCCTTCAAGGCAAGCAATTAACCTGTTAGAGAATGCCTCTCATGCTCACTTTTTCTTCTTCTCCTCCCCCCTTTCACCTCCACGTTTAGCACCTATTACCAGTGCACCGAGGTTTTGGTGATGTAAGCTTTTTTAATTGTCTCCTGGGAAGCAGAGTAATTTTTAATCTGTTTCCAGCAGTACAGACATGACATAACTCTACTGTATGCGCATATGGTTTAAGCCCTTTGCCAAGGTAATAAACTGTCAAGCTGCACCATACTTTGATTCCTTTTTGTCAGGCTCTTAAGACCCATTGGTTGAATGCTGATTTATTTGGCAGCCCAAGGATTCTCCTTCTCCCATATTTATCTCTGAGTACAGGAAAGAGTATGGGAAATTTAATTTTTCATTATTCATTAAGAACATTTAATCCCCGTTTGAAAGGATGGGTTTAGCTGCATTTAAATGGCAAATGAAGCAGGGACTGGAACTGCAAAATTTTGATTAGCCCAAGAATTCAATTTCCACACATTAGGTAACATCATTTATCACCCATGTCTCAAACATTAGTTACAGTGGGTGCTCAATTTAAAGTGCATGGCAGGTTCAGTATCCTTGTAGGAGTCACAGAGTGCAGCCGGATGCATTCGGCTAAGTCGGCGCCTGTGAAGAAGGTTCACGTGGGCAGCACATTCTGTTGGCAAACGAGAGCGAGGTTGGTTTTTTTTTTTTTTTTTTTTTGAGGAGATTGTATAAGGTGGGCAGTTTGACAGGCTCGTGAAGAGCTGAACGACCTTGGAGAACATGTAGACCTCCCCTTTATTCCTCCGTCTCCTTGACGGATGGACCCTCCGCTTGACGGCGTAGTTAGGTGCTGTCAGATAAAACAACCTACCCTCCATCTCTCCTGTCTGTCTTTGTCACCAGTTATCAAGACACCGGTTCAAGGCCACAGAACCATGTCAGACATGAGTGTTAAGTTGGATCATTTGCAAGTGACTTGAGCTCACAAGGCTACTACAGGAAGTGTCTCTTTAAATTTCATGATTTCAACCAATATGCCATCAAAAAATAAGCATGCCACATATCTTTAATAGTCACCTAATAATATCACTCCAATGCAGATATAATGGATATTGGTAGCCTGATTTTCTACTGAACTTCCACCTTAACAGCTACACCATCCAATTGTCTTGTCTGAATTAAGTTGGATTGATTGTAGCCACTAACTGTTCACTCTTTGTCGAGTACAATATATACAATCTTTTTTCCTAATCTGAATTTCCTGCATGGTATTATTTTTCATTGATATAACCAGCAAAAGGATTGTGCGTATATGTTCCATACCTTTTATTTCCTCTCTACTGACCTTTCTAACCATGTGGTCCCTGCTGGTATAAACTGTGTTTCCTCCCTGCCAGCCTGTCCACACTAACATACACTATATATACTTTACACTTGAATATACATATTTCAAAAGGGCCAGATGCCTCGCAGCAATGGAACAAAACAAACAGGCAGACATGGCCACTCATCCCAGAGCTGAGATGTACAAGAGCAGCCACTCGCTGTGTGCCCCTGCAGCAACAAGACAGTCTGAGCTCAGTAAAACCGTCAGACGGTTGAATCTGACTTTAAGTTTTGGATTAAAAAGAATAAATAATAATGAATGAGATTCAGGAGGCACTTATCATTATCATCATATTGTGGAACTGTGGGAGTGTTTGCATTTGTTAGAATGTTTGAAAAACCAACAGATTTAACTTTTAACATAATCATGTAAATAATCAATCAGATAGATGGATAGATATGTGCAAATATTGCTGCAATATCAAATGTTTGGTAGAAATGAATACAGGTATGTTTCAGGAAGAATATTTGGTTTCTTTGACCTAAGCTGCTGTGGTCATTCAAGACTTTCTAACCTAAGCTGTATTCATTTCTACCAAACAGCTGATATTGCTGCTGCTTCGATTACTTTCAAGTCAAAACGCTCTGTTAGTCTCCTGGCTTTTATCAAACCTGGCTTTAAGCTCTTTAGATACAGACTGAGGCTGCATTTAAATCCCCTGCAGTGCATTCACTGTAAAATTGCCAGACTCTCCCCAGTGTTCAAGCATCAGCAACAGTAGAGCCCAGAGAGGCCAGGGCAATATAGACTACCACACATGTTTTCATCACTGGGCTGATAAATGAGGGCTTTGATATAGTGGTGAGTGTAAAGTTATTCACTAGCAGCCATTGATTTCACTTTGCTCATTACGTTCACAAAGTTTTTAGGACATTGTTAGAAGAGTGGCATGTTCACTCTCCTCCAAACACTCACACTTTCAGCTGTGACCTTCACCTCCCTCTCTCATATAACTGGTACATTCGCAATCTCTCTGTACAGCCTTCCTACTGTGAATGGTCGGGCTGCTAGCTGACACCTCTGATTTGCTACAAGGCATAGTCGTGACCCATCCTCTCTCTATTCCTGTGTGTGTGTGTGTGTGTGTGTGTGTGTGTGTGTCTATGTGTCTGTGTGTGTGTGTGTGTGTGTTCATGTGTTTTTGCACACATTTCAATCCATCTATTTTCAGTCTTTCTCAGTCTTTTCTTAGTCAGTCTTTCCTAGTTCTAACTATGTGTTCTATTTCTGTAGTTGATTGACAGTAAAGCAGATAAATAACAGTGGCTGCTTGTTGTTTTGATGCATTACTTAAATGTGCTCATATTTGGAATTGGTCAAAAAGAATGAATGTAATCGCACTCATTTCATACAGGGCTCTCTGAAGATGTACGGTATCTTGTAACATAATAATTCCTCATTTGTAATGAAAAACGTTCCACCCTCGGGTGGTGTTCAGGCTGTGAATGACTTAGCAGGGAGAGGCCCTCCCACTGAGCTTTGCCTTACATGTTGGTGAGCAGTTGCCTGGTTACATGTGTAGTTAGAAAAACTAGTTAAATGTGCATTTTCACTCCCACTCAAATTAGACGATGGTGACTGAAAAAGCTTGATGTGTGCAGTCATGAAGCATGGCATCAGAAGGAGCTCCTGAACCCCCTCATCTTCATCACAGCTTCCAGCACAAAGAGTGTATGAAGTGTGACTAGACATCTCCGCTCAGTGTTTCTAACACAAGACATGATTCCAGACTGATCCATGACTCAATAATATTTTATAATTAGCAGAAATAATCTCACTGCAGTATTGTCAGGGTTTTACTGTGTTCATCTCCTACCAGTTAGCCCCCTCATTAGATCTCCATCATTGACTGCTGCATCACTGCAAACACTCATTTGATTACAAACCAGCGCAAACTAGTTTCTGCACACTCGCCACCTGTGAATGCTTGGCAGCAATTTTTTGCACAGCACAACACTGCCTCATTAGTAGGCATGAATTTACTGGAAATGTTTGAAATGTTTGTCCTGGACACTGAGTGTTTCAGCACGGGGAAGGAGATAGGATACAAATAAGAAAATAAGGTGCACTGTAAGTTGTACGAGATGTTTCATTTTTGATAACACTCATAACTGACTGACTGACATGCACTCACTAGAAGAGATCAGGGTAACTTTTTATATTATATTTTATTTTTATATTCTCACACTACAGAATCTGAAGGTAAATGTGTGTTTTTATGAAGTAAGTATGAAGAAGTTTTGAAAAAAAAAAAACAAAGCCACAAAGAAATCAATGCTCTCTGTTGATGTGAGGTCAAGGAAAACTGAAGGGAACACAGACTGTTCTGGTAAACTCTGTTCAACACCCACACTGCATGTGGTAGCTGCACAGCGTTGCCTACTCTGTAACACAGCCCACTGCTGCATCAAACATCACTATTTTAAAAGCAACAGTAAAATGTACAGGTGCCATACACCTCTCACAGCCTTGGCTCGTTTAATTCACACATGGTTTCTGAATTTTACAAGAAAGTTCACACAAGTTTCTCATAAAATTGTTTCCATGTAAAAATTAGAACAAAGTAACGCCAGCAGCTAGTGTGGAACTTTTTTTTTTTTTTAATATCGCAGAAAGATAGAGATTTTGTTCTTGAAAATATCACCATATTGAACAAAGAGTACAATGATTCTAGTTACGGTTTCAATCCTGGATCCCCAAGGCAAGAGTTCATAAGTAAACAAACTTATACTATAAAGCATAACAATAACACTGACATGCTGGACGGCCGTCAGAGACTTAATATCAGGTTTAAAATGTGTCAGTGATGTAAAAAAGCTAATAATACTGTAGCTTGATGCTTTTATCTCTCTTGAGTAAAAAAAGAAATAGCACAAAAGGGCCAAACGCACCCTTTCAGTCTCACAGGCGATCCTGAGCGATCATGTGAGTGCACAAGCTCACCAGCTGTTTTGCGGCCTGAAAAAGACAGACAGAAATCTGACAGAGCCGCCACTGCTGCAGTTCAACAGACAGAGCGAAAGCGAAAACAGACAGGTGTTATCGATAGGAAAGAAGATACGCACCATGTGGGGGAAGTTGGAGCTGTGAACATGCACTATGTGGTGTCTGTGTGTGTGTGTCAGTGAGCCACAGAGCATGAAGATGATCGGTTTGAAGATGAAGTCACTGCGAGGCCAGCAGAGTGTATGTGTGTGTGCACATTTACACTAGACTATCAAGCAGCCAATAAAAGCCATTAGTACTCATTAGTAGTAGTATATAAATGGCTGGATGACTTGTGTGTAATGTAGTTAATCATCTGTGCATGCTTAAACACGTCTCATTTGCACACACACCCACAAAGTTTATCCAGTACACAGTTTCTGTATCATGTACATTTTGTCACTTGACATGCAAGTAATATTGACGGGTGTGTGTGACAAAGTAAGAAGTGATTGTGTGTGTTATTTACAGCACGGGGGCTGCCTTTGGCAGAAACCTGAGCACTTGAGAGAAATAGCGAGGCGGACAGAATCTAAAAATACCACGGCTGAGTGAGCAGGGGCTTCAGAAGAAGAAGAAGCAGTGCCTGTCTCCATTGTCAAGCCTACCTCTTGGTCTTCAGGGCTGCTCGCTGCTGTCTCCGAATGAAATATTAGGCCTTTATAAGCAAACGGAAACAAATCCATCTGAGACCAGACAGCTAATTTAAAGTGACGAGTAAGACAAGGGAGTTTTACATCAGATATTGGAACGTTTGATCTGTTTGGTGATGTAAAGTGTATGAAACAGCTATAATGAGATTGTGGATGTGTTGTTTGGGCAATAATCAGAGTAGGAAATCACAGTTAATTTGAGGTCATGAGAATATTAAAGTTTTTGTTGACAAATTAAAAAATCATTAAAATACTGAGCAGGTTTTAAATACATGCAGTGACTCAGAGTGGATTCATGGCAGCGCAGACCTTGACATCACATAAGCCTTTCACTGTTTCATATTTTGTGACCTCCTCAGCCTCGACTTCAGGGTCACGCCCTGTGGCCATGTCCCTGTCCTCTTGTCACTTCCTTCTACCAAGAATGACACACAGTTGAAACACATGCACACCCCCCCTACGCATCCTGCCTCTCACCACCCATCCCACTTCCCGTCTCTACATGCCCCACATACACAAACCACCTCAAAAAAAAAAAAAGGACCATTTACATGTCTGTCTGCACACAAACACTGGCTCTAGTCTCAAGCCTATGTGTGGTCATTAAAGACAAACTGGCCACCAAGCCCACTGACGCTTTCATCTGTCCACCCAGCCGTCCATTCATTTGTCCACAGAGGCTTCAAACATAACCTCTCCTCTCCATTGGCACAGCCTATGGTGGCACCTGATATGTGAAGTACACTACAAAGTGTAAATGACTGTGGACCAGGCAGCGGTGACTTGAATTGGCTGATGATGACTCATAAAAAGATATATTTCCATTTGAAAGGGGAGCTGATAGCGTTACTTATTTATGGTCAATTAAATGGGGCCTGCCTGTGCTCTGAATCAATATGCTTTATACCTAAGGAATCTAACTCAACCAAACTCTGAAAGCGCTCTAATTAAGATGCTTAAAAACTTAACTGCTTCAAAAAAAAATCTCATTGAAAACAAGTGTAGAATGTCCTCAACGAAATAAAATTAGTTCCTGTTTCAAGTGAGCCCAAATTAGCATTGCGTGTACAAAAGAAATGTGGTGACAAAGCTTGTATAATAAACACTTAACTCTAAGATCTGCATTTTTGCTCTGTGAGCCAAGCTGTGGGAAAATGACAGCATTTAGTCAAATCTAAAGCTCGAGTTGTATCCTGAAGATTTGAATTGCCCTTTATGGCGTGCTTCCTCTCTGCTTTTCAGCTGCACTTCTATGCTCCTTCTCTCTCTGTACAATAGCTGCAAATAAAAGGGCGAAGCTAGGTTTGATCTATGCGCTTCTATATATGGACACACATTTACATGCCACATAAAAGAACATTCACAGTTCTGTTTCGGTCGCAGACACAAACTCGCACACTTTGCAAATAGAGTACAGACTGCATGTTTATGAGAGTGAGTAAATAGCAAAGTTAATCAGCAGGTACATGCTTGTTTTATTATGTCTTCATATGGAATGGGTATATTTAAAGATGCACACACGTGCATGATGAACCACACATCCATGTAAGCAAGCTAATGCTATCACACACACACACAGACATACCAGCTTTGTTTCCTGTGGGTTCTGCTTCCTGCGTTTGTTCAGAACATACCAGATGTTTTTTTTTTCTACCGCTGAAAACAGATATGAGCGTAATTACATTAAAAGTCTCGATTCATATTGATCCGTCTGCACAAATAGCCATCTGAGCAGGCAGAACAGGACTATTTAATGCAATTTATTTATTTCCCCGAGTTTTGGGTCACACGGTGGAGAGGTGAGAAGGAGAGCAGACTACACTTTGTGAGTACACGGTGTGTATTGTTGCCTGCTGTGTGTCCAAGCAACAGCCTGTGAGGGGACAGTATTACTTTTTTTTCTGGCCTTCATGATGATTGCGGGAAATGACGCACCAAGTAACACAGCAAGTACAAACTCAGGTAGTACACCATCATTTTTCAGTTCTTGTAGACATTTTTCATTTGGAAATTCATTGCTAAAGACTCTTTGTGTTCATCTCAGAAGAGGAGCTTCAGCTTTAGATTGTAGCAGCTTATTCTGAGAATCCAGAAACATTTGACTTTGTAATTGAATAAAATGATGTCATTTCATTGGACATCATCTGCTGTAACTAAGATAATGTAATTGCCTCAGCTCCTATGAATCATCTCTGCGTGTATGTCTGCGTGATTGTGTAGTCACTGTTGTTCATATGAATCATGTCGCACAAGCGTGCAGTAGTATGTTTTGTGAGGCTGCATGAGTGTTTGAATGTGCATTTACATTAATCTGACAGTGTCTGTGCAACTGTTTAAACACAAAATGCAACACAGCCTGCAAGATGGAATTTGTTGGACTTAATGACTTGCATCTTACACTAAAGTCATCAGCACAAACTTAATCCTGCAGGCTAAATATGAGTGAGAGCTAAAAATAGACCCTGTAGATACATGCGTAGCAGGATATGGTTATCTGGTAGATGATAATGAAGAAAAGACCAAGAGAAGGAAGTGGGAGGAAGGAGAGATTAGAAAGATAGTTGCATAAGAAGAGAAATTCATACGACAGGTGGTTTTATGTTCTCAGGAAGCTGGAAGAAAAATCCTGTCAGTAAACAGAAAATCATCTGAGAGTTTGAAGTGAGTACTGACATAAATCATCCCCATCTATGTTTAATGTTTTGCTTTGGGTAAAAAGGCATTTGGAATTCATTTAAAACACATTTTTTGTTCCTTCTTTTTTACTGCTCTCAAATGGTTTAGGTCATAGCTAAAAGACAGGCGTTTCTGCATTGGAATTGCTGATACAAGGTCAAATGTTGTTCACTGTGAGGTGCCTCAGGGCTCAGTGCTAGGTCAAGTTCTGTTTTCCATTGACATGCTCCCTCTAGGTCACAGTCTTTGTAAAAAAAAAAATAATATCAATGTCCATTTTTACGCAGACGACACCCAATTCTATCTAGGCCAGCAGATCACTTTTAGAATGCTGCTAACTTTCTTATCTGCCTTCAGAGGATCCACAAGTGGATGTCACAAAATTTGCAGCTTAATGCTGAGTTATTTGTCATGGGTCAAGATTATGAAAAGACTTCTTCTAATGCTCTGCCCCCTTCCATAAATCAGCACTGCAGAAACCTTGGTGTTATTTTTGATCAAAATCTCAGCTTAGATAAACATGTTAATTCAATGATTCAGTTCTGCTTTCATCACTTCAGAAACATTTTAAGGATCAGATCATGTCTGTCCAAAAAATGTGGAAATTGTCATTCATGTATTCATAACCAGTCAGCTAGATTACTGTAATTCATTGCTCTCTGGCATCAGTAAAATAAACCCTCTGTCATCTCCAGCTTATCCAAAACTTTGCTGCTAGTATTTTGATTCAAACAAAGAAACATGATCACTTCACACAGATTCTGTCTTACTCACAGAGATGATTTTAAGTTGATTATTTATTACTTATTAATCACTCCTGTTGTTCCTTGGTTCAGATTGATCAACTTTTAAATTTCTTTTAAAAACACACTTTTATAAAAGGGCCTTTACTTAATTGTTTTATGTTCTATGTCACATTTTATTGTATTTTTTATTGATTTATCTTGTTGTTGGTGTGGTTGGTGTTCTACCAAAACTGTTAGATTGTAAAGATTTTCACATACACTTGGTAGGTACATAGATGGTCTAAATAAATAGACAGCTCAGGCTAATAATGGATAGTGAATATGATTAGAGACAGAGAGATAAAAAAGACATGATCTAGCTCTATCATTAATGCTGTCTGTCTGCAAACCGTAATTATAACTAAAAGCACTGCCCTCTTTCTCCCTCGCTCCTCTCTATCTAACCCCACACAATGCTTGACAATCTGAACAAAGCTTCCCTGAGGCCCCTAATCTAATAGAGCAGTCTCTACAAGACATCCACACACACATACACACCAGCCAGCAGAGAGGGTAGGATGGAGTCAGGAGGGAAAAATGAGGGAGTGATGGAGAAAAAAGAGGGGTAGTCAGATAAAGGAGATAAATTGGACACTGAGTGAAGAATGACACAGAAAGAGAGAGGGCTTTTCTTTTCCAAGTCTCCAAGGGCTCTTGGTGTGATGTTTATCATGAGGGAACTCTGGTGGGACCTCATTGTTCCCTTCTTTATGTGTGTGTGTGTGTGTGTGTGTGTGTGTGTGTGTGTGTGTGTGTGTGTGTGTGTGTGTGTGTGTGTCCATCTGCTGCAAACCCCTTTAGGGCCCAGCCTATTTTATCAGGATTCTGGTCTGTATTAGGGTGCCCCAGCTCTGATCCTGCAGTAGAGTTAACACTCCTGAAGCAGTGTATTGATTTTAGGCGTGCTGGTGAACACGGAGGAAAGGCAGAGAATGGTGCAGAGCTATGTAAGACAGGCAGTATAATATGACCTGGGATGTAAACACAAACAGGACCAAACACCAGACAACCACTAACCTCTGTACAGCCAGATTCTTACAGCAAAGGTAAAGCTTCAGTGAATCTATATAAGTAGATGTTTACATCACCAGACTTTAGTTAGGCTCTCACCAGTGGAGGATATAATCGCAGAAAATACAAAGAGAAGTTAAAAAAGGTACGTTTTAAATCATTCATGTTTTAGTTCAGCTTTTGGTGCTGCAGAGGTTGTAATTGACCACCTCACCCTCTGAACACACTTCATTTAATTGGTTCAGCTCAGACCTCTTACATGGAATCGTCTCCATCACTTTTGGCCGTTAACTTTGCTCAGTTGCTCAAGTATAAAGTTTAAATTGTCTGTTTTCTATGCTCCATGTTTTGGAGTGTTCCTTGTCAGTGTGTCAGTAGTAACATGTATTTACCTCTGTCACAAATGAACAGAGTGCAGCTCTCAAGAAAAGCCTCAGTTGGATGTTTTTTTTGTCCATATTAAGCCAGGATCAAAGATATGGGACACATCAGACATTTTATATGTTGCGGCCTGGATCTTGCCACAGTGTCAGCAAGACATTTTATATAATGCTGCCATCTATCAAAGAGAACTAAAGAGACAGCCTGTCAGGCACTCCAGGCTGCAGCCCCCCCCCCCCCCCCCACACACACACACACACACACACACACACACACACACTGAGGGTTTCTCTATCCACAGGGCCATGCTTTCTATCACCCCGTCTCTTCAATATGCTCCTCCCTCTCCCAGACATCTTAAACTGCCAGGACAGGGCCAAATGATCTGTTCAGACCAATCAGAGGCTTCTTTTCATAAGGGATGTTCGTTCGTTCAAAATAATTGGATGTTTTTAGGAGGAGAAATGCAAAGGCTTTTTAATAATGCAAAGCCAAACATTCAGTACTTAACAGACCCCTTTAGCCTAACCCCTAATGGATGTCAGACTCAGCGGCTAAATAATAACTGAAGGGCCTCTTTCGATTCAAGAATACAACAAACATAGTAGACAGCAGTGATGAACGTCCTCTTTAATGCCACAGCGTGACTGAGGATACAGACAGCGGGAGATGAGTCTTGGTTTATTGAAGTGTGTGTGCAGCAGGGGGTTGCATGCATGAGACTTCAGTGAGTGGGATTCATCCTGTACAACACACGGGAGACAGAGTATTGAATTACAGAGGGTGGGTTGAGTCGCAGAATACGTAAATGCTGCAGAGCATCAAGCTCAACGTTGTTCTGCTTCAGTAAAGATTGTCTCCAACCTGATTTCTATCTGCCGCAGCGCTCATTCATTTTAACGAGTTTTGCACAGAGAAATGTGTATAGAGGTAACGTTAATTTTTTTGTTTGAAAAATAGGGGATGTTTTCTTCTTCTTGCGTGACATTTAGTGGACAGCAGCTGGACCATGAGCCAAGTAAAAATTGATTAGATTGTTCAGGTTTCCCTGCATCAGACCTCTAGAGATTCCGAATCTTAAGTTTGCTCAGTTTTGGTGGAGGTTTGCGCTCTTCAGATGCTTTCTAGTTATCCATGTTTTTGTCTTGTGTGCAGCAACCAAATAACCACAAACTTTAAAAGCTTTCTTCTTTCTCTTTCCTAGTGGAGCTAGATGCCGAGCATGCACAGAGAGTCCCCGGGGCAGAACAAGGAGGAGTCCCACCCCCCCAGGTTAAGCTGAAAGAGAGGCAGAAGTTCTTTGAGGAGGCATTCCAGCAGGACATGGAGCAGTACCTGTCTACCGGCTACCTGCAGATCGCCGAGAGGAGAGGTGAGAAGCAAGGAGCGGGGAGGTCAGGCGTTTGTCACAGATCGTAGCCATGCTCTTTGATGATATTTTAACAGCTTGAAATGTAACATTTCATGGTGTCTGAGGCCCGCAAAGGAGAAAGGAAAATGTTGAGGTTTTGGTTGTGGTGTGTGTAACTCATTGGAGGGTGAACCCAAAGCCATCCAGCATTCAAATGAATTAATTCCAGCGTTCTGATACCGTCAGCCGAAACCCTCCACACTTCAAGTGAATATCACAAGATTGAGTCATAATAGCTTTCTGCAGTGAGGCTCCACACTCTGAGTGCCTGTCGCTAAACACACAAGTAGAGCCATTACTTTGAAAAATGCCACTGTGCCATATAAATGTAGTCTTCCACTGGGATTGTAATAGAATCCTACTGCAGTTTACCCCATGTATTACTGCCAAAAGCCTGCGCTAAAATACCCAAAGGATGTGCTGAAACGAGGGACTGCATGAGATATGTAGCCTGCACTGAAAGATGTATTGGACTCTGCTGGTGCAGAGTTTGTGATGTCATTTTTCTTCTTCTGCTCATCTATCCTGCCTCCTTAATCCTCTGAAATGGCTTATTAAAGAGGATTGTGGAGCAGTTTGGAAGGAAGAGAGATGGAGCGAAAAGGAAACAGACTTCTGCTTTCACTGTCAATCAAAACAGTGTTTTTATTATTGTTGTTTTTTTTATCAGTGCCCTCTTTTTATAATGGACCTCCATGACAAAAACAACCACCAAGTGCAGAATGAAATATTCAGAGCTCATTATCTAAATATTATTCAGAACCTTGTGTCTCCTACATTCATTCAGGATGAAAAAAAATGTTTACATTTAATGATTCACAGTACAAAGGCAAGCATGTGGGCAGCGCAACATAAATTCACAAACACCGAATTAGAATCAACTGGCCATAATTGTTATAAAAATATTTGTAATCAGCTGCTGAGTCTCACATCATAATCCTGGTAAAACACATCTGAGAGTTAAGGCTATGGTGTGAGAGTTGAAGCAAATAAAGCACACGATGGCTCATTATTCTTCATGCAGCTACAAATCCCTGCAGCAGGGCGGCGCCAGTGAGGAGTGAGGATACAGCTGGAGACGCTGAAGAGGAGAGAGACGCAGAGAATAAACTGAAAGGACTTAGTCAAGAATAAGAGAGAAAGGCTGCGGATGTCATAAGCCACTGAGCCATCAAAAGCCAGTCTCAAAAGTCTTATACACACACACACACACACACACTTTGCAATCTCACTGCAAGCAGAAACAGTCCATCCCAGCAGGGAAACCTTTTAGGCAAGGTCACAGTAGAGCTAAAAGAAGAACATGTTAGAGGCAGTCACATGGAAATGATGCTCTCAAGGCAGTACTTTCTGGACCAAGACTTCCACCACAGCCACAGTGTTGGTTCGTGTGTGTGTGTGTGTTTGTTTATTTTTGTTCATGTGTGGGAAAGACAGCTCCATTTGGGGATGTAAAATGAATAAACATCCTCCATACCATGTTTTATGAGGATGAATGGCTGCTATGTGGCGGTAATTGCGTAGCTGACAGGCGAGATGTGGAAATGCACGTGAAGAGAGGCGACACACTGAGAATTCATTAGCGAGCATTTAGACCCTGAGTTCCTCCAGACGTGTCACAGAAAACACAACTGCTGTCTGCACAGAGACAGCGGAGGAGGAGAATGGTTATACCTGTGGATTGATGAATAAAATGTGTGAGCAGGAGTGATGCTGCAAAAAATAATATTGTAATGTGTGTGTGTGTGTGTGTGTGTGTGTGTGTGTGTGTGTGTGTGTGTGCATTCAATTCATCTGTGTTCGTACATTAGATTCAGTTTGTGTCAAGTACATACATGAAGATGAATTGCCAAAGTTGAGTAATATGAAAATGACACGCGTGAGTGTGATCTCCCTCTGTGTGTGTGTGTGTGTGTGTGTGTGTGTGTGTGTGTGTGTGTGTGTGTGTGTGTGTGTGTGTGTGTGTGTGTGTGTGTGTGTGTGTGTTGCTATTTAAAGGACTGGGAGACTTTTGGGCCAGTCTCCACGTGAAATAACATCCCCCTTCTTTCTCTCTTTCTTCACTCTTCTGCTCTCCCTCCCCTGTGCCGCCCTCTTCTGCTCACCTCATTTCCTTGAGGTACGGTAGTCAATGGCATCTTCTCTCACTGCTCTTCGCCAATCACCTCCCCTCTTCCTCTGGTGCTCGCAAAAGCTGACCCCCCCTCACCTCCCACCCCACCACACCTCAGCCCATGCTCCTTCCATTCCCACAGTGCAACTGACTGGCTGTTTGTGACGCATGCAGCACATCATGATGGTGAACCGGGGGGGTGGGTGTTTGTACCCCTGCAAGGTGGTGAATCCAGGACAGTTGTAGCCAGCATGTAAGCTAACAAGCTAGTTTAATGCTGGTTCAGCCACATTTATATAGAACATCAGCACAGACATCAGAGACTGTTAGGTGTGTTGATTCGCCTGTTTATTTTTGGTATAACATAACTACGTTTGTCTGTTGCATGTCAGAAATGATGTGGACAATATAGAATCAACTGCAATACAGTCACTGTTATGTTTGTTTGATGTATTGTATTGTTGTTGATCCTAAACGGAGTTCACTGTCCGATCTTACTCAATGTACCCTCAGCCGACTGATGCTGGGTTCATTTAATCATGTGACCAGGTCAATCTTCAACTCCACTGTACACAAATTTAACTTTAAGGTGTTTTACCTAGTCCTGAAATATACACAAGGGTACCATGAGGATTAGCATCATTCACCTCTTAAGGTGGAATTCTCTTTGCTTCTGAGCCACTTAAAGGAGAGGTTCACATATTTCCCCTCATACTCACATGCCCAAATGCATTGAAAAAGATATCTTGGCTGTGAAATTAGACCTTCCTAGTGCAATATCAGTGTAAGGCCCAATTCAGGATTCCACTAGTGGGAGCGGTGCATTTTAACTATGGCAGTGCAAACACAGCGACTGAGCCAGGCTCAACTTTTGACGGACAATCTAACATCACAGTGCAGCAGCCAATCAGACGATCAGACCTGTCGACCTCCTCCACAGTCAGCTTAATTGTTTCATAGCTGTTACACGGCACACATAAACACAGCACCAGCAACCCCCCCCATACTTCCCCCACCTCACATGCCGCCTCATAACCCTGCCACAATTCACCGCAACACACTTTGGTCTGAATATGGCCCAAGTGATTAGGTCAGCAAGTCTTAAAATTTTAGCCATAGATAATATGATGCTTCAGCAGTTCATCACATTAACTTCAGAGGATTCCCCTTTGCCTGCTGAAGCTTCATGTGTGAGTGTTACGTTACATAGGTGGAAGGAACATAGCGACTCTTTCGATGTACATATGGGCATGCAAGTATAAGATAAAAGATAAACCAGTGAACCTTAACCGATGTTACTGCAGGTGTTGCTTGTCTCCTTCATACACAGCTTCCTTCTGCCAATCCATTATTTGTTTTAATGCTTTGGCTCGTACAGTAAACAAACTGTGCTGCATACACAAGCTTATCCATTTCAAATGCCATCCAGCTTGAATGTGCCCATTCGCTTCTTGCTTGGCAAATTTTGGAACAAAAAAATATTCAGAGTGTCTCTCTTCCTGGACTCAGCTCCTTGCTGCTGCCCTCTAAACACTTCAGTCCTGCGTGAGGCTAATATCTCACTGTCTCATGTCGTGTCCAGAGCCAATAGGAAGCATGTCGTCCATGGAGGTGAACGTGGACATGCTGGAGCAGATGGATCTGATGGACATGTCTGACCATGAAGCCCTGGATGTGTTTCTGCACTCCGGGGGAGAGGACAACAGCGCTGTCTCGCCTGTCACGGGTAGGTATCTCACTAAATTCATTCAAACAACAATAATACACACAATCACCATATCAAAGGATTTGCTGAAGAAGAAAATATGTGACTTGGAAGATTGACAAGAACAATGCTACAAACAACACCATCTGTCCACATCTGCCTGGGAAAATTCTTGTCACAGTGAGGAACCTACAGCATCTAACTGACAGCTCATCATTGTCTGAAAATAATTTGATGCATGCAAATCTGTGCTGCATTTTATTTGCCTGGAGGCAACTGAGCCAAATCCTCGCAAGTTTACACCAAAGATATGAAGTAAGAGAGTAAGAAAGCAGATCCCTCCTTTTATTTGTAGCCGTTGTTCAAAGATAGGAAATAAAAAATGAACAATAATAATAAATAATAGAACTGTTTGGGTTTTATTTGTAAGATAGAAGGGTTGGGAATTCCCAAATGACTTGTAAAACACTGAAAGGAGGTTGTCACTAGGGTTGCAAAATTCCAGGAATTTTCCAAGTTTGAAACTTTCCATGGGAATTAATGGGAATTTAAGAACAGAATGAAACTGTGAATTTACCAAATTGAAGGTTAAATTGAAATATAATTGTGGAAAATATATTTTAGCATCATCTTGACTAAAACAACCAGATTTCATGCAAGTACACCTGAATATCTGCTATTCCTCAGTCACATGCACATAGCACACTGTTACTGCAGGGCTATTGAGGCCACGCCCCCTACCTGCACAGGTGATTTCTGTACCTGGACCACACTAGAGCACACAGAGACTATTGAAGACACACATATGAACTTGTGGACTACATAATATTGTTCAATAAAATAATTCAAACTTGATAAAGTTCTACTTACAAATAAATCTGCTTAAATGTTTTTTAAATTGTTTTATTTTGCATGTCTGCTTATGAATAAACAAAATGTTTAGATTTATGTTTGGATATGATACAGTTTGTTTAAATTACCCCCAATTTACAGTTAATTACAATAGATTCCAATGAATTTCCATAATTCCCATGGAATGTTTCCAGAAAGTTTCCAGAAATTTAAACTTGCCACCCCTTTGCAACCCTAGCGGTCACCAATGGACCTATTATCCACCTCTTTATCCAAACAAAGTCTGAAACTATCTTTCTGACTCCTCTTCTCTCCCAGGTCCAGATGTTGAGTCCTTCACCACAGAGATCAGTCTCCAGGTCCCCACCCAGGCTGAGCTACGCCACAAGCTCTCTTCCCTCTCATCCACCTGCACCGACTCAGCCAGCCAGGACACAGAGGCCGGGGAGGAGGATGACGAGGAAGAGGACGAGGAGAATGAGCAAGGAGGATCTGGGGGAGGAGGAGGAGGAGGAGGAAGGAGGAGAAGACCCCCAGTGGTGGTGACACTGGATGAAGAGGAGGTGCACCCCGACACAGCACTGGTGGACCGAGAGGACCAGAACAGCAAAGACTGTGAGGAGAGCAGGCCGAAGGTTTGAGGAGGGACGGACTGGATTTCACCGCAGACACAAAAATCAAACATAACTATATTGGCTTCCTTCTCAACTCCTTTCATACGGAAGAAACACATATGAAAGAAACACTGAGGTTGCACTAACTGCCAAATGAACTTGCCTTAAAAGATCACTGACGTGAGCTTTTCAATTCTAATTGAATCCTGTAAAATAAGTTCCCTTTAGCGTAAATAGCATTGACTGGTTTAACATGCACATAAATAGTTTGACATTATTTAGAGAATGCTCTAATATTTTTCTGTGTTTGTGCACGTTGAGGCCAGAGGAGGCTGAGAAGTGATAGAGAGGTATACACTAAAATCATCCAAGTGTTCCCTGTTTGTAGTTCTTTGTTTTCATGCTCCATGCTAACACTTAGCATTTGAAATGCTGCCAGACTGCAGCTGTTGAGCATTAATAGTTTTGTTTCAGAGTATAAATATGAGTATGATGGTGTTTTGTACCAAAAGTCAAAGACTGTCAGCAGGTCTGTCTTCAAGACGTTTCATTTTTCAAACTTACTGCAGGCCACAAAAGTGAAAGAGGTTTTTAATCATTAGAAGAAAATCTTCTTTGGAGTTGTCACACACTTTAGTGGCATCCAGCCATGCAGATAGTTTTAATTTTATTTCTCAGAGTTTGGACATATCTGTCATCAGTGCAGCCACCCCAGTGCAACAAGGTGAAAGGAATATCACGTTTGATGCTAAAAGCTTCCAAAAAATGACATTAAAAAAGTTGAACAATGACGTGTCTTTCCAGAAATAACTTCCTGGTCAGGTTTAATAATTCACAGACTTCATTGTCATATAAAAACCTGTGCTAACGAGACCTAGCATGCCTAGATTTCTTCTCTTTTATAAATTGGGTGAATTGACCTTTAACACAGCAAATACTAAATCATTTGCACAGAGCATTTGACAAATGACCTGCAAGAAGCACATGGATGAATTTTTTATGACTTAGTGGATAAGCTGAACCCCCAAAGGTTGTTTTTCTTGTTCTGTATTTCTTTGACTGGTTTATGATCTAGACTGCAATATTTTAAATGTTAACAACCAATTAGATAATACTTTAGTACCAATGGCTTTGTTAAACATGGTATAATAACGGGCAGTCACCTGGCAGTGGGTTAGATACCACATAGTACTGTATAGCTGACAGACTGGTGGAGATCAGTGATTTAACACACACACACACACACACAAACAGAGGAGAGTTACCCTTTGCCATTCCTTTGACCAAATAATATGTGGGTGAACTTCTCTTTTTGAACGAGGACCAAATCTCTGTTTGGACTGTGTGCTATGCACTGGACATGACCCAGAAGGTTTAAGTGTATCCAGATTTTTTTGTACAGAAATCTTGACATTTGTGCGATGTGACAGCATTACTCCTTCCTTTCTTTTCCCCTGCCTACAATTTCTGACTTGTTGGTAATAAATGTTTCTCCCTCAACATTGTTTAATTTTCATCTAAGCATTTCAGGAGCATGTTAAAGAATGAAATGTGAGCTGGATTTAGAGTCTGAGCATGTTAACAGTCCCTGCGCGCTCACTCATGATTTACAGCCCGGCCTGAGCTCTGTACAAATGGAAAGCTGACACGGTGAGGAATGTACGGATGGACAGAGAGACTTCTGCAGGAGAGGAAAGGGGCTTTGAAATATAGGGTGTTTTCTCCTGGGGTCAGTATTTTATATGTATAGATTAATTATTACAACTAGAAAAATAAGGAAAAGCAATACTAATGTCATGTAAATATTAAATAGCTGGTGTTGATGCGTGACAGTCACTCCAGTGCACCTTAACATTATGAAGAACTGCAGGGTCCTCCAACACTTTGCATATGCAACATGTGAATAGAGTGATAAGCTTATTGTTGAATGAACATAAGAGACAATCAACATGCCTCACTGTAAAAAGATTTTTTTTTTTTTTAAAAGATTATTTTGGGCCAGCCACAGCGAGCCTTCGCATATGGGGCGGCCGCTCTACCGACTGAGCTAAGCGTCACCCCTGTAAAAAGTTTGAATGGGAGCATTGTTCTACCAAATAAATAGTTAATAAAGACCCATAAAGACTGTTTATAGCGAGGTCTGTGGTCACACAGACGATTGTGGCTAAAGTTGGCAACTAATCCATCACAAGTTCCCAAAAGAGTCCAAGGTGACGTCTTCAGATTGCTGGTTTTGTCTGACCAACTGCCTTAAGCCACTGACAGAAGAATAGACATCGTATCCATGATGTCATCCACAGGTTTTACGAAGAACGGTGTGGTGGTGCTGACCGCTGTTGTGATGGCAATTCTGCCTTCTGACTAATTTAAAAATCGGCAAAGACGTGGATCATTGATGGACCTGAGGCAGGTTTAATGATACCTGGGTGCTAAAACGGTTGTATGAAATTCACCCTTAGTACAGTTGTCATAAACGGGGAAATTAGCTATAGAGACCAAAACTGTTTTTTGTACCAGGTTGTAAACATGTTTATTTCTGCTGTGAAGTTGGACATTTTAAAATAGAGGCTGACTTGTTCTGTAGCCAGCCTCAAGTGGCCGTTTGAGGAACTGCAGTTTTTGGCATTTCTGCACAGGCTTCACTTCACAGCCACAGAGGTTGCCACTTGCCTAAAAAAAATCCCCAACCCCCCCTGAAATATTCAGTTAATTATGATAGAGGACTAAGAAGACCTCAGAGCCAGTCTTTGAAATGACATGATTAATCAATTGTCAGATTAGCTGCTTATTCATTTTTCTGTTGGTCCAACTTATCTTTTCAGTTTTAGGCTTGTTACCACAGAAGTGGAAAAAAGGATAAAATTTCCCTTTGACACCAGACACCACCACCAGATAAGAACTGAAAATTTAAATTATGAAATATAAATAAAACTTTTCAGGTCAGACGTCTGCACAAAGAGACACAAGCAGGTTGGAAAGAAATGACAGTGAATTGTCGGTAAGTTTTTATTAAACCTTAAGTACAAACTGCAAAAGTAAAAAACTGTCAATATAACCAACATGAGACTCTCTTTCCGAGTGGAGGGAAAGGCCGAGATGCGGCACTAATAAATTAAGTTACCAGAGACCCCACCGTGAGCAAGTAGTTTATACTGTAGAAAATGGAAGAAACAAACAAACAAAAAAAGAGAACTGAAAAACAAACAAATCCCATCAGAATAAAATATATCGTAAGGCCATAAAAACTTGACAACCACTTTTTATTATGTTGAAAACACCCGACTTGGTATTTTATTAAATAGTCCTACAACAGTTCAGTCTTCTGCGAGGGACGACAACCAACAAACTGGATTATAGGATTTTTCCTTGACAGTCACCACTGGCAAGCTCAGTGCAACATGAGTAGCTACTACATTTTTGTTGAATTTTCAGTAATGAAAATGTAAAAACCCATTTTTTTTTTTGTGAACATATCTTTTTTTTCCCTTTTCTTTAAAAAAGTAAAGCTAAACAAACAAAACTAGGTTGGGGGGCAGTCGTTGGCTACTCGATATCTTCTTTCTGATATAAGCAGCACTTAAAATTTTTATACATGTTTACCAGAGCAACCCTGTAAGCATCAAACTCACATGGATGAAGAAAGGTAAATGTAAGGCTTTTTCTTCATCAAGCATCTGCTCTGGAACTTTTTCTCTCTCTCCTCTATTCCTTCCTTCCTTTCTTTCTTCCTTAACCCCAGAAAAAGGCTCAAGTATTTAAAGAAATTTACAGGATTATGTACAAAAAAAAGTTGATGTTTTGTTTGTGTTGGACTTTTTCCTCTCTAGAAAAAAACAAAAAAAAAAAAACAACTCAATATATCTGGAAAAAGGGAAAAAATGCAAAAGCCAAAAAACAAAACAAAAAGACAATTAAAAAAAAACAAAAAATTGGATTTGATAATTCACATTTTACACTCTTTGACTAGTGGCTCTACTTGAGATAACACATCAGATCAACAGAAGTAAAAAACACAAAATAATAATAATAATATAATATAATAATTAATGTTTACTGGTACAGATGAAACAAGAGGACTGGAAGAATGGAATGTTAACACGATTGCACATCTAGAACCAGAAAAGCCTGAAAGCCTTTCTGCCCTGTGGGGTGGGGGGTGCGTGAACTAGCCGATAGTTAGCCGATAGCAGGCGCTAACCCCCCAGATTTAAAATTTTTGTGTTGTTATACAGTAATTATAACCAACAGCACCAATAAAATGGATCTCCTCGCTAAGTTTCAGGCACAGTTTTCACTTGCTAGCGAAGGAGGGATCCCTCCATACTACCAGGAAGTGAGGTGAGCGATGACCTTTCACAGGTCAAGCAGCTGTAGCTCTGCCCCCCTCTCACATCCACCAACGAACAGAAACATCCACAATGACAAAAAATAAAATACACAGAAGACTTCTCGCAAAAAAAAAAAAACTAGCAAAAAACAAAGCTAAAATTCAAAATAGAACTTGAAAAAACATAGCCAACCAACAAGAAACCAACATCGTCTTTCAAGTTTTTACCTCGCACCGCCACCCCCCCTCCCCCCTTCATTAAAAAAAAAAAAAAAAAAAAAAAAAAAAAGAGAGCATCAAGAGAATAAAATCAATAAAAAAGGACTCCTCTTCCTCAAACCAAGGACAGAGAGAAACTTTGGGTAACTACTTGATGTCATTTTCATTTCAGAACACCGGGGAGGAAAAAAAAAAAAAAAAGGCCGCCTTTTCATTTGTCCCATGTTCACAGCTGAGTGACGCATGATGAGAAGGGATGTGGGGGGTTCAGTCTCAGGGGCGAGATGAGGGCAGGAAAGAGTGATGCAAGAAGAAGGTAACAAATGTAACCCATTTCAGTTAAGGGAGGATGGAGGTGTGGAGGTAAAGGGTATAACAGGGCCCATCAAGTCTTCTTGTGAACGTTACACTTAATGCTTGTAATGTTGTAAAGGACGACTTCAGGAGGGAGGGGGGGGATTCTAAAACCATCCAGAATAAAAACAAATTCTTCTTTCACACTAGTGCAAAAAAGACATCTTGTTTTTCTTTTTTCCGTTTCTTTTTTTTTTTCCATCTTTTTTTAAAGAAACAAGCCTGTCATACTAAGGGGGGAGGTGAATATTTTTTGGAGGGGGGACTGAGGTCAGGTGAGGGGATTTTCAAAGCTCAAAAAACAATCGCTCTTAAATATTGGGTGGTGGAGGAGGGATTGATAGTGACCCTGTTTAATGTAAAACAAAAAAACAGGGGAGTTCAGGGAGGTTCGGGTGGGGGCAGGACGTGGGCACAGCGCACCGGGCGGTGATGTCAAGGCGTCGCCCTCAGGACACAGCAGCGGCCTTGGGTATGTGGCTGGAGGACAGGCGTGCCAGGGACACCTCCACGGTAGCGCGCTTTCTGGGGCCTCGCTTAGCCGGCGATGCCTTGGCGGGGCTTAAGCCGTGGCAGGGGTCCCCCCCTCCTCCACTGACGACAAGTCCTCCACCTCCACCTCCACCACCACCACCACCACCTCCTCCGCCGCCTCCGTTCTTTAACATAGCCCGGCCACACACCTGGTTCACCAGACTGTTGATTTGCTCCTGATTGAAAGTCACAGAAAAAAAAAAAACAGATTAAAAATTGATTTAAGAAATGTAGATTTTTCATTTTTTCACCTCTTTCATCATTTTGTTCATCTATAACTCCACACACAGCTGAGATTACAGCACTGACAGCACATGATCATTGTTCATGCTGAATTATCTGCTTCCCAGAGCTGTGTAAATCTAGCTGATGTCTCCCCCGTCTGGACAGACAGAGAACTGCGTCACAGCAGGAACAAAACGGCGGCAGCTCACCTCGTCATATCGGTACATCATCTTAAGGCCTCTGCATGACTTGTGCTTCTCCACATAGCGCAGGGCACACTCCAGACAGAAGACCACGTTGTCAGTCTCCTGAACCACCTGCACCGACAGAAATGAGTGTAGAAAGCAGACAGTCAGCTCAGACTTCTCTTATAACTGAGATAACGAGAAACCTGATAAATCATTTAGACGTCTCCCACACTGACTGGATTATGCCACTGGCAACTTAGTAAGTCTGCATATATTACAATATTATGGTATTAAGTTCAGTTTGAACACTGTTATAAAAGTTGATTAAATTTCATCATCTTGATATTGAGCAATAAAAAAACTACAAAATGTATATAAAGATGTTTTTTCAGGCCAGAATCCAAAATAAAAATATATAGCCACTCTTGCAAGATTGATGATTCCATGAATATAAATATTTATGACTTCAAACTTTCTTTAAGCATGTCCTTGGTTGACAAAATGAGACCATGTTATTTACCAAAAATGTTTCAAACTACAGCATCTTATAAGCATTATTCTGACATAATCGTGTTCGGCCCGTGCCCTCTGCTCTCACCATGGACAGGTAGCAGAGATGCTGACAGATCTGGCAGCGTCTCTCTGAGGACTCCAGTGCCAGCCATTTCCCACGGGGCTTCTTGCGTCCTTCACCGGGCCCCAGGCTGCCGTCGTGGGTGCCGTATCGGGCAGAGGAGAGCAAACCTGCCTTGTAAAGTTCCTGCCGTTGGCGCATCTCTATGTTCCTGTTGGGCAAAGAAGGATGCTCGTTAGGTTGGATGTTTTTTTTTTATTGGAAAAAATACAGAGAGTGGGAGACAGAGGGACATCCTCCAATTAAAAAAGAGTGGTATTTGCAGAGTGAATAAGATCATATATCACATAAAGGAACCTCATCTGATTAAGTCCTTAAGCCATTCATCTAAAGGAAATGGCCCGTGCTCTAGTCTGAGAGCATGTGCACACAGAATCTCTGCTGCATCCTACCTGAGGTCTTTGAGTAGGGCGGAGATGGTGGTGAGAAGAAGGCCGTTGTCCCTCTTGGATTCGGCTGTGGCAATCTGGTACAGTAGCTTCTCCATGGAGAAGGGTTTGGCTATACGACGACACTTCAGGTCCTGCACACAACATCAGATATCATCTAATCATGACTCTAATTAAACAGTAACGAACTGTTTTATTGTGCGTTGTGCACCAAAATAAAAGAGACAGCACTGTTCCGTCAACATCGCTCATTTATTTAAATTTATTTGAGTAAATCAAGTTGTAGCCTCGGACTTGCTCGGATCAGTCAGACTAGTCCTTTGCTGTTTGTCGTTCTCGTGTAAAAAATGAGCATTCACCATTTGGAAGAGAATGTTTCAGGCAGTGCAACACAACACAGCGCGGCGCATGAATGTCATATTACCCTTGAGAGCAATCTTTGCTGTGGCTATGAATATAACGGCATTGCTGAAGGTATACATACTTCCATCAGCGTAATGCCCATAATGACAGTAAAGAGCATTTTCTACTCTTCTATTACTGCTATAATGAGGTCCAATGGTCCAAAGGCTTGCTCATGATTACTGTAAAAAAAATCTAAATACACTCCCCAGGGAGGCTTACAGCTGCAATTACTCCGTAAAGTTCAGCACGCTGGCTGATTAAAGAATCAAGCTCTAGGTTCTAAGTTCATTTATCCATTTCACTTTCAATCAACTCTCCATAAATCAGAGCTTTAACTGCCAGTGTCCACAGGGGGCCAGTGTTGTGAGACATTAAACACACATCATGTAAAATGTGTAATACACAGGCCAAACTATTCATCCCAAAGACACCTCAGAGATATTTACAGTTTCTACTTCATCCCTTATTGAGCATTTTGTTTACCACATATACACAGTTCGACATCTGTCCAGTCAGATTCATGCTGACCTTTGAGGCCTGGTAACCCAGGTTCATCCAGTGCGGTGTGGCAAAGTGCACCGTCTCTGACACGCTGTAGCCACAGCACACTTTAGAGACAAAGGCACCGGGATAGCAGACCACAAACTGGCCGCTCCGCTGGACCGTACGGTAAACCTTGATGCCTTCGCGGCACAGCACCTCTGGAGAGATCTGCAGGATGAAGGAGGGAAAGAACAGAGTGTTACATTGTTCAAACTGGATTTTTTTTTGTACTGAAGTGAACTGAAAACACATATTTTGCACTGACCATGATGTTCTTCTCCAACATTTCTAGTCCTGGGGTGCCATTGGCCTGAAGCAGTGTATGGACCACCTTGTCCAGCTTAGCCTTCTCCTCAGCAGGGACAGAATACCTGTGGGAGGATCAAACACACACACGGACATCAGTCGATTGTACACCTCACTTGGCTCTCATGATCGTGTGCAAATAACTCAGTGCATACTTACCAAATGCAATCAGCACCAGTGTGTAAGTAATCAATATATGGAAGGCGATTTTGGTCTCGAGACCAGCATGAGGTAGAAAAGACCATGCCAATGTTAAGCCAGGGAATGGTCACCCCTGGGGAGAGACACACACACACGAGAGTAGAGGTTAATACAAACTGCAGAGTATGCAGTAACAATGTCACAGGACCTGGAGAGATGCAGCTTAAAAGTCATTTATGTGCTATATATATACATTTACTATGGAGCAGCTATATAAGCCTTTTTATGTCCTTACCAGGCACAGCACCCAGATGCCTCAGAATGGATCCAGAGTTATTGGGGAGGACAGTGAGGTTCCATCCATGTCTGAGGAGAAAATAAGAGCAAATGGTCATTTATACGTTTTATACTAAAGACTGCGTACAGAAAATATCTCAAGGGCACCTCTGTGGTTACTCTGCAGGCGTCTCAGCCTCTGAGAGTCTTTCAACACAGGCAAGTGTGAGTGTCTGCGAGCTACTCACTTTGAAAATGGCTCTGATTTTCCTGTGGGGAAACCACTGCCATGTGTACTAGTGTCCACCTTCCCACAATGCACCGCCACGTGGCAGTCTCTCTGCTCCACGATCCTCCAGTACTCTTCCTGCGAGAACACAGAGGAAGGAGAGCCGATCAGTGGAAGAACACACCATCAACAGTTCTGACCTTCAATTTACATTCAGCTAAAGATGTTAGCAACAATAACAATAAAGATGTCAGCATGCTAACCTCGACCTCAGCAGCCCCTGGTTCCTTGTTAAAGCACATGGTCATGGTGTTCCGGGCTATCCTGAAGAAGTTAGTCAAAGACACCGATTTCCCCTGCAACAAAGAGGTGTTCACATGATGAGTCACAGCGTGCTCAAGAGTCCAGACTTACTGTGGGATAAACGAACTACAGGGAATGTGAACCATGACTTGTTTTATCATCACCAAAACATGAGGAAAGAAAATACTGCTGGACGCCAATGACCTGAAAGTGGTGGGAAAGCCTTCCCACCACTTCCCACATGTTCGTACGTGTCGAAAGCAATATGTCGAAAAGGATTCATGTGCTGTGTGAGCACAAACATGTATCAACTGTACGTGTACGTGTACTGTAACGCGCCTCCCTTACAATCCCCGGAGACATTTTCCCCTGGACTTGATCCTCTCTCCCATGGACACTCCTGCTACAGGGAAAGCTTTGAAGGTTACCATAAATCTGCCCGCCCCGGGCGTGGAGATGTGCAGACCCTGCTGAAAAATGACCTTGCGGAATTCTTATCCTTACTGTGATACTTTGACTTTCCTTTTTTTTCTCTTCTCAGGTGTCCAGATGTTTTTCAAAAAAGTGACTGACCTCATTCCAGATTCCTATTATTACAATAGCTACGGGGTTGTTAAATAATATAATGTAGTAGTGACCTAGTAAGAACTGATGAGATGTTCTTTAGGCGAGTCGGTAGCGGCACTTATCTGAGCATTTCCTGCTGTAATTAGAGTTAATTATACCATTGACATGCACTTTGTTCTCTTGATAGAAAACGTGAAATATAACCTCCTCTTGGGGGCCCCTCGTGATGAAAAACGCATACAAATCTGGGCCGTGGAGAAAAGCGATGGGTCATATTTAGACAAGGCTGTCCTGTCAGGACGGTGACAGCCATTCACATGTCACAGCACTGAATTGTACTTCCATAATTCAGAGGTCTACGGACTGTACTGGGTCAAGCCTGCTGACAATATCTCAGTTCTTCAGAGGGAGGTTGTATTGAGGGATTTAGTTACCAAAGGAGCTGGGGGGTGGGGGGTGGGGGGACTCAAATGGGATCCACATTTTCGATGGCTGGAGTGTCGAGCAGTGTGAGACAGAGAGGCAACACAACAAACTTATCTTAATTACTGAAATAATTGTTGCTTCACCTCATCAAGCGCGATGTGGCATGCAGCTCTTTGTAAATAAATATAGTCTATCAGCAATATTTCACACAGTTTTGTGAAAAAGAAATGAGATGTGTGTGTGTACACATGGATTTCTACACACACACACACACACACACACAAAGAAGAGCTAGCTTTTGCACTGATTGATTGTGTGTGTTGGGGGGCAGAGGGGCTTGGCAAGAGCACCGGCATGAAAGAGAAAGAGAGGGTCGGCAAGAGGACTGGAGATTTGGGGGAAATGGCTAAGAGCAAGGGCATGAGCTGAAGGAGAGGAGCCGTGGGGAGAGGGCTGGATTAAAGGAGTGAAGGGCGGAGAGAGCTGGAGGAGGCGGGGTCTGAAGGAGGGGCAGGGACAGGGGGTGAGGGGAAGGGCTGGTTTGGGGGGGCTGCCTTCTCTCTGACCTACATTTCAGCCAGCCAGAATCAACACAGCTGCCAGCAGGGCTGAGGAGGTGGGAATACATCTAATGTGTGTGAGCGCACACACAAAAGCAGGACTACTGACCACCTTACCACACACACACACACACACACAGCTGCGCCGAAACGTTCGACAAAACCACAAGACGTGCGAGCTACAAAAGCTGCCGTCGCTCTCACGGCGATAAAAACCAACGCAGCTCCGTGTACTGCTGCGTGTAAACAGGTGTGCAAACCTCTTATGTTTGCCTTTATAAACCACAAACTATGAGAGAGGCAGCAGCACAATAGGTATTAACATCTTTGCAGTTGACACCACAGTAACAATCTCCCTAAGAGAGAAAAAAAAAACAGTCATAGCATGTTGTGACAATTCATAGCACAGCTTAGCTCCTCCTGAAGACAGGATGCATATTTTCTCACTGAGATCTGGCACACTGACATAGAAACACTCAAATTTTGGTGGTGGTACTACGACGGGTGCAGGCTGTTTACACGTCACGTGTGACATCAGTCTTAGTGCGATGGCAGACATCTGGCTGAGCGATAATGAGGCTTTTGAAGACGCTCAGGCGCTGACAGCGAGTTACAAAAGGTCTGGCATTTATCATATGTGGAGACAATGTGTGTATCATATCTGATTCTAGCAAAGGCATGCCATTAACAGCTTGTTAGATTAAAGGACTGAAACAAACCTGATAATGGACGCCAACGCGCTAATTAACTAAGTATGACAGTTGGCTTTTATTTGTCATGCTTGTAACTTTGCTAATATTTGAAATAAAGTTAGATGACAGAGGCTTCTTTTGTGATGAGTCATGTTTGAACAGACAAAAATGAAAACAAGGGTAACCATGACAACATGACAACATCCAGAGATGTTTCTATGCAAAGATGACCACCTGTACATGACAGTAGTCGACAACAGTTGTTAATTGCACCTAATCATAAAACCTCCTTCACAAACTTACATGCGTCTTGTCCGTCTGCTTTCAAATGTTTAGCATCAACAGTAAATGTCTCCTTCATCCTCACCTTGTTAATACATTTGTGCTGGTCACTGAGAACGCCCCTGTCCTCCTCCTCCTGCGGCTGCTCCTCCCCATGCTGCCTGTCCTCTTTGCCTTGTTTTTCCTGAGCGAAGAGCCTGCGCCGGCCCGCTTTGACCTGAGCCTCCAGCTCCTTCAGACGGTGATACACTCCATTGGTGCGGTGGTGCCCTGTCGCCCCTCCCACTATCCCACCCACAAGCCCGTTCTTGGGCTCGTAGCGCGGCAGCACAAGCGCACTAGGCGCAGAGGAGTCCGAGAGACCCTCCAGAGGTCCCCGGCGCGTCTCCAGGTTCTTTTTCTCCTGCAGCACCTCGGCCAGCAGTCGGATGCGCTCCTCTGCGCTGAGCGAGTCATACGAGAGGATGTACTGGAGGTAAGCCTCCTGCAGCTTGGCCAGCCGGTCCTGCGCTGACTTAGGGATGCGCAGAAGATCGGCCAGCTTGGTCCACTTCTTCAGGTCCATCACCTGCTGCATGCCACCCATGTCATTGATGAGCTGGAAAAAACGTGACAGGTCCACTTCACAGCCACCTGTGTGGAGCATAGGGACACAGAGAAGGTTAACTCAGGGAAAGGCATGGTTAAATTTACACAGTTTAGACAGCTCTGACTTATAGGCTATGTTAAAACCAATCAAAGGTGAAATTATTGTTCATCATCTTCAATACAGAAATTCTGGCCTGCCCAGCAATGCTGCGTACATGAAGAAGTTGTCCATTTTCACTTGTCTAAGCTAAAAAAATGTAAATCAATTGAAGACGACTGCCATCTTGGAGCATCTGCTCCTTTGGCTAAACATGCCATTTCATCCAGGCCAGTTCATTTGATTTCAAACGGCCAATTGAGCCATCACCTTTCAAAGTGATACCATCGTTCTGCCAAACAGACACAAATTCTGCTAATCTACAACTGATCTGCTGGGCACAGTAAAGGAAGTCATTTGGAACCAGGGGTATCCTGGCGTGCCGAAGCCACTCCACTGTGGCTTCACTGGCTGCCAGGTCTCTCTGGCTAACAGTCACAGACCAACTGTATTCACACTGATTCTATTCGATCTGAATGCAGCTGTATGCAACACGGCAGAGCACACGCACGACACAAACCAGCGCAAAACAGATAAAATTCAACAATCACATATGTGCATACATACAGAAAACTCCAACATGTACAGTTTGTGTCTAAACTGGGGCCATTTAAAGACTCATAACTGCAGAGAAATGGAAGGTGACAGGACAATCTGGAGTAAATATTGTTTCTGTGGCCTCGCCAAATTGTTCCACATTGTTATTGTCATCCATAAACACGAAGATAAAAATCAGGCGAAATGCAACTGAAGCTTTCAGGGCACAAGTGATACCAATGAAAACAGCGATATTTGTGATGCGTGCTAAAGCCCAGCGTGAGCTGGAGGATGCTGAGGAGGTAAACAGCACTTTTTTTTTGTCCATTTATCTTGTTTTGATGTATCTAACTGACCATTTTCTTATCTTTACATTGAAGAGAAGCTGAGACAGAAACAACCTCAAGTAAGGATGGGGTTGAGAGGAGGCCTCACTTTGGAGTGGGTCTGGCTTTAATTCACTCCTGTAAAATCGATAGCTCTGGTCCTCTGTGCCAGGCTGCAGGAAGAAACCTGTAGCTTATTGCTTAGCTAATTTAATCAGTTCAGGAAGGAGATCTGTCCACTAATTTGCCTTGAGTACATTCACATATACATATGTGTGTTTGTCTGGTTGGCTTGCTTACCAATGACAGGTGGCTCATCCATGGTAATGCCCTGAGATTTGAGGTGCTTGCGGATGCAGGCCAGCCGCTGCACGTTGGGGCCCCAGCGCCGGCCCAGCATGTGGACCCTCTGGACCTGTGTAACAAAACGCATCTCCTCGCTCAGCTTGCACTCCGGCCGCCAGTCTGGTGGTGGCACCACTCGGCACATGCCAGCCGCCTCGGCCTGTTCCCTCACCGCATCCAAGTACACCAGAGGGTCCAAGAACTCCCGCGGCGCTGGCCGGAAGACGGGGGCTTCACCCAGCGCTGCCCAGCCCTCTGGCCTGCTCCGCTGGCGCTCCCACTCCTTCTCCTGCTCGCGTTCCTTCTGGCGTGTCATCTCTTTCTCACGTTCCCAGTCCTTGTCGCGGTCGGCAGGCCGCAATGCCGCTGGTTTCAGCTGTCCAGGGTTGTTGGTGGAAGTAACCAGAGAGGAGGTGGTGGAGGAGGACACAGAGGTTTGTTGGGGGTCTGAGGTAGTGCTGGCACGACTGGGGTTCTGTGGGTGATTCTGGCCTGATGAAGGGGAGGAAGAGGAGGAGCTCCGACCATGAGACCTGCTCTGCTGCTGCTGTGCTTGTCGAATCAACATCAGCTTGCCGGCCGATGCCCGCTTGGGTCGCTGGTTCACCGGCTCCGCATTGGCTGCTGGTGTAGAGGGAGTTTGTTGGGGAGGGGGGGTGGGAGGTGGAACTGGGGTAGCAGGAGAGGTTTGTTTAGGAGAGGGTGGTGTTTCTGATTCATGTCCATTAGAAATTGGAGTGGTGGGGGTGGTGGTTTGTATGGCAGCTTTCTCTTGATTGGCTACCTTCTTGCTGCTGCTGCGTGTCTCCAGAGGCGTGGGTTGAAGCTTGGCCTTCTTGGCCTCGTTGCCAGTGGTTTTGGCTTTCTGTTCAACAGCCCCCGTCCCCACTGAGTTGAGCACCACCTCCAGACGCCGCTTGGAGTTACGCAGTCCCTCTCGTCCTGGGCACTCCCCCTGGCCCTGCTGGCGCTGGCACTGTCTCTGTCCGTCCTCCTTGACCAGGGTGTTGTGCCGCTGTCCATTTAGCCTGCCGTTGAGGCGGGCGCCGGCAGCCACATTGTGCAGCCCATTGGATAGTAGCACCTGTTTGCGGGTTTTTGCATTGCTGTGGTGGGCTGGTGCCGCTGCTTTTCCTGAGTTGGCCAGCCCATTGCTGGCTGCTGGCTGGCTGTGCTGATTGTGATTGTTCGCTGACAATGTTGCCGAGGCGGCGCTGTTGTGTTTGTTGCTGCTGCTGAGTTTGGTTTTCTTGCCCAGTTCTTTCTGTTTGGCTTTGGTGTAGGTGACGTGGCCCTTGGACACGGTGGCTGTGTACTTCTTCACAGTTTTGGACGGCAGTCGGAAGTCGCGGCTCTTTTTGGCACCACCAACAGCTTGTGCCGAGCCCGCCCGCGTCAGCCCATTCACTTTAGAGACCTGAGATCAACAGGAAAAGAGGGAGAGGGATGGAATCTTATCAGAACGCTGTGGATCAATCAATGTGAAGGAAAAAAACTGGAATGTAAAGGAGGAGGTATGCCGACCTTGTAGGCTCAAAGTATCAGATCTCTAAATGTTGTAGGCATGCAAAATTTAGATAGCAAACACTTCCCAAGATGTACCCACACACAGATACAATTCTATAATCAGAAAGTACAGCAAGACACATGCAGGGGCGTGGGCGCACCCACACTCCACAGTGAAGAGGACGAACACTCAGATGCTAGCTCTGCAGTAAAACATTTGGCCGGTCAGACCAAAGCTATTTGTGGAAAGCCTACGCTATTCATTAGAGAACCAATCAACTGTCTTGATTACTATACTTTCAAATGCAGTAGACTTTTGTAAACTGAAGCTCAAACTGCTGTCAACACAAAGGCTGAGATTTAGAAAAGGATATGTGCAAAACCAAAACCAAAACCACGACATCCCGAGATAAACAACAGTTTGGAACGGGTTGGAAAAAAAAGAGATGGTAGACATAAGAGGGAAAGCAGGGATGGTTTCTCCTAGCAGATGGCGAGACAGTATGAGGTAGGAGGTGGGGTCATTGGAATGGAATAAAATCCCATCCGGGCACATAAAAACAGCCTTTTATTTGCCCCGGCTTTCCTTAAACGCTATAATTCAATTTTTGTTAGAGAACCAAAAGCTCCTGTGTGTGTGTTTTTGTGTGTGAGTGAGATAGTGAAAGGGAGCTAGTGTGTATGTGTGCATGAGTGTGTGAGTGTGTGTGTGTGTGTGTGTGTGTGTGTGTGTGTGTGTGTGTGTGTGTGTGTGAAGTCTTTGAGGCCCCCAGCTGTAGATCAGAGGTTTGGTACAGTGGTGTCTGGTTCCACGGCTGGCTCACTGGCTACAGCTGTGGGAACAAACACCCTCTCCCTCGGAGCACAGAGCTTTACAGCGGGGTCAGCGCATGTTAAAATCCATTAAGCAAAAATTCAAGTTGTGTGTGTGTGAGCTGTTTCTCCCTTCATTCCACTTATACATTTCCACTGTATGCATTTCTAAGAACGTCCATTTTTCCTCTCTTGTTCTCCCTCTGCTCCGTTTTCATGGCCCACTTTCAGCGCCGCCACAAGTTTCTCATTCCCTTTCCTTTCCTTTCCTTTCCTTTCCTTTCCTTTCCTTTCCTTTCCTTTCCTTTCCTTTCCTTTCCTTTCCCTCTGAGTGTGTGCCCATGTTAAGAGCTCTTTAAGTTAAAGAACACTATTTGGTTGCCAATGTCTGAACGGGTTGAACTGGGACTACTTTATCTCATCACATGTGGTTATATTTTAGCCTCAAAACATCTTCAAATCTGCTCCTCCTTATGTTTAGAAATATCTAAACGAAGGAAGTAGGGCCATCACAGAGTCCTGATTGTCATTAGAAAACAAACATTTGCGTCATTTACCATGTTTTACAGCCATTTATCTACATTATGTGTGTGTCTTCCTGTCCAGACCAGCTGGAAGTGAATCACAGGAGGAAGAAAAGGAGGAGCGACGGCAGAGATGGAGTTATCAATCACGGTCGGGGCGCCACAGGAGGGAGGTGACAGCCGGTCCATTGACAGGTTTGTCTTTGAAGGGCTCTTGTGTCACGTTAGTGTGCACGTGTGTGTGTGTGTGTGTGTGTGTGTGTGTGTGTGTGTGTATTGTATTGTGTTTGTCTCAGGTGGCGGGGGGGGCGACACAAAGACCAGGCCATTAAAAGATAAGGGGGGACTGAAACCTAACCCTGCCTCCGTCAATCATTTCCCCCCGAACACACACACACACACGCGCACACACACTCACCTCCCCACAATGGAAAAACACAAGGTGACAAGGAGAGAGGGAGGAAAGAAGGCGTTTCGAGGAGTTAGGAGAGGAAAAGGATGAAAGGAAGACCGAACGAGAGAATGCAGCAACAAAATGAGTGGATGAAGAAAGGCTGTCTTCATGTGCGCTCCTCACTGAAAGTTACACACCGTCATGTGATTGTGAGTAATCTCACAAAGTCTAAACGTACTCATTTGATTGTTTTATTAGTCAAATTAAAGCAAAGCTCCATGTGGTAGTTTCAGCGCTATTCCGACGTGCTGCTCAAGCAGTGGTTGCTCAGATAGCTGCTATATTTGTCCGGCCACAGTTTGCTGACAAAGCCTCCAATCTGAGAGACACTCTGTCATGACCACTTCCTGCCACAGGAGGGCTCAGCAGACTGGCTGTCTTCAGGGGGAGGAGGTGGTGGGGGTAGTGTTGTGTGTGTGTGTGTGTGGGGGGGGGTTGGCAAGTCTCCCTCACTTTTCTCTCCTTAATTATTTGGTCTGGTGGAAGAAGAGGATGGCAGGAGAGTGATGATGAGAAGTGTAAATATAAGGGAGAGTAAGGAGACAAGAGCTAGATACTTCTGCTGGAGAAGGGAGGAAAAGAAAAGAAAGGAAAGGAAGGATATGGAAATTCACTCGCGCTAACAGCCACTGGCAGAGAGAATTCAGGCTGCAGTGAGAAGGACGATGAACAGTACAAGAAAGACACTGAAGCCAAAGGGAAAAAATAGAACACACACATACACACACACACTAACACACACACAGGCAGGCAGTTCTGGAGTGGATTTCGGTCGCATGTGAGCAGGGGAAGGGGAGGGAGCGGGAGAGGGAGAGGAGGTGGGTCTAGATGACATCATGTGTTGCTATAGCCCAGCTGAGGCCTGGCAGGAAGATTTTTAACAGGCAACATCTGCAGGAGCCGGCCCTGAGAAGAAAAGGGGGGAGAACGAGAGCAAGAGAGAGATAAAGACAGGCAGCAAGAGAAGGCCAGCCAGAGGACAGAAGAAGACAGGAGGAAGTTTAACCCTTACAGCCCTGCTGAGCGACAAAAGAAGTGGGGGGTGGAGAAGAGGTTGTGCAAGCAGCCCTGCACGCAGCATTGTTCTGTTTGTCAGGAACATTTACACACTTTTGTAATGTGTAACAGCTGAGCTTTGGCTATTTTGTGCTTTCTCCAGCATGTTTCTGCTGCTGGTCGAGACTGTTGAAGTGAGCACTGAAGAAATGCCCTGTAATGTCTCCTCCTCCACCTCCTCCTCCTCACCGTGATGCTCTCTAACGCCAGGAGACTGAGATCATGTAAACACCATAAATTTAGGCACATAATGAATGCACGACACAGCTCGATAGCGTGTGACACGCATTCATCAAGTGTTGCGGTGGCGCGATGACAATCAACGGGTTAAATCCTATGCTGAACTATAAATCAATTCCTATGCCAGAGTCATTTACGGCACGACTGCCGGAACACCTTGACGGCGAGGCATAAATCCGGCTTAAGCCTTCTTTCCCCTCTGCTGTCTTATTAGGGCGCGATGCGATGCGGCCCTGGGCAGGTTGACTTTTAAGCAGATAGAAAAAGGTCACCACAGGCTGGCACTAATAACACACACAATGCAAACCCTCCTTTTCTTTTTTTTTTTAAAGTCACAGGGAGAAATCTACATACGGTAACAGCTCATGTTTCTCGATAGAACAAAAAGAAAGACATTATGTAACATCCAGAGAGCATTTAAATCTCATCGCTTCGCTTGTTATCTTGCAATATTTCTCGTTGTACTCCAGGATGAGGTTAATTGAGGACGGCTGAGGACAAACAGCTAAACAAGAAAGTGCAGAGTCCTTTGCAAATAATGCCGAGTTGGCTAAATGGTTCGGCCCTGCACGCCCCACCTGCGCTCGCTGCCGTGTGCAGTCGCTTTGCTGACATCCCCACTTTTGTTATTTAATTAAAATGGATAGAATCATATTGTTTTATGGGGGAAAAAAAGGGTCCTGTTACGGCGCATGTATTTTTGTTGATACAAGCCGCTATTAAATTTAGGAGAACTGAATCACGGTGAATTGAATTATGATAATGCCTTTACCCTCCGGTTTTACACACACAACCTCCAGTTCGTTTTACGGCTACATAATCACTTAACCTTTTATATGGCTTAGCCTGTATTTTCACAGTTGGTCATGTGTATAAAAGTGTGTGTGTGTGAGTGTAAGTGTGCCTCGAACACACACACACACACACACGGTTAACACACATACTATTCATGCTAATTGAAGGGAGAGCGAGGAAGGAAGAGAAAGCACTAATCCTTCCAAATGATTGGAGCCATGTTGTCAAGGGCAAGATCTGTCTGTTTGACACCAGACAGAGAGAGAGAGAGAGAGAGAGAGAGAGAGAGAGAGAGAGAGAGAAAGAGAGAGAGAGAGAGAGAGAGAGAAAGAAATGGTAGGTAGGATGAGAGCGCAGGGGGAAAACCAAATGCAGAGAAGGAGTCAAAAGAATCACGCAGGGTGCCAACAGTGAATTGAAAGAGAGGGAGAAAGAGGAAGAGACGAGTGAGTAAGTGAGGCTGAAGTTTGTCTTGGCAGGCAGTCACTCTCATTGAGATTCATTGTTGGTTTTACCGGACAATTCCAACCACTTTAAAAGCCTGAAGCATATGCCTGTGGAGTCGGCAGCAACACACTACTACTACAACAACAACAACAACAACAGCACGAGACAGAGGAAGGAAAAGGTGGAGGAGGAAATGGAAAAGAAGACAGGAGGGCAGCTGATGTGATCATTCCAATGTCACTTTTCTGACTGAAGCCACCTCCACCCCAAACTGCTCCTTCTCTTCTTATTCTTTCACTTTGTGGGGTTCCTTGAAACCTGCTTAGTGCCACAGAAAGGGAGGCAGGCTTTCACAGCCCCTAGCCAGCACTACTAAATATAGCTGCAGTCACAGCAGGCCAAAACACAATCATTACTCTCCCAGACACAATGGATGGAGGAGAGGAGAGGAGAGGAGAGGAGTTAAAGAGGCAACGAGATGAAGAAGACAGGAGGTGCAAAAAAGGAAAGGAAGGAAGAGTGTAGAGGAGGCAAAGGAGCAAATACAATAAAAACAAAGTATGGGAGGGAGACAAGGCAGGCGCAGGAGTTGTTAGGACAATCATTGAGAGGAAGAACAAAAACAGGATGTGGCTGATGGCTAAATGAAAAGATGAGTCCAGAGAGGGGAGCGTTTTAAATGGGCATAAGAGCCAAACAAGCTGCTGCACCTCCAGCCTGATAAGACAGAATATTCCAGTTATAAACTATTCAGCTGGTGTTTCCCCTCATGCTTCTGTCACATTTTCCAAGCCTCCCCTTCCCGTTCTGTGTGACATTCAGCATGTCACAGCTCAGCCATCTTACTGAAATGTCATAAAGTACCTGTTTGCGTAGCTCCTCAGCAGCTCTCCTCGGTGGCAGCCCGTTGGCTGAACCCCGACCGCTGGCCAAGGCCTGCTGCTCCCTTACATGCTCCCGCGCCTCAGCCCGCTCACTGCGCTCCCTCAGGAGGGGCGGGGGTGGAGGCGGAGGAGGCGGCAGTGGCGGGGCAGGCGCATCCCTGCCGTGACTTCCCGCCTTGGGCCTTGGACTCTCCCTGGTCCCTGCTTTACCGTGGCTGTTGAACACTGGAGGGGAGAAAGAGAGGCAATCAGGGGCTTTGCGATTCTTAAATTTATATGAGGGATGAGGACGGAGGAGCTGAATGAGGTAGCAACATTGTCCTGCTTCTTGACCAGTGATCGTTCATGAAGTGGTTTTAGTTGTCTCTCTGCTCCCAGTATATGAAACAGGCATGTCTTCATATATTTTGTAAATCATAGAGGGTCTTTGGGGTTGTGCACTCTGCTTGGACTGCCACAGTAAAGCTCTGCATGATTTACTGTTGCAATTAAGGAATATAAATGGTATGTATGTACACATTTTATATATTTTTCTGCAGTTCTACAACCTAGTATAAATTCCCAATGTGCACCAGTCAAATTAAATAAATAACATAGCAAATAGCCTCAGTAAAGAAAACAAGACACTGTGGAAAGTTCCTATAAGGTAGCATGGTATAAATACCCTTAATAGGACATATACTATGCTTTTTCAGGCTACCGTGTACGTATGCCAACGCCAATATGTGGACATAAGTCTCAATACCCCCCCTGTAGTGCAGAATGGCTTATAAACCCTTGGCACAAAACCACAACGACCGAAGTGGAAAAGCTCACACAAACATTGGAGTGACAGGCTTTTGGCTGACATATAGCCCCCCAATCAGTAAAATATGCATGATTTAAGGAGTGTATGAAAACGTCTTTATACTACATGTCAATGAACCTGTTCAAAATAGACGCAGACTACACAAACCCCCGGGGATGATGCTAAACGAGTCGAACGGGAGCGAGGCAATTAACATACACATTCAATAGCTCCCTCTTCAGCCTTTATGAGGCTCAATTTAAAGTTTCATGGCGTCTTAATATCAACCGACGACAGGCTTGTGTGGAAAGAATGACAGCGGGCCTCGGCACACGCTAGAACATTCGCAGTGCAGATGTGACGCAGAAAATATACAGTATACTCTGGTGTTAGATAATGTGTATGCAGAGTTTGGAGCATCAGTTAACTTCTGTCTGCAGAGGTGTCTGTGTGTGTTGAGTGTCTGTGGGTCTCTCGGGCTCCTGGCTCAAAGAAAAATGAGAGAAATCCTGACATTTGGAGAAGTGAGCTAAGCAAGAAACTGAGCCCAATAAAAGCTGTTTAATTTAGCTATGTCAACATGGCACATGGCCGAGAGAGAAGAGAGAGAAGCAGAGAGACGGAGCGCTGATGAATGGTCTACAATGTAGGGCCTTTCCCGTCTCTCTTTACCTCCCAGAATAAAATGCTTCTCTCTCTTCCACTAATTCCATTTCTCCTTTTCCCTCGGCTGGCCCTCTATCTCCTCCCCCCTCCTTCCTCTCCTCCCGCCCTAAGAGCCCATATAACCCTGCTCCTGCTGGAGAGTGGCCCAAACTGCATATTAAAGTGTCACGTTTGACACCAATCTTAATACCGCAAAATGTACTGAGGTGTGTGTGTGTGTGTGTGTGTGTGTGTTTGCCTGCTAGCCAACACAGCATAAACACTGTCTCAACACTGTAGAGCAATGACCCATCTTGAGTGTGTGTGTCTGTGTGCTTACCCGTCTATTTCAGTGTCCTTAACCCTCTCATCTCTATTGTCCCCTGCACAGTGTATCTGCCTATTTCCCTCTTATCTATTTATTTAGCATATCGCAGTGAAGGCGCCAAGCTGCTTCGCAAACAGTGTTGGTATATGAGATAAGAAAGGAGACTAAGCTGTCCTCGTGCACAAAACAAGCCTGGATCCGTTCAAACAGGTCTCACTATCCTACTGATACAGATATGTGGATATGTAGTTCATGTTTCAAGCTGCAGCTACAGATGTTCTTGAAACAATGAGAGAAAAGTGTCGACGTGAGTGTCGGGGCGGGAGACACTGCTGGTGAACTGCATAAAAGCAGTGCACAGTACTACAAGAGTTCAGCGCAAGCAAATCTATGGACCTCGCTCCCTCGTTCTCTCTTAATCCCACCGGTCTCTCGCTCCTGTCTCTCCTCCTCCACATTCCACTTGAGAGGATGACAGAGGAAAGAGCTGAGCAAAGCGTTCACCTTTTGAACCATTCTGGCGGCAATTCCTACAGACTAAGGAGGGAGGGAGAGAGAGTCAGGGAGGGCAAAAATGAGGAGGGAACTATGAAATACAGCCCTTGTTTCAAGAGGAAACGCCTGGCCAGAAGGATTGTATGCCTCTGAAGTCTGCCAGGGAGGGAGGACCTTGCTCTGTGAAAAACTGGATTAAAACTAAAAAAAGATGAATATAGCAAACAAATAATGTGCCACCAAGCTGCATTTGATTCAATTTCATTCGTGATCGAGCCTTAAAAGTCTTAAAAAAGATTCTAAGTTTCAAGGACTTTTTAATTTTTTTCTGGAGAGCAGAAAACATGACGAACATTCATGCAGCGTACACGTTCTTCCAGTTGTTGGGATTGCAAGCGGGTCTGTTCTCATGGGCTCAGTTGCATGCATGCAGTTGCCTAAATCTTGTGCACAAGAGTGTGTATGTGCATTCATCCAAATGTCTATGCACACCCAAGGGGTGTACGTACGCTGTCACTGCGCTGTGTGTGTGTCGAGGGCCCCCGGCCAGCTGTTGCAGTGCGTGCATAAACACCTTGTTAGGGCTTAGTAAGCTAAGTGTTAATTGGGGTGGAAAGAGTTGATGTGCTGCTCCGCTGTCCCATGTGACTTACCCGGTCTCTGCAGTGGAAAACAAGAGTGCAAACTTAGAAAATTGCTCACATTCACACACAAACAGGGACACACACACAGACGAGCACTACTACTCCGTCTTCAGCCCCATGACTCATTCTATGCTCCTGTTTGGCCCGTGTTTCTCCCGTGCCCGTTGCATTTCTCCATCTCTCACTCTGAATCCAGAATTGATCTTTCCATTCCTCCCTAGTTATTCTGCTGGTGCATCACCTTCGATCCCCTTCTTCCTTTGCCCTTCACCTCCCTCTTCATCCATCTCTCTCTCCTTCAGAGTGCCTCATCTTTTCCGCTTCACTTTTCCTCACTCACTTTCATCACTTACACATGGCACTCTTCTATTTGGTTTATCTCTGTCTGTCCTGACAGATCTCTCTCTGTGGTCCTTGTAGAGAGTCACACAAACCTGTTCCTACTCATGAATAACTGCATTTCCCATCAAGCTCTGGGAATATGTATGGAAGGAGTTACCTCTACATGGGGCTCAAACTGACACCTAAAAGAAGTGTGTTAGTAATATTAATTCTAAGCTCTCATCCCGTCCTTACCGTGCCCGTTGAGTGGCTGCCTGGCGGGGAGCTTGCCCTTGCGGGGTGTCGAGTGGCAGGACGAGGAGGCCGACGCTTGGCTGCTGCTTCCCGCACCGTGAGAGTGGACACCGCCTCCGTTCCTCACCTCCTCCTCCTCTTCGTCTTCCTCCTCCTCCAGGTCCTCTTCCTCCTGGGAGCTTCCGAAGTAGGCCATGTTGCTGGGCAGGGCCGATGAACCTGAGTGCACAGAGGTGGAGGAAAAAGGGGGGAGAAAGGGACACAGATGAGATGAGAGGGGTGATGAATAATAAAGAAGTAGAGGAAGGAGTGAGAGAAAAGAATAGAGCTTCACTGTGAATAAAGTCCAAAATATTATCCTTGTTGATATCCTTCAGCTGTTTCCATGTATGGAAAAAATGTTTTTCTTTCATCTTTTTCAGTCTCTGACATTACAAATTAATCAGCATCATTATGTAAGTGCTGAAATATTAATGTAAAAATAGAAGTTGCTTGAATGCTCGTGAAAAATGGTGATTGTGCTGCTGTTTTTTTTCCATCTCTTATTATCTCAGTTGGTGGCCTATTGATGCTTTGTAAACTGTAGCTCAAGCTGTAGCTCACATAGTAGCTCCATTGTTACATGCACACAGTCACACAAACAAACACACGTAATCACGGACATGCACGGCACAGTCTTGAAATGATTTGCGAGGCGATGACAGTTTCACTTTAACAGCATTTATTCTGCGTCTGAATCAAACTAACCCTCCGTCGTCTGCTCGGCTCTTCCATCTGCATCTTATAGATTTACCATTCGTCTACAGACCCTGACCTTTGCTTCTGGTGTTTGTGCTGCAAAATGTTTCTGTTTCTTGTTACGACATTTTGCAAATGCCACAAGGAAACATTAGCAGTAGTGGCGGTGATTCTAGCAATATCAGTGTTTATAGAAGGAAAGGGAGGGGATGACTTGCAACATATTCTGATAGCTAAAACTAAAGCCAGAGAACTGGGAGTATGTAACAGGCCGTCTTTCCACAGAGACTCTCAATGTTGACAGTTTTATTAAGACATATATACTGTACATGTGCTCAAATATCTAAACTCTGCAAAAGAGTTACTTTACCAAAAGCGTCACTGCTGAGCTAATCCTAAATCTGTCGCTTTCACTCATCCAAACAGGATTACTGTCAATCTCTCCCCCTATAGGAGAAGAAAACCCGACAATCTCTCGCTTTCCTCTTTCTGTCGCACTCAATCACTTTCATTGTCATCTCTCAGAAATCTAGCTCAATACGCGCTGGAAGGAGGTAAATGGTGTTTGGCAGTGGAGAGCCTATAATGTTACCTCAGTTAGCTGAATGTAGACACACACTCGCTCTCATAAAAAGGTCATAAAGCCCAAAGCTATGTTATTAAATCTCATAATGTTGCACTCGTAAATCAGTGTGCAAACAGCTGGTTCAGTCATACAGATGCAGGAATAAAAAACTAAGACTTGTGAAGTGCTGCAGCACTGGCTGGCACTATAACGTTTGGATAGAAACAGAATTATATATTCACACATAAGCACAGTTTCTTTTTCATTTTACTGCATCGAGTCTCTGTGTGCTTCCAGAAACATCGTAAAAATGTATGTATTGCTTCTGAATTGACGACCTTACTGGAGGCTTCCACCTCTCACCACAGGTAACCCTCTATCCAAAGGCCTGTCCCCCTTTGGATGCCAGATCTATAACTTCAAGAGGACAATCAGCAAGCCTGTTTTGGAAACCATATGTGTGTGTGTGTGTGTGTCATTTCATACATCAGGTTCACAGGAAGGTGTTATGTCTGCAGGGCCAGTATGAAAAAGACAGAAAGAACCTTCCCTATATACAAACAGTATCTGCATTAGGATCCTCATTAGCCGTGACGTGCTGAGTCAGTCACAGAAGCTTGTATGTGCATGTGTGTGACTGGAAAAGGTGGCGAAACTCGAATAAAATAATTCTCAATCTGTACAGTTAAGCTTTGTTATTTCATAACTGTGTTTGTGATTGTCGCTTTTGAGTGAACTGAAGTGTGTGATTATGCAACATCCTCACAGCTTTGATTAAATCTGGCTGTTTAGGAGCAGGAAACACTGCATTTTATGAATGTGCCGGTCCTTTGTAAAATCGATTGCGTTGCATGAGCGACTTGCTGTGTTTTTTATTACCCTTTTAGGGGCCACAGTGTTTAAAAGGGCGTCAGCGAGAAGCGATACGTGATTATACGTCAATTAAAATAAAGTTAAGCCTCCGAAAAAAAGGCTGAATTTAACTAGCCTGCTTTGAGCTATGCAGGGTGCTTAAAATGACACAGTGAATTAAGAATTAGCCAAGACGATTATTTAATTAGCACTCTTGTTTTGGAGGGTGCTGAATACTTATCTTAGATTTTAGACATTCAGTCCGTTATTAGGTGGCTTAATAAAAAAAAATACAGAGATAACACGAGAACATTTCAATTTTCTGAAAGGATATATCTTAGAAGAAGGCAGAACTTCACAAGCTCTCATCCACAGGTTTTAGACTGATGAGCATGTCCTCAGTCATTAGTGGTCAGACATTAATAATGTAATGTAACCCTGCATGTGCAATATGACACACAGAGACACACATTTGCACAGTCGTTGGACAATGGAGCTCGGCTTTGAAACACTAAACACTTGTTGAGGTATGTTGACACCATGACTAAGCCCGGGCTTTCCTGATGACAAAGGAGAGGACAGTGGTGCAAAGGCTTAGCTGGTGCTAACCAGCACCATGAGCAGACCAGAGCGCTGTCGAATACTGAAGCACGCTCCTTTAAAAACAGCCTTCACTGCAGAATGAAGTGAAAAAGTAAGAATAGAAAGTAAGAGTCCTTCAGGGAACACTTGAGCGTGAAAGCTAGAAAATCCTTCTTCCTTCTCTACCGACAAACTGCAATAAATCAGCTCCTTAAATGACGTTGATTTTATGGGATTGCTTTCTGCTTTTGTGATGAGAACATGAAATAATAAGCATATTGAAATCATTATTCCAACCTTATTTTCTAGAGTAAAAAGCTACGTCTTTGAACATAGATTAATTTTCGTTTTAAAGTGCGCTAACAACTGTTATTGCTATTATTGGCCAGTCAGGGGACCTGTGGTCACCACATGTCACGTTAAATTTATTTTGAGAGCTTAGTTTTAAAATTCTAACTCCGATCAAAGCTTTTCCAAACACTACAAAAATAAAGCCTGGTAATAATACATCTTGTTGTGCCTTGGATCACACTTTTCGCACAGCAGCCCTGCCAGTTTCTAATTATCTCCTCAGAGAGCTGGAGAGAGAAAAAAATATGTAGTGGCAGCAGATTCCCTGAACAGATAATATTGGAGTTTTACCTGCTCGCTTTAACTTCTAAAGGAGGTCTGTAGGGCAAAAAGTAACTGCTCAACAACAATGAAATATGGCTTTTACATAATCCACGGTGACCCATGTGGTAAGGGATGGATTCTCACACTGCGCCTGGTTAAAGAAGTCCTCGTAACCCATGCCCAATGTGTGTTTACGCTGTGGTTTCTTGGCATACAGCATCTGAAGTAGGATGCAGACAATTATAAGTGGTTTAACCTGTGCAGCAAAGTACAATTTTCTGGCTTTCACCCAGCGGATCAGGCTTAGAAGCTTTGGTGACTGCAGCACACATAAAAACTGACCATTACAAAAAGCCTCACATGTGCACCTAAAGACACACACACACACACACACACACAGGCGCACGCAGACATCTAGTTTATCTTGGCGACAGAGCAAACTCTCCTCTCTTAGACCAAACAAACACACCGAGGCGGTGCACACACTGGCCCAATCAGCTTCTAATGACTTGCTTCATTAGCTAAATGGCTGTAATTTACTGCCCTGGACAGGGGTCAGAGGGCCAATGGCAAACAGACCACAGGCGCACCCGGGGGCAGAAACGGAGGGAGGAGTGTGCGTCTGATTTGGGGGTGCAGGGAAGTGGAGACGAACGAGTAAAAATGTTGAAATACAGTAGAGGAAGTGTGTGTGTGTGTGTGTGTGTGTGTGTGTGTGTGTACAGTAGTTCTGGCTGTCTGGGAAGCATTCAAAAAGGGTACGGTTCAGGATTTGGGAATAAATGCATTCAATAGAAGATTCTCAGAGGTATGGGAAGACAATTGTTGATATAGAGCAGAAACTGACAAGAGGAAGAGAGATGGAGCAGACTGAAGGTGAGAAACAGCTGCTGTAGACAACACAGGCCAGAGATGACACAGAAACAGATGTAACAACAGCACAACTGTATCCTCTAATATATTCAAGATCCCCAAAACAAGACGGTCTAGGATTTTGGAGAGACAAAGAAAGGCAGACGCTCAGAGCCAGCCTGCCAAACAGATCGAGCGGTCCAGTACTGACCACTGGCATCCTGACTATGGGAGTGGCTGCAGAACCAGAGACCCAGAATCCATCAGAAAAACACACACACACACACACACACACACACACACAGACAAACACACACACACACAAAAAAAAAACACAACTCAGGCCTTTTCCAAGACCTCCAACAGGGTTTGAGCCCAGTCCCCCAATTACATCGGCTTTTCATCCACCTTATTCCAACTGCAGACAAATCATAATTAGGTCTGAAAGAGTCTATTAGGATTGTCATTTTTAACGGGGCTCTTGGGTGGGTGGGGGCATAATTACAAACCCTCTTTTCTCTGGCTACCCTTCTTTTGTCCCCTTAACTGGAACTGAAACAATGAAGACTATTTAAATAGTCAATCAGGAAGGTTTTTAACTGCCATGGGGACGTGTGGACGTGCTGACTTTGGGGCAAAGTACTGCATGTGTGTACAGGAAGTGCTTTTAAGGAAAAGGTTAGAAAGGGAGACAAATCTAGGCCCTGTGGAAATGTGGAGGGAAAGTTATCTACTACAGCTGAGCTCTGCCAAAACTCTTCATCACTCACTAGGGGAGAAACAGAGAGAAAGAGAGCGAGAAACTGTGAGAGGATTAGGGATTACGTCTCAAATTGACATTCCTTGATGTCAGCTAAACCATTAACCTCGCAAACAGAGGCTCCGCTCTTGGAGGAGAGTGCAGAACAAGTTGGCGTCGCACAACCGACTCCTGCACGGCGACAGGAAAGTCACAACTCGACTCAAAACAGTCTCCAAGCTTTAATCAAATGGCAGTCGTGCATTAGAGAGAGAGAAAAGTGCCTCATCCCAGAGGGAAATTCAGTTGTCACAGCAGCAATGCACTTGAGAGAGACATGAGTAGCTGTTGGACTTGAAATTCTATTCCCAGGAGTGAAAATGTGCTTATAGTTAAGAGAGATTCTCAGACAATAAAAATACCATCGAACAAAATCAAATCTAGGAATCTAGCTACAAAGATAAAAAAAAAAGGTCCAAAGCACAATTCCCAGGACTGGCAGCCTTTTCTTAAAAACCAGATGTGAAAAGTCCACATTTGTCTCACATGTGCAATCATGTACTAAGAATCTGAGGTCTCTGGTTCACTAGGTCAGGGCTGGGAGGTTATGTAAGCACAGCGGAGAGAACTGGCCTCGCTGAACCTGACAGAGAGGCACCGCACACTGTGGCTGGCGGGCATGGAGGAAGGCCCAGAGGGCAAAGAGGTAAACACACAGCGAGCCATGCACACATAAACTGGCAGACTGGCGCGCAGACGCATGCACACACACACACACACACTCCTGGAAATAAGTCTTGTGAAAGAGATACATTTCCAAGAGTGTGTGTGCGGACAGTTATTCATTTACTCTCTAATCTATTCTTAACGCATGTCTGTGTGTATACTGTGTGCATGCAAACAATTCCTCATTTACAGCTGAATATTTTACAGATGAGGCTTGCAGAACAATCACTACTCAAAAGTCGTGCCATGTGCTTAAACTGTGGGTCTCTCATTTTGAAATGAAACCCTTGGATGACCTGGAAATCCTGGAGCAGGCCAACATTGAGCGCTTCGATGTGAATCTATTATAGTTCAACCCTGCTCCGCTCAGTGCTGCCCCCACCCTGCCAACAGCATCACTACACCCCCTAAGTTACCAGAGGCAGACAGAGCCAGAGGCAGACTGGCTGGCTACCACCCAAATGGCTTTCTCCATGGATATAAACAGCCCAACTACAGGCCTGGACCACACATAAACACCATTCTGAGAACACAAGCAAGTACTGAGCACTCAGCTTATGTGCGAGGGTGTGTGTGTGTGTGTTTGCAGGAGATGAGCGGTGAGATAAATACAGAATATATGTCCTAGACAGTGTGGGTGGTGAGCATACTTCTATACAGTAGACAGAAATCTTGTGTTTTTTTTTTTTACACTTCTCTGTCCGGTTACTCCCACGTTGCATCAGAATAATCGGGCACCCTCGCTCCCCCCCACCCCGGAGGAATTAAAAATAACTTTTCCTTGGATACAGCAACACCACCACCAGCAGCGGAAATAAAAATCCCAAAAGGATAAGATGTTGTCAATTAAAAAAAAAAAAAAACTCCAATTGGATGCCGAGCAACACGAGTAACGAGCAGGATGATGGAAATGTGAGCTGTGATTTCACAATCCGGAGTGACACCAGAGTCCAGCTTTCACAACATTTCGTTCTCTTTTCTTGTTGCTAACTTTGCCGCTTCGTGTTTTAACTGCTTTTATGTAGCTGTCAGAATGAGTGATGAATAGAAGCCTTTGGGGTGGATGTGTAATGTTTACCAGATAAGAAAAGCAAACACTGAAGTGGGTGTGTGTGTGTGTTGGGAGGAGGGGGTGGTGTTTACACATTATGAACGTTTGACCTGGGACGAATCCCAGAGATCTCCACTGAAATATCGCCAAACGCCCCCTCCCCCCACCCCCCCCCCAAACTTCAAAATAAATCTGGAAAATGATGGATTGGAGATTTCCATATTACAGCTGGATGATGTTGTCAGAGAGATTTTGGTAGCAGATGACATGAAGCAGCCTAATGTGTGTGTGGTGGTCACATCACCAGAGTGACACGTATCACAATCTTAAAGGGGATTTGGGTTCAGACGATATCAAAGTCCCTTTGAAAAGATTAACCAGGCTGACGCGGCCCATCCTCATGGGCTGGGTCTCGTCATATACCCTGGATGCTGCATGTGTGCAGATACACACACACACACACACACACACACACACAATGGCAGGGCACACAGGAGATAAGCAGAACAGGCGACATCGGCGGTGAGCATGGATTTGCACCCACGCACACGCTTGAACATGCACAACCTCAAGGGCTCTGCTGACATTCTCCCATGTCCCTCTCCTGGTAAGGGTCCCTGCATATGGGTCATATGAGAGGCCAAGGGATAAACAGAGCAGAAGAAGCCCCACGCAGGAAAATGTCATCCTCACAGCATGGATAGTAGATACACACACACACGCTAACACACACATTCATACACACACACACACACACTGCTAAACTGGGTCTATAAATACAGCGGTAAAGCAGGGAGCGGCACAGTGGAAAAAGCCCAGTGGAAAACCATTCGATCGTTAGCTTAGCAGCCTAGCTCTAAAATTAGCCTTGGTAGAGCTCAGTAGAGTACAGCGGACCCTACACACACACACACACGCACACACACACACACAGACTAGAAATCAGCTTGCAAAGCACCATTTCTAACCTTAATTATACAGAGAGAAAGCAGCAAAACTGAGTCAAGACCAGCAACCTACACCTCATTAGTCTCCACACTCCACACACATAAGGGAGGGGTTAACTTAGCACCCAGAACCCCAGAATAATCTCATCTTCAAAGTATATGGGACATTATATCATTAGCCTATGTAACATCCTGGCCTATATATGCAAATCAAAGCCCCTCTCACTGAAAGCGTCAGTCAGTTTTAGCAACCTCCAATTATACGTTCTTGAACGAGCCCTGAAAGGTTAAAATGACATTCCATAATGGGAGTATTCATCAGGATGGCAACGTATAGCCATGGCGACCCAGCACGCTTTAATCTAAATTTGCCTCTCCGGAGGCTGTAGCCTACTTTGTAAGACGGGCAGAGGTTAATAATGATAATGGTAAATTAATCCAAAGCTTCTTTTTTTTTTTTGTCTTCAAAATGAGTTAATTCTGGTTGTGAAGACATGTTTAAGAAAAAGGTGAGTGAGATGTTTATCAAAGGGAGAAGTCAAAGCCAAGGTTGTCAGAGAAAATGGTCTGGAACTTTTTATTTTATTTTATCATCCAGGTCTTCAATGTGCCCCTCTCTCTCTCTTTTCATCTTTCAGAAGAAAAGGGACGATTCAATACCAATGAATGGAAGGTAAATGTATAATGTATGATGATTCACTGAAGTGTACAGGGTCAGTGCACTGCGTATATTTTATGTGCTCGTCTGCCTACATACAAAACATGCAGTAGAGATCTGCACAGCTAGAAAATAGGAGATACAGATACACTGATATCTATATAGAGAATTCTAGAGAGCACACATGATGTCTGTTAGTTAGAAGCTATTTACGGAATAATTTCTTCCACAGTGACCTTACACTTCCTTTTTGATTGACATGCACTTTGGAAGATGTTACATTAATTTTCAATTTCTCTCTCTTACAAAGATTTCTGCACGCTTTTTAAAGAGGATTCATGTGTCCGGAAGAACTGCAGCAGAAACTTTCTGCAGCTTCCTGGCAGTGGACTAACCTCATCTGTTCACTGGTTAGCAGAGCATAGATCATAAGTATGGGTGTGAGATCTCACTGTGGCTGCATTTATCCCAAATAGTTTCCCTTGTTAAGACACTCCCAATGAACAATGCTGCCTCATGTGGCACAAGGGAACTGTGCGCACACACACACACACACACACACACACTAACTCTGCCGCTAATTACTCTGCCATGGCTTTTACAGTTCATTTGACATCGAAGGTGCTACATAGTGTCGATGAACCTGTGTAGTATTTGTAGTGTTGGAGCATGTGCGACTGTGTGAGAACTATACGCACAAACAGCTGTTGTGGTAGAGGGTGATGGGCAAGGTGTTAAAGAGACAGATAGTTGTTGAAAGGAGAGAGGCAGAGATGTGTAAGCTGATGAAAAGCAGGATAATCTTAGCCTCGGGCAAGTACTAAATTTGTTGTGTGTGTGTGTGTGTGTGTGTGTGTGTGTGTATGATCAAAACTTGACTTCACAAAACTTACTACTTGTGAACTCCAATATCACTATGTGAGTGCATGTGTCTGTGTGTGTGTGTCTAAAATAAAAAGTAGAGCTAAGTATTTTAACCACAGCTCAGGTTTCACTTCAGACCTTTATATGAGAGGTGCACATACTGTATGACAGCTTGATTACTGGGTGCGTTTATAAGCTTGCTATTAGAAGTGTGCATAGTGCCGGTTCATCGACAGTTAGCTAAATGTTGTCCAGCTTGTGTCTCAGGCTCGTCTGAAAAACCTGTAATATTTTAATCATGTCTCCATCCCCTCCGTTCTGCTCTGTCTTACCTCTGAGGCAGAGGAAGGTGAGGAAATCCTCCGTCTTGGGCTTGCGTCTGGACAAGTCCTGAATGGAAGAGGACAGGGATGAAGAAGAGAGCGACGAGAGGGATGACGAGGGCACGGTGGCCAGTCCAGTGGTCAGGTTGCTCGTGTCGGCCACTTTGACGGGCGTGGTGCTGGGCGAGTTCGGCTGCGACTGGGCAAACTTCCTCTGGGCTTGGAGCCGAGGCCTGAGAGGGAGAGGAAGAAAAAGAAGAGAGTAAGTCAATGATATGTATTATTGGAGCACAACAGCGGTGAGCTACCACGATACAGAGGCGGCCATTAATGCTTGAGATAATAAGTTAATACATTTTATCTGATTTTATGCCCTAAGCACTACAGGACTAATAAGTAAGACGATCGCATCGATCTAAATCAAATCAAATATAATTAGACTTTAGGAAAAAGTGTGTAGTTACAGGACTCGATATATGTTGTATAAGGTATTCATCCCTTTTAGCAAAAAAAACAAATAGTCTGCAGCTGATTAGAATCACAATTTTGCTCTTTTACATGCAAACACACACACACACGCGCACACACACACACACACACACACACACACACACACACACACACACCTTTTTCTTACTGTGGCCCTTTGGCTATTGTCTGACTGCAGGACGGATTGCTGAAACAATTACCCTGTGATGAAGAATTGATCACCTTTACGTGTGTGTGTGTGTGCGTGTGTGTGTGTTTGATCACTTTGATGTGCAGGCACCCAACTGTGAGTGTGTGGGTGCCTGCACACCGGCTGACATGGTTGTTCAGTCGTATTTGCATGTAAATGTGTGTAAGTTACAACAAAAACTACACTTGTGTAGTGTCACACGCACACACACCCACACACAGTAGTTCCTGTTTCATTCCTGTTGACTGAGAGATAATTAAGCCATCTATAAAGCTGTAGCAGCAGCTGATAATAACCAAACACACACACACACACACCTCTGACACATCTGTCTGCAAAAACAAGCACAAACTGCCAGAGAACAACTCGTTCCTTCATCTCTCCATCTTTCTTTCATCACTTTTATTTCAACTTCTGAATCTTTCTCACTTTCCACTATTTTATTTTCCACGTTTTTCCTCTTTCACCCCTCCTCTCCACGCCGTGCTTACTTTCCTCTGTGGCGCACAAAACCTTTGAGCTGTCTCTCTCATTCTTCTCTCCTCGCTCTTCTCTCTTTATTTCACAGTGTGTGTCAGTGCAGGCGAGGGAAGGAGGAGAATATTAAAGAAGTGGATGTCTGAGAGAAAGCGATGGACTTGTCACACCGCCTCCTTTGTACACAACACACACACCAAGGTATGGACACACACACATACAAACCATAAAAGTCCTAGACTGTCAGGGGCCACATGAACCAGCAAGTGGCCTCAATCGATTAGTGCAGCTGTGTGTGTGTGTATGTGTGTGTGTGTGTGTAATGTTAAGGAGTCGTGATAGAAGCAATGTGATATCCTGGTATTATTTGTCAATTTGCTGCGGACCGGATTGAAGTAAGGGGAAGATAGGATCATGTCTGGAGAACACCCACAATGCATTTGGCGCACCAAAAAGGTGCAGAGTTCCGATTACACTTCAATCAGGGAACAGCGCGGTGTCAAAACGTGTCAATTTCCTGCCGTGACATGGGTGTAAGCTCGATATGTGAGAAATTGAGAGATGATTGCACGCGCATTGCTGGAGCGCTGCATTCGGATGCAAGGTGTGAGGAAACTGAACAAACAGCTGGCTGCACACGCCCAGTGTGTTTACAACCAAAATGCTCGGTGCACAAAGGCCGATGACTGATCAGCTTGTCACATTCAACAGTACACAAAAGTGATCAGCACTTACACAAATCTAATTGTCTCCAAACAAACAGTGGCAGCCAAATGTTTAATCACTGAGCGTATTAAAGTGCTGCCTTATTTCGGCGTTCACGTAAAGGTCTACGTGCGCACAGGAGGTTCTGTCTTCCCCTGGTATTACAGAACAAAGAACACGACGATTCAATAGGCAGAACAACACAATGGGGACAGGTGTCACTTCACACAAGGCTGTGATTTACTCGCAAAGTAAGGAGAGAAAAGATTGAGGGCAAGGAGGCTGCAGATGCCTGAGAGCGCTGAAATAAAACCAAAGAATGGAGGAGAGAGAGAAGAATTAGCTGGTAAAGAGAGAGGCTGAGTTTTGCCGGTGTTGTAAACCAGATAAGATGAAGGCTATATTAGCACAGGGCATTAAAAGAAAGAGAGAGGGAGGGACGGAGAATAGGAATGGACTTGACAAAGACAGAAAAAGATCAGAAAAATGAACCGTTGAAAAGAGAATGGACAAATGGAAAATCAAAACCCATTCAAGGCCAGTTACAGAAGAAGAGTGTGATAAAAAAGCTAGAAACGAGCACCAAGGATGAGAGAAGTGTGAGGGGTAAAAAAGCACAGTCCTCTTTGTTTCACACATCCACATTGTGTCCGCCAGGCTGGCCTTTTGTTGTTGCCTGACTGGAGGGGCACAGAGGAACAAATGCAAACACTTCCACATACACACACATGTGCAAAAGACACAAAAAAAAACACAACACACACACACACATATATACCCAATGTCAAGTCTGTCCTCATGAAACATTTAGCTTCTGTGCGAGCAACACAATAAAACTTGGGTTGTGATCACCAGGGATGGAGCGTGCAGGGCATACTGACAGAGACGTACAGAAGAAGCAAGAAAGTGAGATGAAGCGACGGAGAGAGAGGAGAGGAAGAGTGATATACAGAGGGAAGATGGAAGCAGGAGGGGGTTGTGTGACTGCAGGACTGGGTACGATGCAGCGTGAGAAGAAGGAAGGAGAGGGATATAGAGATATAGCAACTTTAATCGCAAACAGGGCTTCATGAGATTCTCTAAACAGTTTTTGGTAACAGTATTTGGATAAATTTAATAAAAATGAATCACATGAATGAATTCACAGCCTGTTTGCTGTAAAGTCTGTTACCCAAAGCAGCTGTCCAAAGACCACAGAGCCAAGAATCATTTTCTTCTCGCTTCATATCACGGCCCAGCCTATAATTGAGCGTACTGCCTATAATAATTGATATGAACTATATACTGGGGAATCACTTCTGTGTTGGCTTCATGTGCTGAACTGTGTTTTATGGCAATAAAACTTCAAACTTTGTTTACAGGGATGCTTTCTGTCACTCTCACAAGTGCATTCTTCGATCGTCATCCACGGTCTTTCCTTTCTAACATGCGTCTGATTCACATCCTTCCTTCTTTCTTTCCATTCTTCCGCCCTCTCTTCTCCTCGATTTTAAGTTTGACAGAAGACAGAAAAGCTTGCAGAGTCAAGCATGCACGTAATGCACAGAAGCATGTCAATAAAATTTCTTAATGCTTTTTATCATGGCCATGTGTCCATGTCTGTGTACATACACATGTCTGTGTAGCTGTTAGCTACTGTATGCTAATGGTTCAAATGTGCAGCCGCCCAAACTTGCCCCACTGTCCAACAAATTCAGTCATCTACAATTTAACATCGCAGACTGAGCTGTGCGATGAACACTTTCTAAATGGTGAGCATAGCAGACACTGAGCTCTGCGTAAAAGCCTCTTTAGTACACTAAACCGTGGATAGTTTTATTGCTCTGACTGTAGATGAATTGGATCCTATTTAACTATGTAAAAGTGAGAAAGAGAGAGAAGGGGGGAATAACTGACACACAAAAATGAAAAACAGGCAGCATGACAACAGAAGCAAAAAGCACACACAACTGTGAAAAAGAATGGCGACAGAGACGGATGAGCTAATAAAGCAATGTGCTTACTACATCCTGTCTAGACAGTCAACCAGAGCCTCTTTAGACAAGCCTCAGGTTTTCCTGGGACGATCCTCTGTTATCTGTTACCTATTAACTAACATGGGAGATATGCTGTGGGGGCTTTCCCAAAGTCACTGGAAATACATCTGTGGCTGCGAGTAATCTCTAATAATTGGACTAAATCTCTCTCTCTGTATGTACATTTCTCTGTGCATTATCAGATGTCATCTCCCCTCTTTATTGGCATGCTAAAAGCAGAGGCAGAGCTAATAAAAAGGTAATAAAAACAGATCTGCTTCACTGATGATGTGATAATGCCGGGCTTGGCAGCCGATCCACGGGCAGAGGGGGGGGGGATCACCTTCCATTGTGAGGACTACAACTTCAGATTATTTTTAAAAGATGACAGACAGCTCTTGTCTTTGGAAATGGTGCTCGGGCGGCAAAACAAAAAACACTGCTGCTATCACTATCAAGGGTGTTAACACACACACACACACACACACACACACACACACACACACACACACACACACACACTCTTCAGAGTCCCAAAGATCAGGTAAATATTGAGAAATCAGCATGGGAACAATTTGCAACGACATGACTGTTTTTGTAAGTGCTGCCACTGCGCTGAGGGCTGAGTGGTAACATGAGCCTCTGATTTAGCCCGCCGTCTGCCCAGAGGAGCGCTGCCTGTGTGTGTGTGTGTCTGTCTGTCTGCGTGTGTGTGCATAAGCCAGGGTACACCATGTTCCCATGCGTGTTAAACTATAGCATACTGATTGGTACAGTGCCACAGTAGGTACGTGAGGCTTACGTAAGGCGAAATTAGACTGATTGACGGGGAATGAGAGGAGAGCTGGAGAGAGAGTGTGGGGAAGTAAAAGAGGAAACAGAGATCCAATAGAGGGAGAAAAAGCAAAGAGATTACAGCAGGATGTCCCCATTCATCCTTTTCTAATCCACCTTTCATCCATTCCTTCCTCCCTCCATCCTTTCCTGCTACCACCACCCCCCTCCCAGCCATCTACCCATCAAAGGGCTGCTCTAATGTCTAATATTACACATGCCACCGTAGCTGCTAGAGCATTGATTATCTCTGAGAGAGACAGACTGAGAACATTTTGACGACCCTGACAGCCAGCATTCCCGGGAAAGGTGACGAAAAGGAGGAAGAAGAAGAAGAAAGGGAGAGGATAAAGGGCCATTTGTGATTTCCCTCAAACACATAAAATGAAGTAAAGATGAAAAATGGGAAGGAGGTGGCGATGAAGGGACAGAGTGAAAGATGAGCTCCAGCTAGTTTAATGGGTTTTACTCAGACCATAGATGTGGCCAGCTGACATAGATCCCACACATGCACACAGACTCTGTCAATCAAAGACTTCTAGCTCTATTCTTCAGTCTCCATCTTATCTTATATGTCTTATAACACTTTTCCAGCCATGGCCGTTTCCATGGGAACTGCAGTAATGGCAAGACTTCTCAGCGTGGTCAACGTTTGACTTATGGTTCGAGGGCATCCGCCACCGGGCACGGCTGCCAGGCTGCTCACAGCCACTATAGGTGCTGCTTGTGATTTCACCAGAGGCACAGAAGTGTCCCAGAAGAGCAGACTGAGCCAGACAGGAAGCCAGACACATCACAGTAGGGATGGAATAGTGTATCTGGTCAGCATTCAAAATAAACACGTATACCACAGCACCACATAAAACAATGCCATAAACAGGCCAGGAGTGAACCAGTCAGAGGATGTTTGACACCATGGATGACGAGGGGAAGTGGAAAAACACAAGATCTTACAGGACACCACAGATCCTTTTCACGGATCATTTTGCCCACTTGTCATTAACAAAATTGCGTCACAGACGCAACGCTTGCAAGAGCAGCGTCCGGTGGAACAGCAGGGTTAGACTACACCCTCTACCAGCTCCTGAGATGTGGATTAGACCCTCGTCTCCCCTCCCTGTCTGGAGGGAAGCCAGCAAAAACTGAATTTCTCCTTCACACTCAGTCAATAACTCAATAACCCTCAGTGCAGGAGAAGAAAATCGCAAATAAAAACCTCCAACCCAAACTGGCTCCTTACACCAGTTTACTGTCAGCCAGAGCACAGCACATCAGCAGGGTGCATGGTGCAAGAAACTAGATGACTAAGCACATGTGTGTGTGTGTGTGTGTGTGTGTTTGTGCACACAGAGCTGACAACAGCTGATTTATGAAACAGCAAAGCAACTCATTTGTGCATATAACACTTATAACAGATGCAAAGGATAAATGCTCTAAATGCCAATTAGGCAGGGGCTGATTTGTAGAAAAAGCGTGTGCGTTTGATTTATTGAATAAGCTGTTGGCTCAGCAGATCAGCTTCTTTCAGTTCTTTACGTATATTTAATATTGATGAATGGAGTCTAATATGTATAAGTACAAGCGATATATAATTTAGAACAGCAGAGGGGACAAATGAAGTGATTCGAACACTGTTGAGACTTGAACTCAACAGCACGCTATGGATGACTCAGCGTTAATTGCTCAAGCTTGAGAAAACATTTGTATTTGGCAATTGTGTTAATGGGTGAAATGTAGCTTGAAACAAGTAACCAACACCAGATACCAAGCCTGTTTCTGATTCTAAAGTTAGACGTGAAGCCTGATACTGAGGTTACATTTTAATGTGAGGCCCATTCTCTGATTATAGGACATGTAAAGCCAGATTGTGCTTTCAGCTCCAGGTTTTCTATTTTTCCACCGAACAAAGCATCAGAGCTGAATCCTTGAACAAATTAGTGGACTGAGTGACACGCTGAGCACCTTAATGTGAGAAGACATTTAATGACTTGTGTCTGTGGTCCTGAGGTCACATACTGTACACTGTGTGCCTTGTAGACGATGTCTGGGTCCTCCACAGGGGAGGCCTTGGCTGTTATGTGTGGCAGTCGCTGTGTGGTTTGGTTTCAGACCTTTGCTGTACCGCTGTAACCCGATATTTGGATAAGGCTGGTGAGTGGAACATGAGCTAGCAGTCCCCTGTGTTGATTTGTGCAAATGTGTCAGCCTCTGACTTTTAAAGCAGTCTGCTCTCTTTATACTGTGAAGTTCTTTGGATACAAGCAGTCACTAGCGATGCCAAAAATGCGCTACTAATTGGAAAATAATTGTTTGTCTTAATTGCATCCACTCCACACATACCACTAGCAGTAGAATGAGAAGGCTGAAAGCAAGGGAAAGAAGAAGAAGACAAAGAAAAGACAGGCCTTGATTAAGAAGTGTGAAAGTGTAACAGGCCAGAATAATGTGATTAAAACAGCCAATTATTCTGTTAGACTGACAGAAATTTCCAAAAGATACAACAAAAATAAGAGCATATGTTTGTTTCTTTGAATAATTATATCTTTATATAATGTGAATGTGTTTCTGTCATTAAAAATGTTTCATCTTAAGACAGCCTAAACCTGGCTACTGCTTCTCAGGCTTTTGCAGAAATATAGCACATCTGAATCAAGCCCAAGTCTCGAGCTTGTCCACTGCTGTGTCCAAAAAGGTTTGATCGATGTTGGCATGAGGTTGGGCTCCAGTCAGACTGTGTGTTCCCTCCCATGGTAAAGGCTATTGTGTGAGGAGAAGAGCGCTGATCCAGAGTCTGTACCTTAGGGGTTGTATTAATTGGCTCCAGATGGCCCACATGGTCCTGATAAAAGACTACCTCACTGCAGCTGGCTCTGCGAGACTGTTTGTGTGCGTGTGTCTGTTGTGGTGTGAGCGCTTGAGTCCATTTCTGTCCTGATCAGAGCAACATCCATGTATGTGTTTATGTACATAAGAGTATGAGTGTTTATACGCGGAGATTAAGCTTCACGAAACGTGCATGTGTTTAATCAATGTCTCTGCTCGTCGATCTGTATTTATTTCTGCGTGTGTTGCCTGGCAGTCTGCTCAGATCAAATCCATCAGCACATAAATGAGTGAAAATAAATTGTGTGTATGCACAATGATCACAATGTAACTGACACCATATGTATGGTGTGAATATGAGCATTAGCACATGTGTACGGAGGAGACAAACCAGCACGGCTACAATGTTTTAGCATGGAACCTTTCAACAAGCCACTAACTGTTCATTTGCTGTATACTTTTAAGTTGACACATTAAAGAGCTCCAATTATATCAAATAAAGAAAGCTAATCAGCTGGCTTTTACAGATGTTACTTTACAGCCTGTGTCAGAGCAACTACCAGGGTTGAAAGTGCATAATGATATATTGAGACCCAACACGGAGACTAAAAGGGACGATGTGTGGTCAGTGTAAACAGTCGTAACTGAACACTCAGTGTGTTTATTGCTTTTCTGTCTCTGTGCATTTTGGAGGACAGCGCTGCAGTGATCTGACCCACTGACCTTGTGAGCTTCACATACGCAAACAACCTCCATATAGAACCCTCCACCCGGTCGCACATATATGCTGAGCATATGCATGGCAAACACAAATAAACACCATCATAAGTCAATGTGCTGAGGCCACTGGGAGGACAAATGTGCACACAGTAGTCCAGCTGGGCAGGCCTTAATAACCATGATAGTAACGTACAGTACACATACAGTATATTTTGTCAGCGTGCGGTTTTAACACTTAACTGCTCTGCGCTGACAACAAGATAAATGTGGGTGTGTTATTCAGAGGTGTGATAGCGTGCGTCTCAGTTTTAAGCTGTGACAGCGTCAAGCAGTCACAATAAAGCTCATATTCATCTGAGATTAAAGATATAAAGAAATAACAGGGCCTGTGTGCATATTTAAATATAACCTTGGATTTTCAGTCGCCCACCCTCCCTCCCTTCTTTTTTTTGAATGAAACAATGAGAGTGGAGATGGCCTGATAGGCAGATGTGGGAAGAAAAGACATCTTGACAATAGATCAAGCTTAGCCGTATCTCTGTGAATATATAAATGCTGTATTAGGTCAGATGGAAGTCAGACATTTTCCCTTTTGTCACCTAAAAAGTGTTAATGTACAAAAGTGGCACTACACAGCTAAACGCTGCTGGAATGACTTCAAAACACTAAGAGCTTCATCCAGATGAAGCCAGTGGTTTTGAATTTGTGGTGAATTACACAGCAGGAAAAAAAAAAAGAATTAGGAGTACTTCCTGCTCTGGTTCCTTTTCACTCACAGCCAAAAAGAAAGGATAAAACACGGCACTTAAATGTAGGGCTTTGTTAGCAGTCAAGGTCCACTGCTCAAGGCTATTTGCCACCCACCCTCCCCCACACCTACTACTCCACAGCACAGGCTGAACTCAAACCTTATGACCTTTGACCTTGCAGTTCTTCTTAAATCACCCCTGGGAGAGGCTGACCACAGCCAGGTTAGGTCAATAAACATCAGAGATGGTTCTCTGTGTGCTTAGCAATCAGTCTAATTAAGCCAAAGTCCCGCATGTGGACCTTTGGTGACTGGACTTGAAGCCTCGGGGCTGGGGACACAGGAGGGCTGTGGCTCAGACAAAGGATGGAGGACAAGTGGAGTACAGATATGATAAAACAGGCACATAAACTGAATGCAGCCTTTTCTGCTATTTTAATGATTTCCAAAGTGTCTTGTTGTCCTGTGGTGCAACAATCACAGTCAAAACTAAGCAGACAGATTTGAAAGAACCTGAAGTACACATGAACACACAAGCATAGTGATCTAAGTGCTAAACACACACACACACACACACACACACACACACACACACACACACACAGCTCCCAGCTGATCAATTTCTCACTGGTGCGTTTCCAATTTACAGAAGATTCTCAGGTTGAGATGACAAGATTGACCCTTTTAATGGGTCGCTGCACTCTGCAGTGGAACACCTCTTGATACACTTTTGAAACATTTTTCTTTATACACGCACACGCACATGCACACGCACACACACACACGACCTCCAACTGAGCTCCGGCTTTAATAGTGCAGCAAGCTGTAATGTTGCTTGCCTTTGGCTTTATCCAGCTACATTTAAAAAGGGAATAGTCTCACTTGAACACATAACTTCACACACGAGGGTTGTGCTTCATCTCAAAATGAGATATTCTTATTATTTTAATATAGTGATACAGTATGCCAAGTCATCATAACAGCTTGAGTTACGACATATTTGTGCAGCTAAGGAAAACAGAGTATTAAAAGACTTGTCTGACTGGCAGCCCCAAGTTGTTCCAGATACAAAAATAACAGCGTACAGTAAATCCTATGAACCATTCAGATTCTGTTGCATTATGCCATAAGAAGCGTCACGCAAACCAGTTGCAACACGGTTAATCTGTGCAACAATCACGGCGCTCTCGCACTCGTGTTTGACAGTGATTATGGGAGCGAGTCGGTGCACTGAGTGACATTATGTGCCATGGTGGATGCTTAATACTCCTTCGCTCTGCCATTTCAGCCCGGGCAGAAGGCTTTTATAAAGCTGCGAGCGACAATGAGAGCAGAGTTTAGATGAGATTTTTTTGGAGACTGACATGCAGGGGTGACTCACTGACAGAGAAAGAGACAGACAGTTTAAACTGTGCTGGGATGAGCACAGACAGTATTTTGTCATGTTGCTTTTTAAAAAAAAAAAAAAAAAAACTTCTATTTGATTGCAGAAACAAAGATGACATTCTAATTGACGGACTAAAAGCTCAGTGGACTGTCTGTCTAGCTCTTTAATGAGCTCAATTTGTCTGCTTGTTTGTGAGTCTGAGTACTATGTATGAATACAACATTGGGTGTTAGTAGGACTAGCTGTTACATTACATATAGGTGTCATCACAATACCATCTTAAGAAAAATCAATAGACACATTATGGCCCTCTTTTTGTGCACACATTTACAGTGTGTGTGTGTGTAGGCCAGTGCACATGCATGTAATCCCTCATAAATGGAAATGGTGATTATGCATTACTGACAAGAGTCATTGGTTACGCTAGACAAGACAAGTGTGTGTGTCTGTGTGTGTGTACACACTTGGCATTCATTAAGTCGAAACAAAACAAGCAGCAGCAGCTGAGTGTGTGAGTGTGTGTCTTGGCCCAGACAACAGAGAGAAAAGATTCAAAGAGAGCCAAAAGTGGGGTTCAGTGAGAGAGGGTGGGAGAAAAAAAAACGGAAAAAAGAAAAGAGCGACCAAGAAAGAGAACTTCGAAATTAAGTTAAGAAGTCTGTTTAAGAGGGACACTCAATCTCAGGTTCACACACACACACACACACACACACACACACACACACACACACACACACACACACACACACACACACTCTCTCTCTCTACACTTTCACAGTGCTTTATAAGTTCTTTTTAGAATTCACACAATTGAACTAACAGCTGAGTCGCCAGTGGCTACAGCATGAAAACTCTTGTAAGCATTAATCAGATGGGCTGAAGTGGGATGCATCAAAGTCTCTTTTTTTTCTTCTAATTTTGATTTCATCCAAGATTCTAAAAACCTTAAATCACACCAGATTAATTATGTACGCAAATTAAAAACCATAAAGCTGTACCTACATACTCCAATATATACACAACCAAAGCCACAACATGCCAGCAAACCACACTGGAGTCATGTACAGACTGTCTATTGTGAGTGTGAATGAAAATATCAGAGAATGATTTACTCATTTCATTTATGACTATCATTATTGTGCTGACTAAAAGCCAGAATTATGACAACTTATTGGAGAAGAGGCTCCTGTGGCAGCAGCATATTGGATGACTGAGCTTAAGTTTCTGCAGTTGTTGTACTATTTTTTTTTTTTTTTTAAGTCTTCATCACCACACATGCAAAAGGCTACCTGCAGTACTCTGCTAGCCACGACAACAGCATTGCTTTGGGACTTGTCTTGACACCTCAGTGACTCGTACACACAGAACACACAGAAATGCTTCAGCCTAAATCAAATGTGGGAGAGGAGCAGAATACATCTAGGTCAGTAAACCAAGGCAGTGAAGACGAGACTGTGCCGGGCTGTGAATGTAAGTTTCCATGTGTGTATGTGTGTGTGCAGGGCCCACTTTTGGCAGGGGAACCCCATTTAGAGAATATGGCCATGCTGGTAGGAGAGGGCTACAATGAGCTGGCATGTTTGAGGGGATGTGCTGCCAGTCTCCTGCACCAATCTCAGGAGCATGGGAAGGCAAACACAGAGTTGATCTCAAAGACTTCTAAAGGGGGCTGCTTCCTGCCAAAAATCACTCGCACCTGTCCTTCTGTCTCCTTCCTCTCTCCCTCCGCCGCTCCTCCCAGTCTTTCCCCTCTGTGTCTAACCGTCTATCCCTTCATCCTCTCTCCACAGTGTGAAACTTTTTCTTAACTCAAAATTGGAACCAGCTACGCCACTCGCTCCTCCCTTCTGTTTTGGCCGGTGCCAGGTGTAAAAGCTCCTGGCATTATCTCAGTTAGTCCTGTTCGGGAACAGTGCGGGGCAGCCATGCCAGGGCACTGGAGTCATCCTTCACACATGAAGCACGCACGCACACACACACACACACACACACAAGTACACACAAAATAGGCTTTTTAAAAGAGGGCATGAGGCGATGCCAAGTACTGGCTAGGCTTGTGTTTCATTAGCATCAGATAGAGAGCCTTTCTTCATTCAGTCCTGCTGTGTGTATGCACATTTGTGTGTGTGCATGTGCACTAATGAAAACCACGGACCAGGGCTGGCCTCTAACTGAACTCCACTCAACACACACTGCGCTACAGGCCATCAGAGTGAAGAGAGAATAAAAGTGTGAGAGTGTCCTTGTTATACGTTATTCCTTGAGCGCTTTTCTTCCTCAGCTGGTAGAAAGTAGAGTGTTTACACTTTGCTATAATATAAGCCGCAGGGTCACTTTCAATTCAACACTTCTTTGGTTTTGTCAGTCAGTCCCCACTCCAATTATTCTCTTCTTTATGGAGTCCGACCTTATTTATTCTGGCTGACTTCAAGATCACCTGTTAACAGGATTTTTTCAGACATTTTTGTTCTCTCTTTTTTTTTTCTTTACCTCAAATATTCAAGCATTTAAGTCTCTGAGGGGAAAAAAATAGTCATTTCTTATCAGCTGCTTCAGAGGCTCTCTTCTGTTTCGAAGCCAGGTAGATGAAAGCTTGTAATGACCGAGCTCAGATTTGGAGGTTACAGTATCAAATGACAGCTAGCAGGACTTAGGCAGGTGCTTGACACGCAGTGAATGGAGCCTGTATGGGCTGCTCATTACAGAAGGACATCTGCTGCTGTCCGGCCCCCCAGACTCCGCCCCTAGCTTTACACTGATGCTTTGATGCCCTGTCAATGTGTGTGTGTGTGCGTGTGTGTGTGCGTGTGCGAGAGAGAGAGAGAGATAGCGAGGAGAGAGACCAGAGGCAGAACAAAAACAACACACACACACCACCTACAGTAGCTAGAATAAAACATAGTGAGAATAAAAATATAAGAATAAAAGAAAAACACAAGCATGAATGTGAGTGTATTGTGCAGCGTGTTATGTGTGTGGTTTTGTGTCAGACAGAGAAACATCACACCAGCCATTTTAATCTGCTGTACACTCTATAGAGCATGATTATTTGTAAATCATATTTTCCAGCTTGTGATTTCAAAACCTGCTTCATGCTGAATGCATTAGAAGCATCACATTTTCCAACGATCCTTTATTCCATTCTCCAAGAACATTTGTCTCAGAGAGAGAGAGAGACAGGGAGACAGCAGCGTTTCATACCAATCTCTGAAATGTTTTTATTTTTTTACAGATGAAAGCCATTTCAATAATTCACTTGTGATATAAATGCCTTCTTTTAAAACAAACAAAAAAAACTAATGACGCAGGCTGGAAATGAACAGCTTATTGTATTGTAGTCTGCGACAAGTTCAGTTTTGAAATGATTAATTTGGAAATGCATTCCTTTAAGTGCCTAATTATAAATGAGTGAAATGGCATTTGCGTTAAAAGATGAGGGGGTGTGCTCATTAAAAGACCTCCGCGCCCTTTGCAGGGTGCCACTATTTACACTTCTCTGTTGACTGTCATCTCCTATTGCAAAACTAATGGGCAACTTGCTCTCTCGTCCGGACAAGGGAAGAGAAAGAAATGACAAAGAGTGCAAGCACTAAGTTTATAAATCAATGCGATGGACAAAGTAGCAGTGAAACATTCTGAATTGATTTTGCAGAGGGATGTTGTTAGAGAGGGTCGGCGGGGAAGTATAAGAGATGGAGAGAATGTATAACACAGAGAGGAAGAGAGCGAATTAGGAAAAAAGAGGAAGATAAAGTGTGTGTGTGTGTGTGTGTGTGTGTGTGTACATGTGTGTGCCACGCTGGTATCACATGGCAGCTTCTTAACTCAGCTCAGGAAATTCATCATGACTAAAAAAAAGTTTCTCATCACCTCACACTGTTGCGCACACACACACACACACACACACACACACACACACACACACACACACACACAGAATCATCATCAGCAGCAGCAGCCCTCCATATAAAATACACAGCTCTACACCAATACAAGACTGAGAGCCCTATAAAGCTCTTTGATGACCCAGTGACTCACAAACAGGATTACACACACACACACTTGCGCAGCAGACTCACCTTTTCTTTACAGGACCGTCCTCACCGTACTTGCTGCCATCCAGGCCCTGAGAGCGCAAGGACCCATCTTCTTTGTGGCTGCCCTTTGACCCCGAGCCGTTCAGCTGCCCGTTAGCTAGGGAACCTGAGGAGAGAGGAGCCAAAAGGGTTATCAGATATCTGTCTTTGGTGGATATTTCATGATCCTGTGGGCTTAATGTTGCATAAAAATATAGCTCAAGTCTCCGGGGAACAAACAATGTTGTGTTAATAAAGCCTTCTGTTTCTGATTCAATGCAGTGGAGAGAGCTGAAGGCAGAGTAGATATATTTCTTTTGATAAGATTATGGTGGGTCTCTATCTGCCAGAGCGCACAGCACATGGAAAACAGAAGAAAGACAGAAAGAGAGGAGTTTCATAAATTCAGACAGAACACAAATTATTCAAGCATCTAGACTTCACCAACACACAGAGAGAGATCCTGAGCCGAAAGCATCTGCAGTCAATGTGAAAACAGTGACACAGTCTATGCGGTGAATGTGACTGAGAGTCTCACACGGTTCTTCACATCACGTATTGCCACGTCTATGGCAGCATCACAGGAGGCTAGTTTTGGAGCGAGGAGTGATTTATTCATATTTCTGTCCACATTTTCCCTCGTCGAATGCAACTGCCGTTCCCTGCTGATGTACATGATGTGTGCCCTTTGACAAAGGATTAAGGTTAAAAAAAAACAAAAAAAACAAGCCTGAGGCAGCGAAGAAGTGAGCAGATATTGCTGGACTTGACATTCTTAGTGAGCCCAATTGACAGAGCCTTAATTAAATATTTAGCAAGCAACTCAGACAAACAAAATAAGCCCCCAGACAGATTCTTAAATCAAAAGCAACAACAAGCACCGAGAATTCAAATTAGGTCAAACAGAGGAGAGGAAGTCAATGGTAATTAAGGGAGACAACCAAATTAAAATGATATCACAAAGCTTGATTTCCTCATGGGCAGCTCTTGCAAACTGTCTGATTCAACAGTAGCGTGCAAATATGCAAACTTATCGGGGGAAACGGCTGGGGGAAGTTCAAAGGTTTTCAAGAATTATTAGTAAAAGAAGAATGCGGGAACTGCTGAAGAGGCCGACAGGAGACAGGGGCAGTCACAGGTTTTAAAACTGCCAGCTGAAATATCACTCTGCAGAGCTGAAAGCTGGAGATTTATATCAGCGAGTGAGCAACACAGCAATCAATTTAACACTGCCAACAATTAATCAGATTTCACCCGTTCTGACCCGCTTTGATGCGTATTCATGCCTGACTGGACTTCAGTTTGGCAGATTGTTAAATTATTCACGTTCATTTTGCAAAAACAAAACGATGACTCACTGAACAGTCAAGCTTTCTCTCTGTGGTTTGTTTAACCAAGAATGCTCCTGTCATAAATCCTTTCATTTACCTTTCCAGTGGTATGTCACTTTCTCATTGGCTGACGGGCTCTTTGTTCATTGCCTTCTCAGCGCAGTGAAATTCCATTTGACTGATGCTTTGGAGGGATATGTCACTCACCCTGCACCGCAAACGCCTAATAGCGGGTGTCAAAATGAAAATAAATTAAGATAATAACGACAGTGGAGCACGGGTTAGGATAAGTGGCAACTTGAATGATATCCTGTTAGTGAGGAGGCTACTGTTGAACAAGCCCAGGCATTGTGTCATCCGAGGGAGATGGCACGGGAAGGGGAATATTGAGATCAAATGACAGTGTAGGAGACAGGATGAATTGTGGAGCAGGTAAAAGGAGTTTTCAAACATATGATTTAACTGAGATTTATAAATGTGTTTTGGGCTGAATGGCGCTCACACACACGCAGTCGCACTTTATCATCATTGCATAGACACACAGGGCTTGTTTTGTTTTCTCACACACACACACACGCGGGGCAGGTCAGTACCTGAAAGCGGAGGTACAGTCATCGCCACAGATCGTTGCGGTCAGAGAGTTAACAAGCACCGGCATGATGAGTAAGGCCATTGCACCGCTGTCAATGCTCATGTTGGCGTTGGGGAGCCTGTAAGTCTATAGGGCAGGGGTGAATCACTGCTTTTCAATGTCATGGTTAGCACGAAGGGCTTACATCCGAGTGCCTTTAATCAATCAAGAGTTTCACTCCTTCCTCAGTCCTTTGAAGTTAACCCCTTCGTAAGGGTGGAAAACAAACCTTCATATGGCAGCAGAGAATTCAATTCATCTGTGGAAGATTTTCTTCACTTTTTTAGGATAAATTCCAGATTAAGACATTTTTCAGTAATTAATGTGTAACCATGGAAAGAATTTTTAATTTGGGGGAACTGATTAAAAATTAGAATTGGTTGAGGAGCTACAAAGAGTCTTATCACGACTTCTGGACAATGCGTTTGCCAGTGAAAGTTGCACCAGAGCAACAAAAAAAAAAAAAAAAAACAACAACCCTGGAATAGCTCATTAACTTTAATTGTGCTCAGAAAATGACTGACACATGATGTCCCCACAGAACACAAAACAAACAGGCGGAGGCCCGTCTCTCCACCCCCTCTTCTTCTCTCCTCCGCTCCCTCCCCTCCAGTCCTCCGAAGAGTTGTTTGACATATGCTGGTTGCACATGAACGCCCATCTGAGGGGCAGAGCTGGGGAATCTTGGGAAGGCAGAGGGCCGGGGATGGGAGAGCATGGCAGACAGGAGGGGGGAGCCAAAAGCTGGTGGCCTAAAACTGGGGTTCATGGTGCTGGTGGAGGCCTACAAGAGGTTGGAGCGGTGGCAGACTGGAATGAGATGGGGCAGCGGAGGGAAATGCTACTGTGCCATCCCAGTAGCAGCTCTTATGGGGGGGGGGGGGGGGTGTTCTAATCAGATTTATGCGTGCTTAACTAAGCCCATCGCCTCGCTATGTTCACCTCAAAGTCTCGAGAGAGCAGGAGGGAGTGAGCAGAGGTACATAGCGTAACATGGCATATCACAGGGCTGAGAGGAGCTTATTAGTGGGAGCTGCAGTAATAAGTGGAACTATAGCGGAGTAGTCATGCCGTCAGAGAGGATCATCATGGAGGCAGAGAGTGCGCCCTTCTTGATTACACTTACAAACAGAGGCTTAATGTGAAAGTGAGTACAATTCCACTCCTAACGGACAGGGAGCCATGAATATGGCTGTGATAAAACGCTCACTTTGTTCTTAGATGTATGGTAGTAATCTGTCTTTTGACTTCCTTCTAATAAATGAACAATTCTGTACAATTTGCAGTTTAAACTCTAATGTTATACAAGGCCATAATCTCCCTTTGCCTCTAGTAAACAAGAGCACTAAAATTCTATTTCATGCCCTTTGTTCGAGTAATCCTCTGTGCCTGTATACAATTAAAACTGCGGGATAATATAAAAAGAAACAATGGGTACTTTTATTTTCGGGAAACTCCCCATAGTACCCATTCCCAGACGTTTTTTTTCCAGAGCTGTAGCAGATACTAAACCGGACTGCCTGGTGAGAGGATTACAAATAGCCCCAAATATATTGCTCTCTTCCGTCCAAAATTGGACCTAACAACACTGCATGACACTTACCACAAGCCAGAACAAAAGCCATACACAACAATGTGCAGTTCAGAAACATGGCATCTGCTTTGTGAAGTTCAAGGCTGTAAATCTAAAGCATCAAAGGGAGAGATGGGATACTGAAATGGCATGAGCTGTTGTGTAAAAAGAGCACGCAAGGAGAGGGTAGATTACGTAAAGTCACCCTCTTTCAGCTACTGTGACCCCCCCACCACACCCCACCCCACCCCACCCCCTCACCTTCTATCGTTCTCTCTGCTGCTATTCCACAGAGAGAATAGTGGCCCACACAGTGTTTCAGCTGCCAGAGGCTGCCACTCTGGTCATGCAAAGGGCTGGCAGCATGGGAAATACAGACAGACAGCAGAGTGACAGCAGAGCGAGTGATGAAGGAAAGGGGACAGCATGCATAGAAAACTGGGAGGAACGGCAGGTTCTGAGACAGGCAGACAGACCGGCAGAGAAGGGACAGTGAGAGAGAGAGATGGGCAAACAGGGAGCCCCTCTCCACAGCCCCTCCTGATTTTTGGCCAGGAGCCAGCTCCTCCATCAATAGCACTCAGGGAAATGGAGAGGAAAGGAAAGGATGGGGGAGAGGAGAGGTGTAGACGAGTGTAGCCGAGGGAGATGGGCGAAGTGAGGAGGTGCAGGAAGAAGACGCAGCTTCAACGATTCTGAGAATGGGAGAGGAAGGGTGGGAAATAGGACAGAGGGAAAGGGAGGGAGAGCGGCGATGGTGGGGGAAGAATGGAAGAAGAGGGAGGGAGGGTTTGGGTGACAGACACTGTAGGTAGTTAAGACAGACAGGGGGCAGAGGACAGGAAGGACAAAGCGGAAAAGAGGGAGATGGTGAGAAAAAGGAGAGACAGAGACGGATGGAGAGAACAGGAGGGGAGAAAGAGGCTATGATGTGGAGGGAGAGGGAGTGGAGATACATAATCGAGGAGATTGAGCAGCGGGAGGGAGAGAGGAGACAGGAGCTTGCGGAGAAGGCAGTAACCAGAGTCCTATTGATGTGTAATGAAACCCTGCATCCGGGGAGAGACAACCGGAAGGACGGTCGGATGGAGGGAGACGGGGAACGAGAAAAGGAGAGGAAGAGGAAGAATGTGGCCGTGATGGAGCGGAGAGAAGGGTGAGCGGGGTGAGCGAGCGGAAGCCGGGACGCAGGAGGGCATAATGTCATTTGTTAAATAATGCAGGCAGTGAGCGGGAGAAGCAGGAAGTGTGATGGACACGGAGATGGACGGCTGCCAGCAGCGAGAGGTAAAGTGGCTGGGGAGATGGCATAATTGCTGGCTATGGGCAGGGAGAAGGCTGGGTGGGTGGGGAGATAGACTGACACGCACACACACACACACACACACACATACGGACACACATACAGCTGACTGACAGACTGCCACACCCCCTTTAAAACAGATAGCCACTGCTGCCACACGGGGAGCGAGAGAGGAGGAGGAAGAAGGGAGAGGTTGGGGATGGATGGTGGTATGCAGGAGAGACGGAGAGACAAATGTCTGGGGAGGAGGAAAAACGCTGTTATTACAGAGGGATGCAACCAGGTTGTGCTGTAACCTCCTTCAGTCATGTGATACCTATTTCCCCAAAATGGTGGATGTTCATCGTAAAGCTGAGAGGGAGTTTTTCTTTATTTGGACCCCATCCTGGGCTTCGACAAACATTTTTTTACATTAATCTTTCAGAGCGGAACAGAGCGGAAACAATGAGATTAATCCATTAGATTTTTAAGCAGAAACTGTGTAAACATATTTAGATTTGGACCTGTTAGTCTGACAAAACAAAATATTTCTTGATGTGGCCCTGAATCTCATAGTGAGCATTTTGATCACCATTTTATTCCTTAAAAAAAGCCCATCATAATATCCCAGAGTCCAAGGCAATATCTTAAAAAGTCTGTCCAACCAACAGTCCAAAACCACTTCATTTATTCTGAAATTTGATAGATATGACAGTTATCTCTAATCCATCATCTTCTCCAGCTCTATCAATTACATATTTAATGATCACATGCATGCATGGTCTCCAAAATGGCTGATAGTTTCACATTAACGCTGTTGTGAGGCTGAAATCTGTGGCACATGTCTGGCTCCAACATAAGCCCAGACTCTCTAACCCACAGTTCTCTAAAACAGCAGGGGCTGCCCATTCAGGATGTAGCGCACGCTGAGTGTGATCCTCCAAAATGGCTGACAGTTTCACCACAACGTCTAGTCGAGATGGGAAACTGTGCTGCTCGTACAACCTCCAAAGCCTTGCTAACCCACGGTGCTCTGAAACAGCAGGGCCCGTCTATTCAGCCCCGGCTCCCTTTTGTGTCAACGCGGGCTGCTGTCGTTACCCCCGGCACGACGGGCCGCCATCGCTTTCTAATGAGTCATTTTTATTCAGGCGATAAGGTCAGCTACCCGCGGCGGCTTAAAAGGCCCCGAGGAGCTCTGGAGTGGCAGCTATGAGATGCCAGACAGACACAGAGATACACCAGCTACAGGGAGAGGAGGGGGCGCTCAGCACAGACACACAGAAGAAATGAAGGTGTGGAAAAACATATAATAAAGAAAACAAGAGAAAAATAGGGAAGGGAAAAAAACGCTAGGTATGAAAGATAAGCTACATTTCAAAAGAGACTTCCCTCCTGTCTGTCTGCCTGTCTCCCTCCCTGCCGAGCTGGATGGCTGGATGACTTTCCTTTCTTTCTGTGTCTGGGTTGTGTTAATGTCAGCTGAGAATAGCTTCTGAGGCACGTGTGAAGTTCAAATCTCCGCTGTTGGCTGGCTGAGGGCTTTTTTTGTGTGGGAGCACCAGTGTCAAACAAAGACACGGTGGCAGCTTGGTTCAAAACAAGCTGTTCACCCCCCCCCAACCCCCCTGTGCTCTCACTCTTCTTGTGTTGTTTCAGGTTTACGCGGCACAACAGCAAAGTCCCTCAACTGTTAGTGTAGAGGGGGCTCCCACCTGGAATTGGATTTCTGTCTAACTAAGCAACTTCAAGTGTTTAATTCATGTCGGGCTTATGTTTTAATAAGTCTGGGCCGAAGGGCCAGCATAAATGCCCGAGCTGAAAAAGATTAACAACACTTCCACACATGTTTGTTCTTGGCGTGCTGTACTGTGGAAGACCTCATCAGAGTCCTCTGTGTTTGGTGCCTAAACATTTGAGAATAAATGGGAAAAAACTTTCAGTTCAAGGGTTCCTTTGAGGATGTGACACAACCAGCGAAGTGAAAGACTACAGCTCACTGCCCACTGACCCTCAACAAAAAACAAAATGAGAGTCCTTGATCATCTGGTCTTGTCAAATCAGGTTCTGCCAGCGATGAAAACATGCTTAGCCTTCACGTACAAACAGACTAATAAAACTGTCGCCTGCAATTGAAGAGACTGAGACGCTAATGTCAGCCAAGCCAGACAAAATTGGCAAGTCTTTACATTTGCTCCACAGAATGCTCGTGCAACACTTTCTTTTGCTTCTTTCATTTCGTCGAATCTCAGTGAAAGTTTGCAACACGTTGCTACATTTCAAGATATCCTTTTAATTGTTGGAGGCCAGTTTACAGTATACCGAGAGAGACGCAATTTATTTTATTACAGTTAAATTTAACTCTATGCAAAGTTCTCATTTCAGCTAAATAAAGATTTCCAAGTATGTGGTGACAAAAAGATCCTAAACTGACCTCCACTTTAAGAAGAAAAAATACATAATTAAACTTCTTTGTACTGGCATGCAGTGGTTATGTATGTTCAAACCTCTGCCTTCTGTCTCCACTTGTATACATCATGACGTGGCATTGAATACACTAAAATCACCAAAATATCATATTGTGGTAAAGTGGACAGCTACAAATGACAAATACAGTCATCTGATATTCATCCCAGTAGCAATACACAAGTGTGAGGGTGGGAGGCACAGTGGATTAAGGACACAGATGTGAACTTACCATTGGAGTTTGTGGTTCCGTCATCCAGCTGCCGTTTCTGTGCACTCCTAAACTCCTTTAGGGAGAGGTAAAGCACCTTTCGCATAACCCGTTCCTCCGACCACGGGATCCCATCACTGTCATCCTGTGGAAACATCCAGAGAGAGAGGACAGGTCAGTATAAACTATTGTCACACAAAGAAAAGTTGCTTTTTTTTTTTTTGAAAATCATAGCTGGCAAACGAGACAAAGAACAACCCAACTATACAGGCTGCAGGTTAGCAAGTTGGACACTTGTGAGCATTGTTTATGCTGAAGTTTCACTTGATCTTTCACCTTTGCTTCTGCTGGCAGACAACAGCATGCCCATAAAAATGTCCATGATGAAACCTAACAAGCTGATGACTCAGCACAAAATGACCACGTTCACCTTCTTCAGCCAATTAGGAGCCAGAGTCACTCTGTGCCTTTTTTTTTGCAATGTGAAAACTCTAAAAACAGTCTCAAAATTATTTGTGTAGATCAGCAGCTGCAGCCAATTAGCATTTCAGTGATCTTATACAGATACATTGAGGAACACAAAGCTGCTGTATTCAGTGCAGAAATGCATGAAAAGTTGTGACGGCTTTAGTAAAGAGACAAAGTTTTTGAAGAACGGAGAATCTCCTTCCATATTGTTCCGGTTGCCATTTCTCGCTACGTCGTGACATTAGCATGACACAGCATTTGCATAACATAGCATTAGCTTGCAGGAGGACACAGAGCGGCAGCATTAGCATAAAAATGCACGGAGGACTGCATCTGGCCACAATGCCATGATAGGAGAGCGTTATGGTGATGAATGGGTAGGAAGCCAATGAAAAAAGCATCATGGGACTGCGAGTTCATGTGTTGCTAATCTCTCCCGGGGAGACTGAGACAGAAGATGTTATTGTCGCAGAGGTCACCAGAAGTCACGCACACGCACGCATCCTTTTTCCGAGACGCAGCCATTTTTTTTCCTCTTCCTCCTCCAGTCAGTTTCAATTGGATCAACAAACACCCGACAGCACAGCACACACCAAAGCTGTCATTTTATTCAAAGCACTATATTGCTCGTATTGAGAATTTTAACAGCTTAACAGAAAAATATTCCACAGCGACGAGCATTGTTAAAAGGGTCTTTAGTGAGAGTCCAACAGCAATAACCAGACTCCTCTCCCCCTCGCTCCCCTGCACTCATTGCTCTGGCAGCTGTGTTTGATGTCGTACAACGCTAATGACTAAAGGAAATGAGATTAGGACATGAGCAACAACAAAGAGGTATTAATAAATAATGGAAACTGGAAATAGCTTTTTTCTCTAGTCAAGCCATGGGGCGACTGGATTTCAGCTGCGAGGTTTGAGAAAAGAAAACATTTTGTATGAAAAGCTAATGTATGTTAATTATTTGAATTAAAAAAAAAGAGGAAACATTTCTGATCCTGTGGCTCATCCCGGCGTGCACACTTCCTTCTGTCTGAGTCAGTGAGACCGTGAATGGCAACGTGTGTGGGAGAGCGGTGTGATCATCATCCCGTTGACTCAGGCTGGCGGACATCACGGTGACATCAGAGTTACAAAAAAATCTCAACCTCACACCAAAATAAATCACTCCAAGATGTTTCAGTGCTGCTGTAATAACTAAATAATCGTCATGGCATTCCATTAAAGAACAGAGTGAGATCACCAAAAAAAAACCCTCAAAAGTGAGGAATTCAGTTTGCATGCCTGTGGCTGCCTGTGGCACACACACACACACACACTGTGTGTGTGTCCTAATATTATGCAGCCTTCCACAGCCAGTGAATAAAATGCTACTGAAATGACTATTGCTCATAAATGTCTTTCTTTCAGTCTCTCTCTCTCTCTCTCACACACACACACACACACACACACACACACACACACACACACTCTGTTCACACTCACTCAAACACACCGAGACACCAAAGATGATGCGCTGGATAAAAATCTGCCTTCTGATCAGTGCAGACAACTCGCAGCTAATTATAGCGGGCGTCGCAACAGGGTGCGCGCAAATGTGTCTGCGTGCGTTTACTTCAAACTTCCAGAGTTCAGGACACGGAGATGACATTTGTGAACGGAACACACTGTTAATAAAAATAACGTCAGCTGAAGTTCACAGTTCACCAGCTGCGGGGGGTTTCTTCTTCTTCAACGCACTAAAAACAGCCAAAATCGGCTTCTTAGTGGATTACTTTGAAGCCACAGGTGGATCATGAGAGACGAGAAGAACTACTTTGAAATCAGCAAATATGGTTTATTATCTGCATATAATTGAAAACTTGCTGTAATTAGAACAAATCTAATTTGGCCTCATTCACTCACTTCATTCATTCCACAACTCCTAATATTTTTTGACAATATTGACAAGGCCGAACATTTTGCTTGCGTATCGTGCTTTTGAGTGAGGTTTTTTTGTGTGTTTTCAGCAAAATAAAAATAAGCTTTTGCAGAGTATTGTTTTGATTTTCCAGGTCTGCTCGGGGGGCCTTGGGGATGAGGCCTCAGCACAGCTAACGGGAGGATAGAGGGGGTGGGGGTGAGGGGGCAAGATTAAAAGCTGGTGTCTGCACATGATGGAGCTGATGGGTGACAGCCACATCTCCCTGCATACAGTACGCATGCTGGCACACACACACACACACACACACACACACACGAGCGAGCAGACCGTTCAGTGCAGCGATAGTTTGCAGCCTATGACAGAGGATGATAGGGTGTGTTTTGTGTGTAGCATGCAGTCCCTCATTACACTGTCACACGCGAGCGCGTACCCACACACACACACCAGCGAGAAAGGTAAGTGCGAGCGTTCAATTATGCCATTTTCTCCTGTAGTTAATGTCATCTAATCCATTCTGTGCGGGTGCATGAATGTGTGTGTGTGTGTGTGTGTGTGTGTGTGTGTGTGTGTGTGTGTGTGTGTGCAAAAGCCTGCCAGGTAAGCACCAATTACCTAGACAGCTCACTGGCACTCTTTCCCTCCTGGTGTGTCACAAGGCCAAATGTACACTGACACACACATAGCATTGACAGTATATCTCAGGGTTACAAACACTTTCACATACCACAGCTTCTATGGTGTCCGTATTTCCACCTGACACACACACACACACACACACACACACACACACACACACACACACACACACACACACACACACACACTCTAACACAGCTGTACGAAAGGGAAAAAAATATTCCCTCCAAAAATTGACCTTAAAGTTCATCTGCATTTCTTTCTCTCTCTGGTTTCCTCAGTCGTTGGCAGTGTGCCACAGATATTTCCTGCGCTGTGTACACACACATACCGACAAGGTCTGGGGGGGAATGCTGACTGACTTTTCATCAGCTGGGGGAGGGGAAAAAAGAAGAGCATTAAAGCTCTGCTTTCTTACAGCTGCTGTACCTTGAAACCTCACTAATGGGTCTTCATAACTTCAGATCATCGGTTAAATGGGTTTTCACAACCTTTGTTCGGCTGCAGGTTAACTGTTTGTGCGATCTGAGAGGTACTTTGCCATCTGTTTCAGGCCAAGGCTGCTTCCACTGGATTTTAAGCCAGCCCCTGCCTGTGTGTGTGTGAGTTTTTTTCATGTGTAAAATAAAGAAGTGACAGACAGCAATAGCATGCAAGACATTCACACCGCCTGCCAGGAGGTGGAGAGTAGCAAGATGGAGGAAGGTAAAGTCAAATAAGCAATAAAAACCAAATTGTGTTGCATCGCAGTTTCTCAGTCAGACATTGCAATGTGTGTGTGTGTGTGTGTGTGTGTGTGTGTTTCTGAGGTATTGCCAGAGCTCTTTAGAGACAGCTCTTATACAGAGCAATGCCAGCAGAGCGCTACCTGGCACTGACACACACATCTACACCCCGACCAGCTCCCATCAGGCTAGTGGAATCCCACTAATGAGCGCAGGGACCTTTTTCTGTGCACATGCCTCATGCCTGTGTGTGTGTGTGTGTGTGTGTGTGTGTGTGTGTGTGTGTGTAACCAAGTGATGCGTCAGGATCGCTGTGTGCCTACTTGTCACCCGGCAACCCCACCTCCCCCCTGATCCCAACTCCTTTGGAACATGCAGGTAATCCAACCTGCGGGGGGAAAAAAAACCCTCTTACTCCTCTATAGGGATTCTGTGCTTCTTCCTCTCTCACTGCCCATCTCTCTCTGTCACACACATATGATGCGATAAATCAGACAGTGCTTGGAAATATACCAATATAATACCTTCGTCAAACATTTTACTCTAATAAGTGTGGAGGAGGGAAATCTCACTGAACACAGAGCTGAGATGCTAGTTCTTGTAACATTTCAATTATTTTCCTGACGTTATTCTGGCACATAAAAGGGCTTTTTATGGTTAAATATAAAGTCATCTCCTGCTAGAGTTTTTGTTTATTTCTTTCTTAACCAGCATTTTTTGTTGTTGTGAGATTTTTCTAAGATTATATTGAAAATATGCACATTTTAAATTCATTAGAGAGAGAGAAAAAGATCCAGGGAATAAACACAGGAAATTCAGCCCAATAACAGAACAATCATGATCGACTCAAGTGAATAAACTGGATTTTCAAAAACAGTTCCAGGAACTGAGCAAATGTTTAAAAAAAGAAAAAGGCTTGCGGTGGTGTGCCAATGATAAGAAGTCTGAGAGGAATTAATCCATGGCTGCATCTGTATCTGTTCATCTAACTGGATGAAAAGTGGAGCTGGTTCCACTTCATAACGCCGGCCTTTACTCAACGATCCTCTCTCCACAGCAGGCAAATCCAATAACTCGAAGAGTTGATGAGGAAACAAGTGGATTGCATTGGCTGTGTGTGATAATGGATGTCGGGGAGGAAAAAAAAAGGCCCATGGATGCAGTATTAGATACAAGAGAAGGAGCGAAGATGATGAAGAGTGCCGGATGTGCTGTGTGTCCATTTGAATGTGTGAAATTGCTTATTACACCATTCAGTGAAAAACACACACTGTGCCTTTAAGAGCATCACAGGGCCTCTGTGTTGCGCTCTGGGTCTGTGTGTACAAGTGTGACAGAGAGCCAACACTAACGTCAGCTCTGCAGCTCACGCGTGCCAGTGCTGACTGTACAGGAGAGATGGAAACAACTGATTTATCACTTTTCTAATATTTGGTTGCAAGGGTTTCCCTTTTTATTTCTTAATTAATTATCCAATATATCAGTGTGTGTATAGATGCCAACGCTATAATGACTCAATGCTGGTATGCAGCCACACGACTACTGTGCAAACAAACAAACATTCACATTTTCTTTTGGAAGTGAAACAAACCCTTCGTGCTCATACATATATACATTCACACACTTGGGAATCTGCATATACGTTTACTTCTGTGTGCATGTGTGTGTGTGTGTATGTCCTTGCTAGCTGTTCTAAAAATAGCGCTGTGCTGCTGCCGACTGTGTGGATGTCATGGCAGAGGAATGTGGGCCACGCGCCAGCTGCGATCTGCTCTACAAAACCGGCCCAAAATCTGTTATTCTAACACACATTTCTCTTTAGGAGATGGATGGAGGGACGGATGGACGGATGGATGAAGGAGAAATGTTATTTTAACAGAGTTGGGTTATTGTATCCAGTAGTCAGGACAGTCTTTACTCCCACAGCTACCCTCTTTCCCCTTCGCCTTCCGCATCTTGATCTTTCACCAAACACATGGGCTCCAGATGATTAGCTGCAAGGACACAACTTCTCAGGGTTCACAAGAGGTACAGATGACGGCGATAACAATGATTTCATTCCCAGATACATCAGTGTAACCTTTCTCAGGGTCACGATCAACCTTTTGTGGATTAAAAACAACATTTAAGGCATGACCCTGTGGAGAATAAACCAACAACTGCAAAGCATTAAAAGAAAGCTTAGACAAGGCAGCGAGAGGTCCTAATTATGCCACCACAATAATGGTTTGTTCTTCAAAGCAATCCTCTGAGTGAAAGATGTAAATGCAAATAAGAGCATCTAAGTATGTTTGAAAAGAGGTGACTCATTAGAAAACTGGAAACTGTGACATATTTTTTGAGCCCACTGCCCACTTGCTTTTTTGTTTTTTGTAAATGATGGCTTTTGTTTCCTCCTGACACCTCCAACAAAATGTGACAAAAGCTTTTTAGCAGTTCTGACATCAGCACGATTTGCAAACAACCGAGGCACTCGCAAAAAAAAAAACCCAAAACAGGTCGACTTCCTCAACTACGGAGCATGTGTTTGCTTGAGAAGAAAAGAAAAAAAAGATCAAATTCCAGTCCTAACTACATCCTGGTCTCAACGTCCCTTATGGCTTCGAGTAGACCGGATGCTTAGCTCAGCTTGGCGCTCAGAGAATAGACGAATGGAACAAGGTTGTGGGGTCGCCGGGGAGGAGAGGCCCTATATAATCGCCTCATTACACCAAAAGCTCACTGCATCGGAATGTATGAGAGTGTGTGTGTCTGCATCTGTGTGTGTGTGCAGCCACAGGGCCTTCCCTTTAAACTAGCTGTGCTGGGATTACCCCAACATTTAGAGTAGAGGGATCCAGAACATTTCCATCTGCAGGAGAGGACAAGATGAGAGGAAAGGGCTGAAGGTACCTCCTGCAATCGTGTAAACGACTTAAACCGCAGTTTTTCCATAAGCAGAAATGCTATTGAACACAGCTTCCTTGAGCAACAATATAAAAGAACTCTAAAAAAAAAACCATAACCACACTGATACTTTCTGAAAAAGACATTTTTAAACCGTCCACATTGAAGAAATTGGCTGTGTGACCGCATTCCCACTCTACATGTCCTCCCTGTACCTACATATGCAGCAGATAAAGGTTTCTCCCCTCAGAACAATGCCTTCTGTTTGCAGCCCAGCTGTGATGGTCTCTCCTGCTGAGCTCCGTGTCACAGGCGTGCGCACGCACACACACACACACACACACACACACACACACACACACACACACACAAATACAAATACACATACACAAACCTCCCGCCTTTGCACTGTCAATCATATCAGCTGTCTGCATTTGCACACTCATGCACGCACGCACGGTCTGAATCTATCTGAGCGTACATAAGTGACAGACTGCCAGCACCATTCAGCCCTGTCGAGCATAAAACGCTATCAGGCTGGTAAAAAATAGAGCACGCAGAGCTGGGAGAGGAGCAAGGGAGAGCTGTTAAATACAGACTGTGACCGACTTGAAATAAATGTCACAGGACATTGAAGATCCTGTCCCATTGTATATGTGTGTGTATATGTGTGTGCATGTGAACAGAAGAGGGGTTTAAACTGACTGGGTTGTCCACCCACACTGGCTATGTGACCATCTGACCCTACACTCTGACCCTTAACCTCACACACACACACACACACACACACACACACACCACCTGATGTAACCCTCCTCTAACACGTAGACGTTCTCCATCTTGAATTTTATGTATCTGATTTGGAGTGTTTGTGTTGAAGGTTTGAGGTTAGGCGAATGAAGGAAAATCCTCTTAGCCGTCATGTTAAAGACACCATCTGTCTGACCTCTCTGCTCCCACATGAATGCAGCATAGCACTTGTGATTCAAAAAGGCAATTGTTTGCCTCAAAACATCCCAAGAATGTAAGAAATTGATTACTTTGGCCATCTGTTCCCAAAATTTCAGCCAAATCTTTTATTAACTTCAAAACAGACAGTATTCATTTGTGGTTTAAAACTCCAAAAGTCAGAGAAAGAAATAAAACTCAGATTAATTAGGAAAAGTATAAACCCCTTACTAATCTGTTCAACTGGTTTGTTTATCATGTTCCTGGAACACTAGCTGTTGCAGCAGTACTGACAGATTATCTAAACAGAACGTGAAAGGAGCTTTGCTTCCAGTCTCGGTATGCATGTATGGCACACGGCACCGGAGGAGCATTACCCCGTAAAGAGCCGGAGCTCAAAGCAACTGTTTCCTGTTCATTCATTCAGCACCGCAACGCCAAGACAGGATGGTGGAATTATTGTTGTGGGAATTTTAAGTGTCTCTCATAAAGTGGAATGTTAAAGTAACTGTGTGATATTTCGGCTTCACAGCCCTGTTGCCATGGTTTTTAGGGCTCAGCTGAGGAAAATTCTTCATATTCTTAAGTTACATTTGGCAGGTTGAGGTTGCTCAGGCAGAGGACTGGACTACATCCGGCCTTACAATAGACTAAAAATCAGTCTTGTGGTGTTAAAATCTAGTATAAAGCAGCTCTTGTGTGTACATGTGTGTGTGTTCTCTGTCAGGTTGCATAACAAATGGCTCCCATTCAATAATAACAGCCTCGTTCAACACGCTTACCCTACAACTCTGTCACAATATCATTTTCACTTTGGCTACTTGCAGCTGACCAGAAGGTTTAACTTGATTCCCTGCACCGTGGGGCACATGCACACACACACACACACACACACACACACACACACACACAAACACACAGACACACACACACACAAAAAAGCAGCTCGCTAGCTGCGGTCACGTGGACGGCAAGTTCTGATTGACAGTGCTCCCCCGACATGCCGTCATTCATCACGGCGATGGTGGCGGCAGCAGCGATGGCTCCTGCGCTTCCCTGTGCTACTCCCTTGGGAAGGTCTTGGAAGACCCTGCTGCTGATCCCTCTTAACAGAGCTGCACTCTTGGCCCTCTCTCCTCCACACACATAAAGTGAGGTATGGCTTCTAACATCAATATCAATAGTTTATTTCTTTGGGTTCATGCAGCCGTAGACTTTACGTGTTCAAATGTACTGGGAGCTGTGTGAAAGGTCACAATGTGGAAGAAATCTGTTTTGTGTTAACATGTGGATTTACATGATGTGTATGTGTGTGTGTATATATATATATATATATATATATCTTGTCCAGCAAACTGCCTGAGGCTGTGGCAGAGCTCATGGGCAATTCTAGAAATATTTCGTTCTTTACAAGCAAGGTCACACTTCTACCACTAGACAGGGTTTATTGAAATAAAAGTATAAAACTTTTATAAGGATAATAGGATATTATGATATATGATTATAGATGATAGATGGATGGAAATGTACACATTTAATGTGCTCTAGGATAATAAAAATACATAGGTCACCTTTAGATTCAAGTAAAAACACCAAAAATGTATTTATTCCATATGTTAGCAAAGACCAGACAGTAGGTGACAGGCCTTTCCTCTGGCCTTTAAATGTGGCAGCACTTTCTACACCAGCGACACACGGGAGACTGAAGTGCCCCGGAGCGCTGCCCCGCTTCCTTCGAGCACCCAGGTTAACCAATTGGGCCATTAACACAGTGTGTAGTGTGCAGAGCTCAGCAGCTGGGTCACAATCTGTGGAGGTAGACTCACGCTTGGTCTATTTTTGCCACAAGAAAACATACTGATAGTTTATTGGGAACAACAAAAATGATATATTTAATGATCTGATTAAGATAAATGATGAAACAGGCCATGCACTGATTGTGTTATTTTTTAATTACATACTTACAAACTAATGGATGGAACTACTGTGTCGGTTTCATCACAGGGCTGGAACATCTTAAGATACTAAAACACCCAACACAGTGAACCAAACACTGACTGATGGGTGGTCTGTGTACATCCACATAAAATGTTTCAGAGCATATGTAAGTTATGTTACAGTGTATAAACATATCGTGCCACAGAGCTGGAGCAATCCCACAAACACGAGGGGGGGCAGGAAGGCAGAAACAGGAAACAGAGTAACCTCATTAGCCTTGTGCGTTGTCTGACAGGAACAGCCTGCAGGCTGGCAGGCTTATACGGATATATACAGAGAACCCACTGGCCTCTGGTCAGTTTATGCAGCATCTGTCCGCTACTAGTGGAAGATGCCATTTGTATGGAAGCAAGCTGGTGTGAGCACGACGCCTGAGGGGGAGTTCTAGAAAGTCTACCCTGTTAGCCTTGGATAGTCAGACTCATCAGAAAGATTGTAGGATTACATCTGGAATCCAGTTAGGTGAGGCTGTAAACAATCAGACAGGAAGAAGAGCACAAGCACCATCACACACACGTACACACACGGGCGGGCACACTTACACAACAACAACAACTCATGGCCCGGGGCGTTAGACTCATTTACCCTCGCAGAACTTTGCACAAGCTCAGACAAGCTGCTTTACTAGAAAGACTCATTAATTTCCCTTCCCACAACCAGGACATAAAAAGATATTGAGCGTGTGAAAAAGGCCGCCACTTTCCCACACAAGTGAAGAGCTAAATGACTGTGTATTGCAGACACAAGTTAGATTAACGCAAATGAGGACATTTGTGGAGGGTTGTGTCTCCCGCTCGATGCCTGAAACGTCTCGGAGTATTTGAATCCTGCTCGTGTGTCTCAGTTTTTAACAAATGCACAGGAACACAAAAACAGATGGACCTCTGCACCTTCCCATCCTATCTCCTGAGTCCTCCACGCAAAAGCTGAACCTCAGCACAATTATTTTTAGACACACCGAGCAGCAGTGTGTCCTGTTGATACGAGCACGTTTAAGTCTTTAGAAGGTCAATAAGGGTGCTTGAGTAGTAGCCTCGGCCACACAGGCCTGCAAAAGTACTGCTTCTGTAGCCGCAAAATAAACTCTTTCTTCATACCCCCCCCCCAACACACACACACACACACTTTCCTACACAAACCACTCCCCTCCCCAATCTCATCTACCATCATGCATTGTGTGCCTGCATTCTAACAATTCACAAAAGCAGCTCTGTGGGTAATATAAGCCACATTCACTTCAAATGTTTGCAACGTTCTGTTTAGAACCAAGCCTTTTTTTTTCCTCCTCAGCAATGCCACAGCGTTTTAATGTTTTAATGCTTCTGACAGCAGTTTAAAAAGGGCCAAGCCAGAAATCACCTAATCTGTTTTGAATTGTTGAATAATAATAATAATAATAATAATAATAATAATAGTATCCAAAGGTGATCTTACACACTCCAACCCCACAACATTTGTCTAATAAAATTAAATCTAATAAAAACACTGCATTTTTGGTTCTTTTAGTTGGGCGTGTTGGCCTAATCCTTATCCACTCATCTGACACACAGGACAGACCTCATGTGATGATGAAATGTTGGGTGTGTGTGCATATGTTCCTCTGCAACTCTCTGAGTAATGTTTACCTTGAACCCCCCCCTCTGTCAGAATCCCTGTGCCTCAAGACATTGCCACACACAGAAGCATGTATCAGCCTCTTGGCCATCCAACTTCTCTTGACAAACCTAGCACAGACTAACACCTGCGCTCTCACACCCAATGGTAACAACAGCTTCGGTAGCATAACAGACTGTGAAGCAATAGCAGCAACGGGGAAGCAGCAGCCATTACAACAGATACAGCATGAGATTGAGGTTTTAGACAAACACATGTGAGACCAATTACACAGCAGAAAAACAAAAAAAAGGAACCTGGCTGAAACGGACAGACGCATTCTCAGGAAAGGTGGAGGAAGCGACAGACACAAGCAGAGAGAAATAAAAAGGCCCTGCCCATAATGCACCACTCCATTACCGTATCTCTCTCGCACTCTCTCTCTCTCTCTCTCTCACACACACACACACACACACGCACACACACACACAGCCAATGCCCTGTCCAGAGCTGTTCAGTGAGATGGATGACCACCGTCGAATGGCCAGGATCCATGCATTCATACTGCTCTGTATGTATGCATGCATGCACACACAGTGACATTTTATATTGAAATTTCAGTTTGAAGAGAAGAGAAGAGAAGAGAAGAGAAGAGAAGAGAAGAGAAGAGAAGAGAAGAGAAGAGAAGAGAAGCACACAGTGGCTCCTGTGTGGCCGCTCTGGGCCTGGTGCCGGTTGGCATTGGCTGGCATCTCCCCCCTCTGCAGCTGGTGGCAATATTAACCCGCCTGTTGGCAGACGGCTCATGGGGGCATGCGGGCGACAACTAGCCAGGCTGGAGGTGGGGCAGCGCTCTGGGTATCTGTGCGTGTGTGTGTGTGTGTGTGTGTGTATCCTGAGATGCCCTCTGTTGGCCCCAGTGTGTGTGTGCACATGCTTGCGGGACAAGTCTTGAGGGTAAGTCTGACTTTGTGTATGCAACTGTGCACACATGCCTGCACACGCGTGCGTGTGTGAGAGAGTCTGCATGCAGCTGCTTGCAGTGGTAACATGGCGTGAGGATCCAGACCATAAACAAACCGAACTGAGCTGAGATGAGAACATGACAAAATATTGGCCGGCGCTCCTAAATCCCATTTGAAAACACCAGGCCTGTGGATAACCTTGGACTGGAACATATCAACTCCTTAAAGTTCGGGCTCTCACTCTTCTACCTCCACTCCAGAATAATATACATTTTTCACTCCTGAATGGACAGCTTTGTCTGACTGGAGGCTGTGCATGGTTCTGGATCGGACAAGGATCTGCAAGTACCTCTTAAATACCTCTTAAATACCTTAAAACTTGTTCTCCTGCGTAACAAAGGTAACCGTGTCTCTTTGATAGCTTGAACATTTGTAAAATAAAAAGCAAAGTTTAATTTGTGTGCTAATATGACTCTTCTCAGGAAAATGTGCTGATAATGTCTTTTAGCCCAGCGTCCTACACCAGTGATGCAATTAATGTACTATGAAAAAAAAAAAAAAAAAAAAAAAGAAAAATCCATGCTCGGACAAAGCAAAGAGACCCATTTTCCACCAGTGTGACTGGGGCTGATGACAGCAACAACAGAGTAGCTTGTACAGACCATGTAAGGTCAAGTCTCTCTCTGGCTGACAATCTCACTAACAAGCACGTCGCAACACAGCTCTTTCTCCACTGTACACACACACCCACACACACACACACACACACACACACACACACACATATACACAAGACTGTCTCTGAAGGACTTAAAAGCTCACGCTATACTAGTGCTTGTCTGGATCATTACAGGCAGACTACACACACTCATGCACACACACACACACACAGCAAGGGCCAAGAGGTGTGCACATCCATCCCTTCTCTTGCAGCTGTTTGTGACGACGCTGCGATCCGTGTGCAGGTTTTCTTGTGCATGTCAGAATGTGTTTGGGCACGCACAGTCGTGGGTTGCTAATTATATGCCTTCAAATGTAGCTTACATATGAAATCAAAAGAAACCGTCTGAGTCAAAAAAAGCACGAGCCAGGAAACGGTACCTCCTACACGTCATCCTTTTAAAGTGCAAACAAACAGGAATGTATCTGAAACCCGCCTTCAAAATGCACCTCATCCGGCAAGAAAGCTGAACGTCTGAAACCAGGAAAATACTCCAAAGCAAGCTATTTATTGAACAGAATGGGTAGACGGCAGTTGAAATATTTCTGATGACGTGCAATTAACAATACTCTATGTGAAATTTTTCATGTAACTTGCCAGTCAAATGAGACCACTCCAACAAAGCAATAATTAGACAACATAACTATTATTTCACAGACAACACAACTATTTCACAGTCTCCCATTGCTTTGCAGGGGCAAAAATGAATCAAAGTGTTGTGAACAAGCCACAAATATCACTTGGGTGACAAGTTAATTACCCAATTTAACAAAGCAAATAATTACCCTCTGGCTCCGGGTCTAGTGAACTATTTTCCTTATGGAAATGAGACTCCGTGTGCGCACAGAGGCTTGCGTTGCATGCTGGGGGAGCAGACGTCAGCAGAGTTGACGTTGGGGGGGGTTAGGCCTGTTATTAGTTTGTTGCATCTCCTGGTCATTGAGGTAATTCAATATCAAAGAGAGGAGAGGAGAGGAGAGGAGAGGGAGGGAGGGAGGGAGGGAGGGAGCGCGTGAGCGTCGTAAAGTGCTTTTGTTTCATCCATCCCACACTTTGAGGAACGTGAGATACATACAATAGTCCTCGCCCTGTGTCTTAAACCTCCCAGGATGCACATTACCTTACTCAAAAGTCCATGAAACCTACATGAGTTGGCACTGATCTCAAACAACAGGGGTCATGGTAAACATATGTCTCCCATGACACTTTTGCAGAGCTGAGGGAGTTTTCTTCAGGATGCATGCACGCAAACACTTCAGATAAACCGTCTACACGCAGACGCATGACCAAGTGTTTTGTTCAACAAAATGGCTGCCCTGTGGCCAGTTACATACCAAGACTTTTTCTCAGAAACTGGCAACAAAGACCAACTTATGTCTTCTCAGTTAGAAGCCTTATGGAAAAGGCAGCTGTGACTGGTGTGCAAAATCTGCAAAAATGAGTGGCAATATTCAGCGAGTGGGCTAAAGTGGACCAGAGCCAAAAAAAAAAAAAAAATCTCATAAACTTCAATATTGCCAAAATTACCAATCACAGCCAATAAAGTTAAATGAAACTGCAAACTGCTATGAATCTCTAATATGAACATTGAGGGGGAGAAATATGTAAGCATACAGACAGTCCCATCTACACGCACGCAAACACCTAAAATCTTTTTATTTACTGCACCATTTAAAAGGCTAAGCTAGTCCACAAGCAAAGTGCTAGACAAGCACTCTGTAATAAATCTATAACCGTTCACGGGGGGGATGGAAAAAGCAACCTTTACAGCACAACCTCTTATTCACACACACCCTCTTGCTGCTTCACTCTCTTTATTGCAATCCAGATGCATTCTGTTTATTTACCCTGACACCGTGGCCCAATTTAGCCCCGAATGAGGGAAATTAAATCAGGCCTTGTGAAATCGCTACACTTCCCAGCCCCTCGTTTCGTCCATTAAATTGTCATTGTTGGCCAGCCATTTACGAGACGCAGCAAAACAAATGTAACGCTCAAGGAGCGGAGCAGAAAGCCAGAGGACATGGCGGAAATTGCAGCGCACTAGGTGGGTGGTTGGATGGTGGGGTGCAGGGGCTAAATGAGAAATCATTTGCCCGAACATTCAATGAGATGGATCACAGTTTTTAGCAGTAAAATGGGGTCACGCAGGTATTTAGAGTGGCAAGAGAAGCACTACAGCTTTAAAGTGGACGACAGGAGAGGGGAGGGAATGGAAAACATAAGACAGCAGCTGTTTACGGATTATAACATATAAAGGTTTGATAAATATATGTGGGAAAATACACAAACAAAACCACCTAATTGTTTTAATCAAAGGACACATGCGGTTAAAAGGTCTACGTCAACTTGATGTCCTGGGCCTTTGCACACAGAGTCCAACCAAAGGTCAAGGGTCAGGGGCAAGCAGGTGGCCGGAAGGGGTCAAAGTTGACCTCCCAGCTGACACTTCAGTGGGCGGGCCTAAGCCACTCCGCTCAAAGGACCCGTCAATCACAGTCACTTATTTACCATGCGTCAATCACTGTTGGCCCCAGAGATGCAGCTTGCTATTTCTCCCCAGCCTCTTTACCCCCCGACCAGAGGCAGATAAGGGCCTCTTTACATGACAAAGTGCTGTGGAAGACCCGGCAGAGAAAAGAAAGAGGTTCCTTTCAGATGCCGGTGGCGAGCAAATCCTCTGCCCACAAGAGGTTATGGTCACATGGTTCTAATTTAAAACTCAAAGGTGAAATGGGAACTTTGGATTCCCCCGGCCCGACATCATATCAAGTATTGTGCACAAGCTTGATCTCAAATTAAAGATAAGCTGCCACAGCCATGATGTCCTAGATCACTACATCTAATCTTTAAAGCTTTGAAAATAATGTCCTAAAAGCTATCCTCGCATTTCTTTCGTTTCCAGCCAGTCAAGACATAATCAGCTTTCTTTTAAAGTCAGCCTCTGTCGTTGTAACAGCAAACATTCTGCACACTAGAAACCAATTAGGCCGGGTTGCTCTGAACGCTACAACTCTGAGCTACACTATAGCATGTGTTACAACTTTAGCTCACAGCTGTAAGCTCAGTCACCTCACTCTGAACCTCGCCCTCACTAATGATGTGCAATGTGCTAAAGTTATCGCTCCTTAAAAGAAAGAAAAAAAAAAAGATAGACAGACGTAAACCATCTCCCTTTTGTCTTCAAATGAGCTCGGATTGAGAGGGATGTTTTGGCAAGTGAAAGCGAACGCTTTTGAAAGAAACAAGATGTGAAAAAGGGGAAGCCTGGTTTCCATGGTTTACAAAAACTGGCATCAAAACAAGGCGTCTGTTATGAAAAAAAAAAAGAGAAAGAAATATATTAGTACAGGGAAGATGGAGGATTTGGGGTTTGATTTTGTTTTGAGTCTGGGCTGGAGAAACTCCCGATCGAGCCATCTGCCCGTGTGAAAAGAATCGGAGGAGTCAGACAGTTTCTGCCAGCAAAAAAGAAAAGAAGAAAAGAAGGGGTGTCACAGGGGAGTTGGTAGGAGGAAGAGAGGGAGGGAGGACAGGTAGGCATTGTGTCTCGAGTTCCCCTTTCTATTCATTCACACTGGTTCCTTTTTGGCCTCTTGGGGGGAAGGTAACTAAAGAGGGTGTTAGAAATGTCTTGCTGCTCGGAGGCTGTCATCTGTGGACAGAGGGAAGTTTTGTATGCGCCGCCCTGTAAGGATGAAGGAATTCAATCAACTGGCATCTGTAGAGGACAACAGAGCACACTGAATATCAATAGCGTTAGCATTTTAAAGAGACTTGTCGCACATTTGCAGCTGAATGTATGTCGCCGTGAGCTTTAGATGTTGCAGCGATGCCAGCAAAGACAATGGGGTCGTAGGGAGACTTTGATTAGCCTTAATAAATAAAGAGCACTGAATTCCTTTACACATGCAGTGTCCACAGGCTCAGCTGACACAAAGACAATTTACACCACAAGACAAATAACTGTTTACATCCTGCAGTTATTAAAACGGTGATAGCAGAGTTACTATGGGGGGGGCATTTAATTTGAGTCGAGGTGAAGGTGTGGTGACAGGTCGTCCCATAGGCCCGCTGGTATTTCTCCTTGGGGAAGTTGATTTTAAAGACAACCCCTCCCCCCGCTCTCAACCATATTTCACATGGACTTTTCAAATGCGCACAAATCTTCATCCATCACTGACAGCACGGCAAAATAAACAATCATACCGTAGATCAATCACTGTCTGTTTAATGCCGCGCAGCGCAGAGGCTGCGAGGTGGGGAGGTTTCAACATGGTGGCATGCATGCTCACATACGTACGTGTGAATATTGTTGAGCGCGTGAGAAAGAGGAAGCTGAACAACACAAAGCAGATGCCATTACTCTGTGTGTGTGTGTGTGTGTGTGTGTGTGTGTGTGTGTGTGTGTGTGTGTGTGTGACTTTGAATCTGAGCTCTGTGGACGTGGAATCAAACCCAACAGGCCAATGGAAACCACAGCGGAGCCTCACTGTTGGCAAATGATAAATAAAGCGTCACGTGGACTGTGGTGCACGGGTCAAAACTCTGCCATGACACATTCATCTCAAAACATTCGCGTTTAAACTTTAAGCCCACCACCTCTGAAGGCAGCAAATGAAAGTTACATTCACACATTCTGCCGTACAAAGAGTGTCTTTGATGCTCGTTGATAGCCAGAGGTGAAACATTAAACGCGACTGCAAATATGGCCGCAGAGACGTGCATCAGGGTCCTGTGCTGATATCAGCGCGGCCAGGACTGATGCCGTCTTTAAATCTAAACCTCAGATCTGTGCTCTCGACCGCCGTGTCTGCTTTAGAACCAATGTCTACTAGCCGTCATCACCTGGCCTTCGCTCCTCTCATCTAACACTTCATAGAAGACCATTCATCCCACCATCCTTTCATCCGTCTATACCAGGGGCCTCGTTAATCCTCCTCTCCATCCTGACCCTGTACCACTCTACTGGACTGGGACAAACTTCAAAGCAGGAGAGAGAGCAAGATGGTGTGTGTGTGTATGTGTGTGTGTGTGTGTGAGAGAGAGAGAGAGAGAGAGAGAGAGAGAGAGACAGATTGGGTGGGTGGGCAGCTGTGTTGTGCTTGGCCTACACCACAAAGCCTTTAGAAGACAAGGGCCCGCCTGCACACGCACGCACGCACACACACACACACACACACACACACACACACACACACAGCTACTCAGCATCCTCTCCAGTCCCGCAGTAGTTAATCTCTAAAGAAAGTAAGTAACTAGGTATGATAAACCTCTAATCCAGCACGGTGCAGGGCAAAACCATGCACAACTAATGCCTATTTTATTCAGTCAAATTGGATCATAATGGACAATACACATATGAACACAATATTACTGTGGATTACTACCAGACAGAGCTATCAAATGGCAGGGACACATCATTTTCCCACAGGAAAATGCACTATTTAACCAACCAGAATAGAATTACAACATACCGCCCCAGTGAACTCTGATGAACATCCATTAACTGGACTGGCACACAGTGTACTAAGCTATTTCCCCGGCCCCATATGGGCTCCAGTGAGCCTAGCAAGGGGGCACTAACAGAGAGAGAGAGAGCTTTGACAGACAAGCCCTGGCTAAAAGTGACAGTCTGTGTTGGAAATAGACTCGCACACATGCATCAAATAACACACACACACACACACACACACACACACACACACACACACAAGGCTGATGACAGCTAAGGGAGTCTGACACGCCTGCCATCGCCACTGGTGGATGTATGTTTATTTTATTAACCTGCCACAGACTTGGTGGGGGGGGGGGGATGGGTTATAGAAGGAGAAAAAGCTAAATGTGTGTGTGCACGCTGTGACCTGCAAATGCACATAGAAAAGTTGAAATGCTTCCATTTGTGTGAGACATTCCAGGTACTGTGTTCTGGAAGTAGATTTTTTCAGAGCCTCCGGCGCTACATCAAATGCATGTTTTTCCCAGTAGGGAGGTGTTTCAGACTGACATTTTACTTTGTGTCTGCCTGTGACCTATTGTGTCCAGATACAAACGTGTTACAATCGAGGCCTAACTTTAGGGTTGTGCTACAGAAGGATAAAACCCGGCGAAACGATGGGAACAAACAGAACGCGGCGCACAACTGGGATTTATTTTTCCAACATGTTTCCATACGTCTTACCTAACAACTTACCTTACACCTAACAAGTTTTGCAGCATGCTCTTGAAAGACTTATCAAGTTTCTCAGGCAGTTTGTGACGGAGAATGTTGTTAGAATTTCAGCAACTTTTCACAAGATAACAGAGTTATTTTCTGGTGGAAATGAGCCATCCCTGCATCACCTGCTCATCTTGCCAAACCTCATCTATGACAAACCCTCACAGTATCGACCATAACCGCCTCACTTATCTCTGGACAGGCTGGTAACTGACACCCAGCCATGCATGGCACACCCTGTCTCGATACTACCCGGGCCCTGCTCTGCTTTTTATTGACGTCAGCCCCTTTCCTGGCGAGATTCTGCATAGGGGTTAAAAAAAAAGAGAAAAAAATAAGAGCCTGCCTGTGCTTGTGCCCCACAGCACTGTGGCTCTTAATTGATTCATGTGCTTTAATAAAAAGCTCAAACTCTACCCCACCCGGAGGAATGCACCTGTCACATGGAATCAGGAGTCGAGAAGTGAAAACGTGGGGCTTTAAAAAGGCCTCTGTGCCACAGCTACCAAGGCGCACACAAGCAGAGCGAAAAGAGCGGCGCAAAGTGCGTGGGTAGGAGGACAGGCAGTTCCAGCTGATGTATGCCTGCACGTGAAAACTATGTCAAAAAAACGTTCTGCTCTCGAGCTGCAGCAGCGGAGGAGAAAGAGTGTGTGTGGTGTTCTTTGTGAGCTGTGTGTGTGTGTGTATGTGTGTGTGTGGGTCAGCTGTTGCTCTTGGCCCGCTTTACCCACACAGCCTGGTGGCTTCACGGCACAGTGATACCCTGTCCCCATGTCCCCATTTCTCTTTCTCTCACAAACATTATGATATAATGGGCCATTCACCGTGACAACAGCGGAGACACGCTCACGTTATGAGAGAACAGGCTCCTTTTAACAACATGCTGAGTCAAAAAATACTTCACATCTGGCCGACTGGCTAAGACCATTAAGAGAGCTTTTCCATCTACCACCAGCACCTTTCCAAGAAATAAGGTGCCATCAGTATAAGTACCTTTAATTGTGCCCAATGTACCATTTAAAGTAAAGCTTGTGTTTTCACATGTCTTGTGCCGAGTTGCGTGATTTACAGAGCTCTCATAAAATGTGCTATTTAATTTAAGCCAGTGTTCTGTTAGAAAACACTCACAATCGTTTTGCTGTATTAGCTCAGTGAGGAGCCATCGACGGTTTTATTCCTTCTCTGTCGTTTATAACCAGGGATTGTAAAAAAGAGAAAGAGAGGAGGGAGTGAGTATGAAGGGAGCACAGCAGAGAAGCAGAGGAAATACAAGGGCATAATTGCACGCCACTTGCAATCAACTTCAATTCTGCTTTTGTGCTGCTTAAAAAACAGAGTGAAAAAAATGTGCTAAAGACATCAGAAATATGGAATCAAATCAACATTCTGCATTGAATTTTTTCCACCAGCACTAGCATCCTTTTTTCTTTTTCTTTTTTTTTTTGTTGGAGTAATTGCCAACTTACATTAAAGGCAGGATTAAAAAGGAGAAGAGGTGGAGTGGTTAAAACAAAAAGAACATTTGTTTATTTAAAGAAAAGAACGGCAGAGAGAAAAAAAAAAAACCTGTTCCACATTTTAGTGTGGTGGTTTGGGCCATTATGGGAGAGTAAAAGCAAAGCTTTATTCTGCACTCGGCTTCCAACACATTATTAATATCTAAAATTACAAGGACGTTGAAATAATAGCAGGCTCTCATTCAGGTGCGACTCCCTGCCTGCTATCCTAAAATGATTCAGACCTGGGTATTTATAGATTTGAAGTGGGAACGTTGACATCGCACTGTTTCTCTGCACTATTCTGCTGCTTACCTCTGGAAAAACTTGAGATGTTTGTTTCTGTAATTGCAAAAATTGCCCAGCAGAAACTTTGTATCCAAAAGCGTTCACATTTTTTCAGACCTCTGAATTGATCATTCCCTGGCACAAATGACACTAAACATTAACTGCCAGTTAGAGCCCTTAAATGTGCATTTTTTAAATTGATATTTGTCAAATTTTCATCAGTTATAAAAGATTCAGCAGTACAACATCCCCTCTGATCATTCAAAACATATTACAACCGCTGTTTGAGTGTGGCCCAATTAGCAGAGTGTTAAAAACTACAACACAAGGGGCGTTCTCTGAACCCAGACACAGCAGCCAGAGACTTGTTTGCCAAATAACAAATGCTTGTTCAATTACTCTCACCTGCCAAAAAATGGTCGTAAATATTGCTGTAGGCAGGCAAGGCTGGCTGGTGAACAGCTCGAAGCTCTTGGGCCAAACAGACTGCTGGCCTTCACAGAGTCTGGTTGTTTCTCCTCACCCTTTCTAACCCCGAAAACATCGCCCTACCCCACCTGACTGCACTCAAGCTTTGCCTCCCTGCAACATGCCCTCTGGCAAACAGCGAAAGCACACACTCCACACACTACCTGCGGTAAGAATACATCGAAATGATCGAGACGTTCGAGTCAGCTCTGAATGCAGCAAGAAATTTCCATCTCTTGCCAAACCTCTCCACATCACCTTCGCACCCTGGATTCAGGAGAAGGGGGAATCCAGTTGCCCACAACTTCCTGTCCAAAAGTACAAACACAGTCTCACACACATACACTTGAAGTCTGCCAGCCTGGCGCCTGCTGCCAGAGGTAGGAGTGAAGAAACAGAGAGAAAAGGAGAACAGGAGATAGACAAACAGAATGTCTAGGAGGCGCCGCCACAAAGGGCTCCTAAGTGAGGTCATCTTTTTCCCCTGGTTGTCATTTCTAACCATATCTCAGTCGCCCCACCTTCCCTTTAATGCCCTCTGTCTATTCCCACTCAGCACATCAAGATAATAGCAGCTAAATATAAGCTAAGACGATTCCCGATAAGGCCCCGCTTAAAAAAAAAAAAAAAAAAAAAGAAGCCTACTTCTCTCTCTATCAAAGCTGGAAATACTACTACTACCACCCATGGGGGGCCTTTGCTGCTTAATGAGATTTGGGAATGCTGGAGGGAATGAATGAGCTGTGAAGCCAAAGCGACCAACCATTTTGGTTTCAATAAAACCTCTTTTGCTTTTGAAAATTTTAGCCTTGGGTTCTTGACAAATGAAGTGTCGAGCAGCCACTGGTGGTATTTCCTGTGTAGCGGAAAAAGAAATATTCAGCAAATTCAGAAATTAACCTTCGTCGAAGCGGGCTCTTGCTTGTGGATTTCTTTAAAGGTCATGTCAACGGTTAAAACGGCGCTCTATGTAGAACTCTGTAGCTGTTTTCACAACAAGGCGCTCCGCTCCTCACACGGATTGACCGCAAACTTAACTCGAGACTGATATCCGCCATATTGATAGGTAAACAAAGAGGTAATGTGAGCTTGTGAAGCAAACAACGCAGCCTTAGCAAACACAAGTGTACACACATAACGCTCAGGGCCTCCAGCAGGTAAAGTGGCCGCTATGCTTCATTAAGCGAGCTGCGATTCCCTCGGCCCTGCTACGTTTACCCAATTTAGACAGGAAATGACATTGTGTTAGCGTTAGCGAGCAGAGGGAGGGCGGAGTGTTGAGGGCAGAGAACGGGAGAGACCACAGGGGGAGAGAGAAGAACAGACTAGGAGTGAACGAGATTAGATTAAGGAGGAGATGGTCTACCATGAAGAGAGCAATTGGTAAAGTGAATTAGTGAATTAGCACACAGCAGAGGTGCACAGAAAAGAACCCCAGCATGGCAGCATTACAGCATTACCTCGGCTACAGTAGAAAAGTAGGGGAGGAAAAGAAGGAGGAAAAAGTGAAAGAGAGGCAGAAAGACAAAGGAAACAGCATGAGGGAAGCAGGCGCACAGGCCTAATCACATTAACACTGACTGGAGGAAGGATGGAGGGAGAGTGCTGTAAGACAAACCCATATTGGAAATCAAGTCTCGTTCTGCAAGCTAAAAGGTCAGCGTGGTCACAGCGTGCATGTGTGTATGTGTGTGTGTGTGTGTTTGTGTATGTGTTCTTAACAGGTTGAGGCCACTGGAGAGCCCAAGGTCTGCAAAGTGGGAAAGAGGTCGATAGTGCATTACTGAGACGGAGAGCTGCTCTGTGTGTGTGTGTGTGTGTGTGTGTGTGTGTGTGTGTGTGCAGCATCCTGTCTGTCCGTTTGTACTCTGCAGCAGTTCCAGAGACAGAATCTCCACTGGGAGTCAACACCCGCTTGCATCAGTGTGTACGCACGGCTTTGACGTGAGCAGCTGAATGAAAAGGCAGCGCTCATAAAGTGGCTTCAGAGAGATATTTATATCTACGCCAACTTCCCCAAAATACCAGCTCTAGTTGCAATAAGAAAGAAAAAGCCCTCTTTTAGATACAGACACACGGTCTCACAGCTTTAGCGGGGCTTGTCATTGCTCTGGCAGACATTACATCATGAGGCGTGGTCTGAGAATGATCTGGGAACCATTCTCGCAAACGTGTCCAGCCCTCATCCAAATCCCAAATTCCCATCCTTCCTCTTCAGCATAAACAACAAACCACATGGATTAAGCTGTGACATGAAGTTGCGCTAATGAAGGCGAGATGGAGACTGTTGCAATTAAGCGTCATTCGCCTGCGTGGAACGTGTACTTCATTGATTTGATTAGGATATTACAGACGGCCAAAGGAACGACGGGTGGAAAACGCAAGCACGGCGAGGGTGGAGGGAATGGTGAGAAAGCAGAAGAGACGGAGATGTGTGGGAGTGTAGTCACAAACTGACTGGCAGTCCTGCTGAGGGCTAGCAGGAGGTGTGCTCACACACACACACACACTTATTCACGCAAACACGCTCGCACACATGCGGAGTGTGGGCCAAGGCATCTGTGCTGGAGACCTGTGTGAGTCAGGCTGATGAGATGACGAGCACACAGACAGGGAAGAAGACAGAGAGGAATCAGGCCGAGCGAGGGAGAAGTGATCTTGATGTGCAGCCAGTAAATGTGGCTTCATCACAACAGAGCTGAGCAAGTACATAACTTGTCAGACAGATACACTCACTGAAACGGACACGCACACACACACACACACTCAGAGTGTAACAGCAGAAGGTCAGAACTCAAGCACAAGCAGATTTATCTTTCCGTCTGATAAAGTATTACTTTTTGCGCTCATACACCTCAGCGCAGAACACTCGGGATCATCTCTCCCTGCCACACCGCCGAGCACAGATATATGCAGAAACACACAGTGATGGCTCACCCTGAAATTCTGCACTTTATTGGTCTATTTCATGAGATCTTTTGGCAATGCTATAAACAGTTTTATATCTTGCGGTGCAGACTGAGTTTCAGCTGTAAATTTTGGGGGGGAGCAGCTGCATGTTTGCCATTCTACACAAAGACATCTCTGTTTCTTTGTCATGGTCACATTCTCTGCCCCACGATCTATTTCTTGAATTAAACAGAGCAATACTTTTTTTTTTTCTTCTCACAAACTATTTTCATTTTGCCATCTTTGAACAGAGGCACCCCGAACACCCCTGGAACTGAGAGTGAGGGTGATCCAAACATTTTACATTCCCAAGCCAACAAAAAAGCTTTGAAATAATCCTCCCTCGCTGCACTCAAAGCTCCCCTGCCTGCTATAAATCCATATAAGACCATCAGCGCTTCCGCATCGTAGTGTAAACTGCATTCCAGTACTGCCCCCGGAGTGTCCCCACTTTAAAAAGATGGACAAGACACTCTGGTTCTGTATCTGGCCGTGAGCCTCCAATTACATTTACTTCCCAGTATGGGATCTGTGTTGAAATATTGTGTTGTTTTTCTTCTCTCGTTGGTCCACTGGGAAGGGCACATGCACTCATTGGATGGCTGTAAGCTCTGACTATCCGTCTGGTCTGCTAAAACATTTTCTCCAAAGGCTGTCATGATCCACGTAGACACATATGCATACTCACACACTCTTACACACACACACAACCAGACAACTTCCTCAACCAATCTCCATGACCCTTTGTTTAATCATCAGCCTTGTGTAGGGGATGGAGGTGGGGGAGTGGGGATCAAAGCGAGCTCAAAGACAGACCTAAATAACCGGAGGAGCATGGTCGGGTGAGCGATGTCTAAGTGCCCAGGGGGGTGGAGAGAGACAGAGAGACTGGGGGCGAGTGGATAAGGAAGACAAGGAGTGAGTTAGCCACAGAGAGGCCAGCTCACTAGTTTAAACTCAAGGCTGTTTGAATATTGTCATAAAAAAACACTTCATATGGCGTCCCGAACACATTAAACCCCCCTTGATTTATAGACCGGTCACTTTATTGCTCTCCAAAATGACTCCATCCAAATGGGCCCTTAATGAAACATGGAAGCCTGGTGAGACAACCCTATGCGATGCATGCAGCTTCACTGGCGACTAAGACGACACTACGCTTTGATACAAGCCGAAAGAACCACCAGCCACACAGAGGAGAGGTGGGAAGTACTGCATCTGAAGTCTCTCCAATAGGGATTAATAGTTGGTGGCATCTCAAAGTGTTGCTGTGATTCAGACAAGCTGTATGACACAGGCGCACTCTGAACCACAAACAAGATTCTGATATTCACCACAGACCAGGCTGTTACAATCTGTTTAATATCACTAACATCTCTGGCTGTATATCGCCGCTTTCAGTGCGATTCTGTCTTGTTTTGGTCCGTTGTGGTGCACCCACTGAATCATAGGCCTTTTTTTTCTGGCCATAATTACTGTCTGTCTTAAGCTTGGAAACTGTATACTCAAGAGGATGGGTCAAACCACAATGACAAACCACAGAGCTAATAATAATGAAAACAGAAAACACATTTTAACCAGAGCCAGAGTTTCGTGTTCATCTCCAAAGAACTTTCTGTCTGGCCACGTCACACATGCAGTTACCATTACGTCATCAGCCTGTGCCCCGAGTCTGGGAAATACCTCCAGGGGTTTCCTCGTGTGTTTGTCTCAGGAAAATGACGGCGCTGCAAACAACCACAACAAAAGCAGCACAGGAGCCGCCACTCACATGCAGGAAATCATTTAGCTGACTCAAATGTGTGTCAGTGACATGGTGCAGTGACCTGCTCCAGTTCTAAAAAAAAAAGGCTTATGGTGATGCAAGATTGGGGGAAGGGAAGGGAGGACTGACGGAGGTGATTCCAGGTCTGAGTCAGAATCCCCTGAATCACTTCTTTCATGTCGGCGTCATTATTTAATGAAACCCAGAGGAGGTTTCTCGTGAGGAAACGTTTGTGTGCAGCGGGAAGGCAAGGCATGTTGGAATCAGCAAAGAGAAACTAGAAAAGAGCTGCTTCAAGTGTGCCGGGGGAAAAAAGTTGTTGCTAATGGTGGCTGCGTGGGCACGCTGTCATCAAGCTTTGAGAAATAGAGATGACAGGTTTTTCTGCAGAAAAAAAAAAAGATGTTCCATTGGTCATGCATGCTGCTGCCAGCTTTTCAAAGCTTGCCCTCGTTGCCTCAACATTTAGACAAGCTGAAAACCACGGTAGTCAAAATATTCTGTCTCGGATTTTTGCTACACAGTATGACAGCAACTGGAGACCCAGAGAAATTTTAGATGCAATCGAGTATTTCTATTCCAAATCTAGCTCACCCTCCCCCAGTTTAAAAAAGTTCTGAATTCTTCATTCAACCCAGAAATGACCCCTTTTCTCATGATTGTTGTCTCCCATATCAGAGAAGGAAACTCTTATATCTTCTTCCTCGTTATAATCAAGACTCCTCGCTTCTCTTTCTCCGTCTCTCTCTCTCTCACACACACACACACACACACACCCACAGAAGTTGGACGAGTGCCAGAGAGCCAGGGAGCGCATTCCAGCAGGGTACAGCACATTTAGGGCTTCGTGCGATGACTTAAATCGATCCTCGTCTCACATGCCACATTGTGTTGGCCTCGACTTTAGATTTCTGTTTATAGATTTCACCTGCAAAAGATGACGAGAACATGTAAAGACAATGAAACGTGCTCTTGCAAGAGTTTCAGCGTGAGTATCGTTATCTCGGTCAAGCAGGAGGAACAAGTTCAAAATGATTTGCGATGCGTTTATCTCGCCCTGAAAAGCTGAACACCCTCATGCTCCTTGCTTCTATTTTGCCCAAGACAAAGGGTCACTGAAAGCAATCAATCATAGCGTGGCGTTGGGGAAAAAAAAATGTTCACATTCGTCTGAGTGGAAAAATAATCAATCTTAATCTTAATCTATCTAATCTATCCCTTTTGTTTCACACTGACAGAGAGTGTGAGAGGAAAGTAAATCAATCGGAGAGAAATGCGTTGGCGACAATGACGTGGCATTAGGTGTGAGTGTGTTTGTGCAGTGACGTTGAGGTTTGACATTCCTGGGAATCCTGAGGCTAAACATTTGGTTTGACATGACAAACCTGACAGTGGGGAGGAAGAGAAGGAGATAAATTTCATAGGATGCCAGGAAGTATAAAAAAAAAAAAATTCTTTTGAAAAATTCTTTGTCATACACAGGCATCAGTGTGAGCCCAGTGTAATGTTGCTAGACTGTATATGAACTCTACACGCCCTCTCAGTGGATGGTTAGGGGGAGCATTGGAGGGAGGGGGCACTGTGACTCTGGCCCTCTAAAAAAACCACAACTCCCAGGAGGCTCTAGGGATTTATTGACCACAGGGGCAGTCTAGGAGTCTGGAGCTAACACCGACTCTAACCAGCACAACTGGGAAAAGAAGCAGAATTAGTACAGGGGAGGCCATAGGGGAGCAACTGTGTGTGTTTAAATGTGTGTGTGAGCTCTCAGTGTCCCTGTGCGCTGGAGACAGGTTAACTGCCAGTGTCTGCACACAGCGGAAGACAGGCCAGAGAGCTGCCGCCCCAAACATCCGTTATTTAAGGAACAGCCATTGATCTCTCCCTGTCTCCCTTCCCTCCTCTCCTATTCCCTTTTTCTCTCTACATCTGTTCCCTCTCCCTCTCTCTCTCTTTCCCTCTCTGTCCCTCACACCTGCTCCCCCTCTCTCACCTCCTCCCCACCACTTATTCTCCCTTCCCTCCCTCTCTCCTCTGCCAAGCTACGTCAGTCAGCAGCTCGACCACCAGGCAGGAATCACTCCACACTGAATTAAAAGTCCTGTTCTTGCCTTCCTCCGCGGCTCTGTAAGTGGTGGGTCTGTGCGGCGAGGAAGCCGATTCGACTCAGGCTGCCCTGATAGCCAAGCAAGCCGCATTCACAACATGAAATCAGCCCTCCCCCTTCTCTCCCTCTCTCCTTCTCCCTCTCTCTCTCTTCCACTTCCCAAGATTGTTTTCCCACACAATCAATCCCCTCGCATTCCTGCAAAAATGATGTGAATCGCAGGAGACCTGTGTTTTTTTGCCATAAAAGCACCAAGTGGGAGACTCAGGAATTTTGACGATTGTCAGGATTCCCCCCCCCCATCCCCAGTTTGCGATCGCTCACTATTCGGGTTCTCTTTCCCACTGAAGACTTCAGAGTGTGTGTGGGGGAGGGATGGTATCCTGTCAGAAAGATCCAGGAATTCTCTGTGTGAGCAGCGAGTACAGTGAGGACTCAGTGAGGAGAGAGAGGCCGGTACACTGAAGCCATTGTAAGCCAGCCAGCAACCCACACGTGGTGCTCTGGCTAACAGATACAGATACGCTCTCATGACTGGAGGGACGAGCTGTGTCCCCAAGCCACACTACTACACTGTCACTGTGAACCACGCAGTACAAGAACATGCACATTAATAGCACAAAGATATTAATGCACCTTGTTAGCAACTATCAGGCATACTGTGGATTTGGAACAAAGCAGTGGGATTAGACCACAAATGTGCAACTCAGGACGGGTGTGTTTTATGGAACTTGAACACCTCCAGCTGAACCATTGCCAAACTAGTATTCAAACCAAGATGTCACTCTTAGGTGTAGCAGTTTGGTGGTGTAGCACCTGCACACACACTCACAAGCTTCTGCGGCGCAAGTGTTTCATGCTATCAGCACAGCTCGTCACAACGGAGGAGTACGTGTTGGTGCGTTTAGGTGCGTACTGTCCTCCCTCCGCTTCCCACACCTCCATTTACCACCCAGGTCACATCTGCCATTTTCCTGGTAAAGTGAATAGCTCCTGTGTCAATGGAAAGCCTATACAGTGAGAGCAAACACAGCCTGCCGTTTCAAACAAATGCTACTCCCCTGCTCGCACACACCTACGCACGCTGTCACTCGCTAACTAGAATTCTGTGAAATTACCATCCACAAGATGTAATGATGTGGCTTACTGTATAGACACAGCACGGTGCCATTTCGCTTTTGTTATCCACAGATAAGTGGGATCAAAGACAGTAAGCACCACACTGGGGCAAATGTCAGGTTCTGTTACGAACTACTGCTGTAAAAACAGTGTGACCACATACAGCACTGTGTGGTGAAAGCCACGCTGTGCGACGCTACGAACTGTGCTAATCAAATCAAAGGTTACACAGAATCTATTTCCTGGCACATAGACAGCTGAGTGGACCAAAAACAAGAGGTCATGAATGTAACTACTTTTTGGAAAAGCAGCGTGATGTAACGAAGATTTTCCCCTCTCCACGCTCTCGATGCTCATTGGTGATGGAGGCTTTTTTCTTGCAAGTTGTGTCATAGTGAAACTAATCTGAAATCAGGTAGTCTTCCTGTCAGTGTAGCCGACGAAGAGGTGGTGGAGGGGAAAGTGTAAGGATGACTAAGATTTTAAAAATTCAGAAAATAATGTTTCTTGCGAGAGCGTCCGCCTGAAGATGAAGACAGCATCTTTTCCATTTCATGTTGGAAAACACGTTTGGAAAGCCAACATGAAAATGTTGACAACATCATACAACATGTGCATTGATATTTTGCATGACCAGATCACAGGAGGCCGAGCAGGAGGCCCCTGCACTATCCCTGGGAAAACCCTGTGCACGTTTTTGCGTGCCAGGCATCTCTCCCGCTGGTTTGAATAATTAACTTGGGGCCTGTTTATCCTCTGGGCTTATTCAGGATTGTTGGACCGTTGACGCACCCTTTTTAATTCCTTCAGGTTTTGGCTAAAAACGGGGAGACGGTGCTGGCTCTTATGGGACTTGCGCTTGAACACACACGAACACACACACACACACACACACACACACACACACACACACACACACACACACACACGAACACACACTTTCTCCTCGTCAGGGTGTGAAAGTTTGTGGTTTGTGGCAGCCAAGTCATTTCAGAAAGAAAACAAAAGAGAAAAGACTCCTTTGCAAAATGAGATGATGCACAGCTTCTCTGATCTGTTCCCAGTTACCCAAAACACGGGGATTTCTGCTACTTTTCTGTGTATGTGCTTTTGACTCTTGGTGATGGGTGTATAATACAGATATGATAAGAAATTTGTGTGAACTGGAGTGCCGGTAATGGAAAACGTCACAACGTAAAGGAACACATTTTATACGTTTAGCTTTGAGAAGGTTTATGACAGTTCGGATGAAACTGAAAGCTTCATACAAACAACAACGAGCTGTCAATGTAACTGTAATCCATGCCAGTTAGTAAAAACACATATTGAAAGTTTGCCTCAGCTGAAGTCACTAAAAAGAGGGGGGGGGGTAACGAGCCTCAACAAAACGCCTGCGTTTCCGAATCAATGTTTTATTGACGTGACTGGTAGCGAGCAGCAGTTTTTATTGTATTTGGCAGGTCATTGATTTGAACACGTGCTGATCTCTTGGCTCATCTATATTCATTTGGACACTTAAGGCATCTTAAAGAGGCAGAGGGAGAAAGGGTGATAGTAGTCAGAGGTACAGAGAAAGACAATGAAAGGGATGATCAAAATTGCTCTGAAGAATACTCCATATGTACAGCGTGTTAACATTTAACAGCATGTTGTGTATGTGACAGAACATCAGTAAGCATCTAAAGAAAACTGAGTTGAGACAGACGCTTGTTTTACATCTGAACTATCTTTTACATCCAAGAAACATGGCAGACCTCCAACGTGCATCTGAAGTGTGTTTGCTTACGTGCACGTTTTCTATTTTGATCCGCCTTTACAAAGTCCGCCAAATATGTAAACATAGTTCAACAAAATGCAGCTCTTGTGTAGTGTATAACATACCCAAGGACATAGCTCAGCAGCCATTACGGAGCAATCTCCAGCTCTGGTTTCACTTCCCATTAGCCATTCAGAGCCATGACAATACCCAGGGGGGGAGACAGTGCAGCCCTGGCTTTTCCCCTCTGCCAAGGCCCTCACATTAGTCAGTTCTCGCTCTAAATATACACCCAAGCAAACTGTCCCACGTTTTGCAAGATGATTAAATTTTTTTGTTACTAAACAGGACTAAAATTAATTTCCCTACCTTCTTTCTCTGCCCGTATTAAAAAAACGGAAGAGCGTGTGAGGAGAGGCGACCTCAGCGACCCTGGGGAGGCATCATCAAGGCCGCCGAGGTCATGTTTGGAAATGGAAGTCGCCGTGCTGTGCACAGAGTACTACACGTGACACAGGGCTGCATTAAGCAGGGAGAGTTAGCAGATATCTCATTCAACTGAATGTGGTCTGCGATCCGGTAGCCCGTTTTTTTGGGACTGAAGTGTGGAAATTCAATCCAGCACATTTGGAAACGCTGCATTGTAATGTGATTGCACTGCCATGATCTTATCCTTGTCCTGTATGCCTGTCCCAGTGGCCAAGTCAGTTTTACCCCTTTACCCCTTAGCGCCCCCCCCTCTCTCTCCTCCTCTCTTTACCCACACCTCCGGTCCCAGATTACCCATCAATCCCATTTTATTTCACTGGCTCAGACAGCCCACCAATCAGGTGGCAGGATGGGGAGGAATATGATAGTGGATTGGCTCTTGGTGGGGGGGAAGGGGTGGAGCAGCTCAGCCATCCCCTAACAACAGCAGCGTGCTGTGAAATGAGTGAATGAGAGAGACGGAGCGAATACACTCGGCCAATTTCTCCCTCTCTACAATTTACTTCTTCTTCTCCTCTTCTTCTTCTTTACTCGCCTCTCGTACCAAAGCCCCTCTGTCCTCCTCTGAATCTCCCATCATGCACACTTGCACATGCACACCCCCCCCCCCAAGCCAACCCTCGACTGTCAGTCTGCATATGACTGCTGACTGTGTTACTCACAGCGACACTGAACAGAGCTCTTCCAGGGCTTCAGCCGTCTTACACACGCACACACGCACGTGCACACACACACGCGCATTCACACACACGCATGCACTTGATGCTGTGGAAGCCGGGGGGAGGTCAGGCTGGTTCCTAGCGGAAGGAAACAAATTACACATTGTGCTACACATGCCCACACACAAGCGCATATGTGCACGCACTCATGGATGTATGCACTTCCACACACACGCGCTCGGGTTGAACGGGGTCTCTCTGCTGACCTACTTCTTTACTGTCACTCAGAGGCAAACACTGGGCACGCTCGCTCTCAACATAAACTCTGCAATAAAGCTGCTGGCATGATGTGAATGTTTAGGATCAAAAGAGGACTCTAACCTCACAGCCACCCCCCACCCCCACCCCCCTCCTTCCTCCCCTCTATCTTTCCTGTGGTGAGGGTACAGCAACAAAAAGAGGCCCCCTTCTGTAGACTGGAGGTGTTAACAGCCAGCCACAGCCACAAGCAGCCATCTTGTCTGTTTGTTAGTGTGAGAATAACAACAAAAAAGAGAAGCTGAAAGATGTCTGGAAAGTGTGTGTGTGTGTGTGTGTGTGTGTGTGTGTGTGTGTGTGTGTGTGTGTGTGTGTGTGTGTGTGTGTGTTCAACCAGGCGCCTTTTAAACTTTCAGATGTTAGAACTATGAACATCGTCATTTTTGCAGTTTTGTAACGTCACATCTTGAATTCTGTCCTGTGAATCTCTCGTGACAGAGAGAAACAACTTGACATGCTTTCTCTGCTGCTGTACTTAAAGCGATTCTTTTCAGAAGTAGAAAATGTTTGTTCACATCGGACAGGGAGGGCAGTAGCACTGCCAGTGCGTCCTCTTCTTCTTCTTCTTCTTCTTCTTCTTCTTCTCTGGAATGGTATCAAGCACAAGACACAATCTTGTCTTGGCCTCTGTCTGAGCCACTTGTTGTTGATTTTTGCCAGTTATTACAAACACCTGAAAGATTGATATAAGTCGGCCTCAGGTCAACTGCCACTCAGTCAAGATAAGCAACATTTGGATTACAGCCTGTGAATTACAGACAAAGTCACCAGCATACTACACAAAAAACTCCTGCACAAAAGTCATCTGCAATTCAGATCCATCACCGCCAAAGAACCCCACAGGACTGTACTTGCACTTCATTTTTGTTCAGCAAGTCCTGGATGAACGCAAGTTTGGGCGCTATCTCAGATTACAACTTCAGGATTGAGTTTCATGCTCTAAAATTAAGACACATTTGGGTGAACTGTTTGTACCAGATGCTAGTTAAAGACGGGGTTTCAGGTGATTTCCAGATAGAAATTGATATATACAACGTTTCTGGTTAAATCAATGCAGTGTAACATGATCATGCAGCTGTGGTGCATTTTTTTGTGCAGTTAGCCATGGTTATGCATTCATACCTGGTTGATCATAACTACTTGTACCACAACACCTGCAGCTAAAACAGGTGAATATGCGTAAGGAAGAGAGGTGCTTCCCAGACATACATAAGCCTTATCAGAGACTTCCAACCACTGCACACACACACCCACACACACAATGCAGGAAGCCCACAGAGGGGGGAAGCATGTGCCCATTGTCAGGGGGTCTCATGAGCCCCCCTGCTCTTTCAGCCCTGACAATAGCTGCATTGATAACACCTACCAGCTAGAGAGATACAAAAGGAGAGGGAGAAGGCACAGAAAAGGGACAAAGAGAAATGGAAGGAAAAAGGCATCGCAGCCTGTCAATGGATATCCATTCACTTTCGTGCCATGCAGAACATTTTCCCCTTAAGGAAATTGAAGTTCTTGTGTGAGAGCAACTTCTCCTCTTCTTATAAGACAAAAACGATAAACACCCCACTCAGTGTGAAATGAGTTACAGCGAGATGAAGGTAAAGAAGAAAGCAGTGGATGTGGATATAACTCCACAACCTTGCATTGGCTATCAGCCAGCAAGTCATTCAATTAGCCAGCCTATGATGGGTGAGGTTGGGCACGCTCAGAATAAACTCCACCAGTGAGTGACAGCCGCCTTCATAAATCAATCCATTTGACAAGTTACTCATACATCAACACCCTCGTTTATGGAAATCATATGCAAACCCGCTGTCGAGCACTAGACGCATTTACAAGGGACTTATCCAATTCTCGCACAAATTCATTTGGTGTTCTACCAGTGCGGAAGAAAAAAAGATAATTTTTTATGGCAGTCTATTCACTAACGAGGGACAGAATAATAAACTGTGACTGCTTGGAGGTCTGCAAATTTAGACACAGCCAGACATTTCTCAGTAGAGAAATAGGAAGATGGAATAAAAGCTGAAAGTAGCCAACGTTAAAATTTGTGTATGAAACCCTAAAATCTGTTACAGCAGCAGAGGTCGGAGAAGAAGAGATTTGAACATAAGATTCTTGTGATCTTGCAACCACAGACACAGCTAGGAATTCCGGGCCTCATGTCAACAGCTCACTCCGGGCCTGAAACAATAAATATCTAATCCCTGTCATGTTACAGGGCCCCTGTGCAGCTCTGGGGCCCCCTAAGATCGATCGGGGTCCCCCCTCCCCATACGGTGCCTCTGCCTGTGACACAAGTGAAGGGAGTAAGCAATGGGACTTAGCATGTGCTACAGATGCAATAACAAGACATGTGAGTTAAAGATTTAGTGCTGTGCGAGAGTTTATTTATACGTTTTTGAGTGGAGGGATGATCGACAGTTCGGCGCTTTAAGTCTCATGACACGTGGTGAGCGCGCGCAGTTGTGCTTCACAGGAACATGACAAAGCCAAAAAAGGAAATCGAGGCAAAAGCCGAGGGGTGGAGGAGGTGTGTGTGTGTGTGCGACCAACAGAGGATGTCAGGGATGCTGAGTACACAAAGCAGCTTCACGTCCCTTGATACCACCTTGGACACTACCTCCACTCGAGATGATATGCACGAGGCTAAACCGCTCTGCTGAATCCTGCAAACACTCATTCGGGGTCAACAAGTCTGACCTACAAGTCTGAGTAAAAAAAGACTCCTGTGATCACCTCAACAACCTCTTGTATTTTCCAGTAATGATACCACAAGGAGGTTTTGGCGTTAACCTTATAAACAAGCCCTTGACTTGTCACGTTCAACTATACTAATTCAATGCACTAAACAAGGTACTAAACAATTCTCTCGCTCCGGTTCCAACAACACTGATTTGGAGAAATGGAACATCATATAAGCCGAAGTCGACACAAAGATTAAAAATTCAATATAGGCCAAGTCACTCGATATCACAACAATCATATTTCAGCCACGCTAATCAAATTCACAAGCGTGACCTCTGGGGTATATTAAATGTGTACATAACATGTGTCATCTCTCAAATGTTTTGCAGGGGAGATATCCATCGACGCTGGTAAATATGGCGTAAAAAAAAAAAAGGTAAAGCCAGCAGCAGTCGCAGTAGCTACAACAAATTCACTCCCCATAAAAATGAGCAGTGGGTAGATTTCAGCGTGCAGCTTGCCAGAACCACGGGAGGGAGACTAAATGATTATGTTACAACAACACCGCTCCAGCTCTTTCCGAAAACAACAATCACAGTCTAGGTAGGATATTGCGGCCCCAGTAAAATTAAAGGGGAGTGGGAGCAAGACAGACTGAGGGAGGGAGAGTGGGAGACAGATTTTAATGGAGATCATCAGGGGATGCGTGTCTCTGACTGTGCTGCAGAGCGAGAGACTAGCAAGTAGCTCAAAATTCATACATCCCCTTTATGAGTTGACAGAGGGAGGAGGCAAGGCGGAGATAAGCTCCCTCTACGTCCAAGTAGCTACGGCAGACTGATCCTGTGCAGAATGCACCCCCGCGTCAATCAAACCCCATTTCCGCCTTTTTCAACGAGCCAAAGTTCAAACCCCAAACGACAACACTTCCTCTCGACATACAGTGTTGCACCACTGGGGACGAAAGAAAAACTACGCCTGTGCTATGACCTGTAAAGGGTTAACCGGCAGCAGGCTGAGCCTAATGCAGATTGTCAGGAAGATAAGATTACCAGTTAGGGAGGTGGTTAATGGAAGCCACCACAGTCCTCCGCTGACAGTTGACAGGAAAGGCAGGAACAGGGCCTGACCATGGTCTCACCAGTGCCTCCTTTCAGACCCGTCACGCAAACGTGGATTCATCCCGCTAAATGAGTCAGTATCTACTGAGCTTTAATGGTTAAATGACATTTAAGAGAGTTCCTGACTTAAGCTTCTGAACCACAATGACCAAAAATGAATCTGTGACATGAAGATCTATAGAAATAGTTAAACATGCTGAGTGCACATTCACATATCATATTCTTAGCTCTGTATCTATATTTGAATCTAGTGTTACACTACCACATCACGTTTAGAGACCAAAATTAGAAACATAATATGATTCAAATCTGATTTACACACTTATACGATACATACACCAACTTTTTTCAAACAATGTAAAATAATGAGATTAAAAGCGCAAAATAAAAGCAGCGGGAGCTCAAACTGTTCACAAATGTTAGTCATGATCCCAGACAATACCAAAAATTACTGTGTGAAGATATTTCAATTGCCAAACAACACTAACTGCGCTTCACACTGAAGTACACTCAATTTACAATGCAGTACAACTGCTCATTTACAACTCACCTAGACCTCATAGTGTTACATTCAAAGCCTATTTTCTCTGTATTCTGCTGTGTCCAACATCTTAAGCCTTTTTAAAGCCTGTGTGTGTGTGTGTGTGTGTGTCTGTCTGAGTGTGTGTGTTGCTGTATGCCTGCAGATTACACTGTAGCCAGAGAACGTTATGAAACAAAGCCAGGGCTTAGGCAAGGGAGTTCCTCTGCTTAGGGAGTTGTAGTGCAGGCCCAGGAGTCCATTCCCTGGCACAACCGCTGGCACAAAAAGACAAGAGGCAATTAAGAAATGATTTTCACCTCACAGCTTGGGACAAAACCCTCATACCCCCACACCCCCACCGGTTCACTTGCTCCACTATCACACACACAAAGGCAAAATCTCAGAGGCCTGAGGGGGCCCAGAGAAAGGGGGAACAATACTGGGGACAGCGAGAAAGAGAGAGAGAAAGAAGACAAGGAACAGTGGAGTATAAGAATAGTGTGAAGAGGTAAAAGAAATATGTGCAAAGGTGACGATACAGTGTGAGCGTGAGGTGAATAATAGCATTAGTATAGTGGGGATGACGAGTGAAGGTGATGCATGAGGGGCGATTAGATGGCGTCAGGGTAGCTAGCAACCCACAGAAAAGAGAGAGAGGGGCGCCCACACATGTATTGTGGACTCCATCACTGATAACTGACCTCAAAGGGAGGCTGGATGGGAAGAAAAAGTGATGAATTAATGTCCAAACACAGAAGAAAGAAGTGGCTCAACAAACATTGGCCTTGTACATGTAGTCGAGCAGGTACGGTTACTGTACGTCACGGATGAGAGAGGTGTTCTGTTGGCATTTAAATTTAAGGTGTGGGTTTGTTACAAAATCACTTGGTGAGCTGGTTGTCATCTACAGATTAGAAAACATTACTGGATATATTCTTTCTGACTCAGCCTTTCAAAGAAATCCATTAACAATGTTGCCAGTATAACAAACCAAACAGATCGAGTTTTTCACTTTCCAACTTGTTCTAAATCATTTATTAATGATTTATCGTGCGATACAGTAAACCTCACAGTCAGAGCTGTAGTTCATCATTGCACATGCAGCCCACCTGAGTTGTGCTTAATGCTTTCTGTTAACCGGTTGGACCTTTTCTTGGAAAGACTTGCCATATAATTCATGACCACATTTCTCCGACCTGTCATGAAGATTATGAACTGATTTGAAGTCCTTTATTGTATTAACACACATGGTTTATGACTTCAATAAGGGCATTTATGTTGTGGGTTTAGTAGTTTAGCTCATGTACTTAAAATGGTCAAATCACAAATCACAAATCACAGGGTCAGTTTGCGAGGGACGTCTCCAAGATTTCTGCTGCTACCCCAATGAAAAGTTAAAGCACTTAAAGTTTAAAGTCAGAAAACCTCAACAGCACCCCTGTTACTCTGAATAATCTTGCTGTGGACACTTTCGCTTTGGATGATGAAACATCAGCAGATTAAAAGCGAACAGCTATGCACCACTGAGTAAGAACTGTTGTATGCGATATACAGTGACCCGACCCTTTGTCATTTAGTTTTAAGTTGTTTCGTGCAGACTAACATGCACAAGACGGTCTGAGTCATAACCACATTAAGATGCAAGTCACAGCTGCTCTTGTAGTTACAGCTACTGCATTACAAACATTAGAAACACATTGTTGATCAATCAATTATAATGATGGAACACTTAAGTAGATCTATACCCGCTACTGCTGACTTCTTTTATCACTAATGTGTGTGTGCTTTTATTCTGTGGATGTGTAAAAACACATAATTAATTCATGTGTCACCCCGGGAACACAACAGGAATCAAACACAGAATTACAAACAACTGTCATATATGACTGAGTGATATGAGTAATATGAAATTCCACTCTTGATTTTTAGCAACTGAACAGTGGGGGTGTTTTTGTCAAACTGAAAATGATTGTTGATAATGGTAAAATAACTGATGTCAGGAACTGTCAGGAAATTGTGAAAGCTTACAAGTTTCTTATGACTAAAGAAAGTTCCTTCACGACAGCTGGGTGATATAAGCAGACAACTAAATTTGAGCATTTTCTGTGCTCTGGATACACTAAAATAATGATCAACATACATGAGTGTTTTCTCATCTCTCTCTTATCAACACTTCCTTGGAAGACATTTGTATTAGTTTTACAGCATACCAACCTTTGAACCTAAAATTTCCCTTCTCAACTATATTTTCTCAGTTTCACAGCTGCACACTTGATTTCTCTGAATCACATGATTGCAAGGCATCTGCAGGATCTAGTGACTTCCCCACAATGCAGCCAGGAACCAGATGCTCCAACAACCATCTAACTTTCCTCTTCATCTAGTTCCACACCCTCATGAGCAAGACAAAGAGGAAGAGATGTTTGACTTTCTCAGAAAACTTGTCAGCTTGTCTGTTTCTATAGAAACCTAAGGGTGGGTGGTATAAAGCCCCCCTCAGTCATACATGACCATCCCACACACATACACAAGAGAGGCATAGAGAAGACAGTAAAGTGGTTAAAGGTATACTGTCATGGTAACTTCCACTAGTTGGCTTTCAAAATATGTTTACCCAGGGTTTGTTTAAATCTGTTTGTTTATCTATTGGCAGAAATGGAATATAGTATTCAGAAGTGTTTTAATAAGTTATATTTGACTGAGATTCAGTGGCCCAGAACAGAGAAACCAAATCACATGTTTAGCGGCCACTGAAGGTTCTACATGCTTAGAAGGCCAGGGTGATACAAGGGGTATTCAGTTGGTTGCAGTCAAACTAAATTCTAAACACTGGACCTTTAAGTGCTAACCACCACCTGCATTACTCATTTCAGATGTGTGAAAGTGAGCGTCAGGCTTGGATTCAACCAGTGGTTATCTCATTTCCTATCCACGCTCTCAAACAATTCAATCTAAAAACAGTCGATGGCTTACGTCAGCCTTTGTGATGTGCTTTTTCAGGAGCTGCACTCTGCACGAGTTATTTTGACAGAGATCAGTACACGGGCCTCGCCTTTACTGCCGTCACTGGACATTCCACTTTGTGCCTAATTTGATTATTTCTATCCTCTTGGATTTCTTCTCCTTGACGATCACAGGTTGTGATTTCCAGGGTTGGCCCTCTCTCCCCCTCTCCCCCACCCCTCAGGCCTTGTGATGTTTGATCCAGGGCCAGGGGAGGCTAGCCAGACATTCAGCCCAGACTCTGGCGCCCTTCCTTCAGTGTACCATGCACTCTAGCTCCCTGCTGTGAGGCCTGGAGGAAATCACACAGCCGGGAGAATTATAAAAGCCCTCATCTATTGAGCAGAGGTTAAAAACAGGGAGAACAATACCTTTGAGTCACCCTCTGCTTTTCCCTGTGTAAAAACTTTAAAAAAAAGCACCTATTGCTCAAAAAGAGGGGGGGAAAAAAATCAATACACAAAAAAGAAAGAAAGAAAAATCAATATTCCTGTACTGACTGTTGTCAGCTCATACTGTTTTTCATACTGCTTTTCATTTATGGGAATAAGAATAAGAGCAACCCCAGCGACAGCCCCAAAGTGCTTCGCATAACAAGATTACAATGAATAAACATTTAATATTACAGGAAATATAATGCACTATAAACAAAAATGTTCAGTAACAGCAAAAAAATAGACAATAAACACTGAAAATGTAAAAATCTAATTTTTGCAAAGGCATTACAGCCGGGACAAGATTTACCAAGTACAAAATGACCCCAGAGGGCCAGATTATGCATGTGCATTCATGTATGTTAGGGTGTGTGTGCATGTCTGGCAGGGTGATGTTTGGAGGGGGTTAATTCACACAGCTGTGTAAGATCAAACTGGAGAGGATTCCAAAGTTTCCTTTGGCAGAACAAATCAAAACAAAACGGATGGAAGAATGCGAGATGCCGACTGAGTGGGAGACTGAGAGGAGAGAAGAGAGCGTCAAAAAAAAAAAAAAAAAAAAAAAAAAAACGCCATCAACCTAATCATGTCGCTAAGCAGTCTGATCTTTCAAGCAAAAGATTATCACATGCAAACACACACACTCAGTAAAAAGTAAAATTAAGACTGAGTGCAGAGACAAGGGAACAGATCCTGCAGATCGCGCGGTGGCTCCTCCTCTGCAACTGCGAGGCAATTTCACAGCTAGGCGAGGAGAAAATACCCCCGTTTCTTTCGTCCTCCATCCAGCGCTATCCCACGAAAGCTCCCAATGCCTCTTTTCTCTCTTTGTAGCTGCGCTGAGTAATAGAGCAAATGAGTTGAGAGGGAGGAGGTGAGAGATAGAGTGGAGCAGAAAAAAATCCACTCAGTATTCTGTTACAAGACAAGATGGGGGGGGGAGTAATGCGTTTCTCATGGCGGTTGGAGGATGAGGGTGTAGGATAGACGCAAACAGAATGTGTATATATATTGACCTGCGAATCAAATAAACCGTTTATTCTGCCTCTTACAGCCCTCAGCCTCCCACCACCACCTCCTCCTCCACCTCATTCCTCCCGTTTTCTCACACAAGAGCTGACACAGGAACCGGCACATCCGACAACTCAGCAGCATCACGCATACCCCTACACCTGCCATGCTTCAGCACTAAAAACACGCCCTTGTCCATCTTCCAAATACAGTTTGGCTGGCAGAATTGCGATGAGTGAGGGCCAGGTGCAGTTAACACCTTTTCTGTAACCAGACATTTTCTTTAAATCTCAGTCAAAACACACAAGATATACAACTATTCTGCCTTGAATCAATAAGCTTTGTATAAAACCTCTTTGCACCACACTAGTTTCCCTACATCTATTTTTTTTTTTTTTAATCATTCAGTGAGGGCTGAAAAGTAGAGATTAGGCAGCAACAGTGGTCACCCAGCCACTTTGCTCCACTGGCTCATTACTCCCATGGTGGGTGGGGGTGGGGGTGTGGGGTGGGGGGGCAGGGGGGGCTGCCATCCTGAATTAAGGCCTCCCTCGCAAGGGGCCAAACGCTCGGTGAAAAGGGTTGCATTCAAGAGCGCTTTAACAGAAGGGAGGTCACAACTAGCCACGCATGTTGGAGAGTCACAAATGACTGTCATGAAAAAAGATAATGTTTTAGATAGATAGATAGATAGATAGATAGATAGATAGATAGATAGATAGATAGATAGATAGATAGATAGATATAGATATAGATATAGATAGATATAGATAGATAGATATAGATATATATAGCCAGGGCAGCACCCTTCCAAAGAGGACCTGAATAGAGTGGCCGGTGGCTTGTTGGCAGGAAGAAACAAACTGCTCCATCATAAAGAGAATGATTCATAGATGCTGCACTTGGTAGAAGGCTCGTGAGACCGTAACACATAACAAGAACTGCTATGAATGTACACTGAATGGTAAAACTGAGTATTCCCGGACTGAAATATGATGACGGCATAAAACCAACTATCTTCAGAGAAAATGATAAATCAGCATAAAGCATCGTCTTGAGAAGCTTCAGGATTTCTTCATCTTAGCATCACAGTCGAGACGTTTTATGATGTTGCCTGCAAGAGTCTTACTGGCATACGTTTAACAGTCAAACTGTGGTGTTCCGGGCAGAAAGAGAAGGGAGTAATGGAGGATCGATACTGACTGAGCCTCTGCTCTGTTGCTTCATCCCCAGAGGCTTAATTCACTGGATGTGTAAAGACGACGGTGTCACAATAGGGGATCAGATGGGATTGACCACAGGATGAAAATGTAAGGAGTGTTTATTAAACTGATGTAGCCGAGATGAAGAGCTGGGAGAGGGTGAGCAGAGATTGGTCAAGAGGTTGTCTGAGAGATGTACATAATGGTCATTAAAGCTAATGCCAGACTAAGCTACAATTCAAAAACGGATGAAAAACAACCTAATGCCTCCTGTTTCATCTCGCAGTTTAAAGACCGGGCTGAAATGTGAGCTGGAAACAATGGTAACTCAAGATTTGTGAGTTTTTGTGGGTTTTTTCTAAAAATACTTATTTGTCAATGCTTACAGGAAGATATGGTGAATTAAAAAAGAAAAACTCAATTGTTTTCTTTTCATTCTACTATTGCTAAATGTCCTTCATGGGCCCCCATAAAGCCTGCAAGGCCAAACCAAAGACAAAGCTAAAGTGTTGATTCAGCTTCATAGGGATCCTGAACGGATAAGCTGTGGCAACCACTCACTCATTCACTCACACACACATGCATGAGTGAGCATGCGTGTTCTCACACACTCACACACACACACACAACCACACACAGCCTCTCAGGGCCTGACCAGCTGTCTCACTCCCCCCTATCTCCATCCAAACCCACAGGAGCAGGAGGATATAAATCACTCGGCAGAATGAAGACACGCACGGAGGGAACGCACGTGGTGTACGTGACACACACACACACACACACACACACGCCCCCGCGCTTGCATTGGCCGTCCACAACTGCTCTGTGTCCAACTATTGGAGCATATGCTGTAAAACACACCTACACCGGCCTGTTCACACATTGCTCATGACAGAAACACACACCATATAACAAAGACGGTCACACCCAGTTTTATGTCATTACTCTTAAATATGCTACGCTGCTGATATCCACAAGATACCTTACGAGGCTGGCCTTAAAACTGGTTTATCTCACCTAGTGACTGCAGGTGTACACCTAAAGACCTTTGCCTGTGTGTGTGTGAGAGAGAGTGTGTGCTGGTGCCAGCAAAGAGTCAGAGATTGCGGTCAATGTCAACAGCTGATAAGAGAAAAGGTCATATTGCATAACCGGAGTTTGTGGCGTGCATGTGACATAATGCTGTAGGAAACAGACGCAAAAGAAGAGGAGGGAGGGAGGCAGAGACAGTAAAGGGTAAACAGGGAGGGAGTCTGTATTTATGCCGGAGAAAAGAGCTGAGTGGTGATGCATTTGGCCGCTGCACATCCATCGCCAGTCCAAATTGAAGCCGGCAGCTCACAGAGCGCCTGTAATGATGCAGTAAACTCTCTCTTGGCAAAGCTGACTTTATTTAAGGGAAAAAAGAGCTCCCTTCTCCTCATTTCAGTGCAAACTTAATAAATACATAAATAAATAAGGCTGAATTAAAAAGAGGCTGGGCTCGTCAGCTTCACTCCCAGATTTTTTTTTCTGGCAGTGTTTGTCAAGTCTGCAGGCCCTGCGAGAGGAGAGATGAGGCCAAAGGGACGCTGAGGCTGTGCCTGCAGCGTGGGAAGGACTTGTTTCCTCCCTGCTTCAACACAAAAAACTGTTGAGGAGAGGACAAGTGGAGTGAGGCAATGTTGAATTACCTGACAAATTTCAGTGCAGCAGAAACTTTAATTGTCACTCTGACACAGAGAAAGAAGGCTGTAAAAACACATCTGGTTATGTGTTTTCCTCTTTCTTAGAAATGGTATGAAGTATATGGTGTGCTTTATGTTTTCTCTGTGAATAACACACACACACACACACATACACACACTCCAGGTTTGTTTCAGTTATTTTCCACTGTGTGTAAATTGCTGGCATCTTCAAGAGGACTTCTTATATTCTTGGCAGTTACTTTTATGCCACGCTGATACAGTTTGGCAACCTAATCAAAGTAGCCCTGCTTTGATTATTCCCCTTCGGTAAATGAAAAATAATAAAGCTGATGTTAGTTTAAAATTAAAAAAGAAAAATCCTCTGTTGCCTTGAAGTTTGAACATCGTGCTGGGTTCAAACTTCTGCATGGGTATACATTCATAGAAAAACTTGTTTTGTCTGAGGTGTCACTCAGAATGAAGCAGCACATATGGAAAGCACTTTTATCTTTTACCATAGTGCCTTTCACAGGTGCCACGTGGAACGTAACCATAGTGAACGTGGTCAAATAAACAGGCAGTAAAACATAGCTTTTGCCACAGTACACTTTGGTTTGCCCCAGTAGCCATAGTGACGGGGAGGTTGCAAAGTGAACCCTGCCATGTTGCACACGTGAGGAGAAGGGAGCTTATGAAAGAATAATTTGCATTGAAACATAAGGTTAAATGAAGCGCATTGAGGCTCAGGCACGGTGAAAAAACAACCCTGTGACCCTCTCTTCATGGTCCTACATGAGGCCCACATTTCATTTGGACAGCCCAAGAACGAGAGAGTGAGACAGAGACAGAGAGACAGGGAGATAAAGAGAGGAAAAGGAGGAGAGGAGGGGGAGAGTCTGTGCCTTTGCACTCCCCCATTCTGCCCCCGCTCTCTATTTTTGTTTCCTCTTTTTGTGCACGCTCAACGCACACACTCACAGTGCAATGGATTTTCAACTTGGCCCTCATCAGTTGTGCGCCTGATGAAACAAACACTGACAGCCTCTTTACATTTGTAAAGGCCCCTGCAGCAGCTGTGCTTGTCCCACACACACACCATGCGTGCACACAAACATGCACTAACACACACACACACACACAGACACACACACACAGAACCTTTGAATCGGAGGCCTAGCCCCAGCTGGGGCCTACAGGAAGAGCAGACTCTGCACAAAATGGCCCTGGCTGCACTGAGCTGCGCTCTGCCGCACTCTCCTGCTATTCTAGCTTACACGCATTCACAAACACACGCACACACACAGTATGTGTCATGTTTCGTTAGACAGAACAACACTGCCGCACATTAGCACTTGCTACCTCAGTCAATGCACAGCACCTACCCCTCAACCGCTGGCTTGGAAGGCACCAAGAAATTAAGAAAACAAACATAGAAAAACACATTTTTTAATACATTTTAATGAGAGCAGAGAGACGGCTTGCTCAATTGCTTTTGCCATGTCACTCAACATGACATTAGTGACGAAGCATCTTTGGGAAAAAAAAAAAAAAAAAAGAACTAACGGGGCAATTTGGCTTTCCTTTTTGGATTCCGTTGACGGCTATCAATCCTAGCAGTGAATGGTAATTGCCTTATTTTCTTTTATTAAGGACTCATCCCCCTTTTTTCAATCATTTTATGACTGATGAATTTTAATATCAGTTGCAGATAGTGGATGTTTGTTGGGTGCAGGAGGTGGGGGTAGGAGGGGGCAACAACTCACACTTGTGTTTCAGGGGAAATGGTTAAGCCAAGCATGTATAATTGTCTTACGCTAATTAAGGGGGGTTGGAATGGGGGGAGGGGTGGATCAGTAGGGGCCAAGAGTCCTTTCTCAAAGCCCGGAGGGGTGTGTGTGGGTGTGTGTGTGTGTGTGTGTGTGTGTGTGTGTGTGTGTGTCGGGGGGGGGGCTCTCTCTGGACTCCTCTAGGTTGTTGTAGTAATACACGTATGTGAGCCTTATTTGGTCTGAGACAGACTTTATGCATTAACTGCAGCTGCTGAAAACACATGACAGATGTGACACACATGCGCACACACACACGCACACACAGATAGGACAGAAACATGGGCACACAGACAAACCATTTCCCCATCCCTGACATTCGTATGAATAGTAAGCTATGAATAGACTGATTTTTAAATAAAGCCCAACTAAATTTAGAGAGTGTGACTCTGGTGCCCATCACAGTCTGGTTCAATTTTAAGTGGGGACTTTTGTTTCAGCTAGTCATCAATTCTATGGCACATCCTGTTTCCTCAATTCAGCAGGAGGCTTACAACAACTTCACAGAACCCAAAACTTTGTTTTCTTTGCAATATTCAGCCCACTTACCGTTTTTTTTTTAAACACTCCCTGACTATGACAAAAGAACACCATGGACTGCAATGCACCATGTAAGATCATTTTAAACAGCTGTCTGTCTTCCAGCGATTGAATGTTGATGCCTGCAGTGTTTCAGCACGTAGTCTTCCTGCCCGTGATGCTGCGTGAGATACGTGTGCCACCATAAGAAGTCATACAGACGTGTTAGAATGACATCATTATAAGAGAGGGGATTTTTTTTTTTAATCTCTTCAATGAGACAGCAGTATGTAACAGACTGGAGCGGAGAAACCACCCTAAAAAGTGTCCAATTAAAAGCTTGATTTTCAGAAATGAATTTGTCTTGCTCATATCTATTTCTTCTCCACACTTTTACCAGTTATTATGAGGCAGAAACAATGATATCCAGCCTATTATTAGCAGAAATAGTCAGAGTGTGCTTTAATTGGCTGCATATGAAATGAGTTTAATTCTCTAGATTTGCAAGAAGCTGCTGAATAAAGCTGCATGCAAACAAACCTCTTCATATTTAATCTAATTGTTCACTTGCTCCTGCAAACCTGTTGCTCACTTAGGCCTTATTTTTTGCCATATTTCCTTTCAAGCACTAAATAAATGTGACAGATTGTGCCGTTTTCAGTGTGATGAGCAATCAGACTGTCTGCAGGAATTACACGGCGTTTTTAAAAAGACACTCCACGTGTTGTTTGGACTGGGGATGGGGGGGGGGGGGGGGTTGGAGGTGGTGGTAGTGGTGGTGGTGGGGGGTTGGCTTTGCTGACTCCAGCTTCAGAGCATTACCAGACATGATATGCCCTCGTGCAATTAAACGAAACAATGTGCCCATTAAGCGCGTGACGATAATTCACAGCAACAATCTAAAAATACATCAAAAGAAGTGCAGGGAAACTTTAATGCACGCACGCGCGCGCGCACACACACGCAGGCCCGGACAGAGAGCAGTCTGCATGAAAAACGATACACGGTAACTTAGTCGACTGATATGCTGAACCATTCACACTTTGCAAGATTAAAAGTCTTTGTTTCATTCATGAGGGAGGACAAATAGGCGTTCACCAGACCGAAGCCTAGACCTAGGACTACAATTTAAGCCGAGCTCAGGCTCAACTAGCCCCTTCTCCCCCCCCCACACACAGAAATCCAGCAGTGTTACTTGCAGAAAGAAAATGGTTGCTTCTTGGTATCGCTTCATACATGAGCCTCTGCAATGCGACTGAACACAGCCTCTTTAAAAAAGATTGGCTCATTCACAAACACTGTGCTCAACCACACCGACCACGTAATGTGCACTTTAATGTGAATTCGGTAGCCGGAGGACGAGACTCAAACGCTTGGAAGCTAATCCCCGGTAGTATTTCAAAAAAAAAAAAAAAAAATGGAGTTATCCCTCAGCGGGCTGCTGCAATATCTGCTCGTTCACAGAGGTCACACGGAGACCTGCGAAACGACTGCGACCCTGACGGACTTCTCGCTAACGGGAGGGCTAATAACGAAGACAAGCACATAACAGCCAGCACAAGAGTGCCCCCACATTGTTTCCAGTGTTGGAAATTGAACGAATATGCTGAATTGCATGACCCCCTTTCCTCCTGCTCTCCCTCACTCTTTATGGAGGAAATTAAAGAGCCACAACAGTCCGCGAAACATGTCGGTTTGCCAGAGCCCACAGCGGAAAAACACAGCTCCAAACAGACACCGGGCTAGCGTCAACATAAAGTCTAAAACGTTAAGTCTGAGCACCAGAATGCGTTTAATGTTCACAAGGTACGAGCTTCGGCTTAAAGCGGAGATAAAAATGCTCAGCATGGGACGAAATGGAAGCCGAAATAGCTGAGCCATGGCCGACAGGCTCGTCTTCGCGGCTCTGAATAGGAAGGAACGGGGAGCGAACAAAAGCCTTTTCTGGAAACACTTTGCCAAGTCCTTTAATATGAAACCTTTTACAGTTTATCACGCAGCAAAGACACATCGTGCATCCCCCCCATCACGCGTTAAAACGGGTCAAAATGAGCGAAGCATTCACCCCCCCCCCCCTCCCCAAAGCACCCGATGTTCAAATAGCCTAAAACATGTCTGATGTCGAAGAAACGCTGCAACACAGACACTGAATAAACACTGCTGTCTCTTTAAATATAAAGCATGTAATTGTTAACACGTTGAGGTAACTTACAGCCGTTACCTTTTAAAGGATATTTGACCCAAATAGTGTACAGACAGGCTGATGGTAACCTTCACAGTCCGTGATGAAAGTTTATGCATTTTCATCGAGGCAAACTTGAATAGAGCGATCGCATTTGGGAGCAAATGAGGCAAAAAGAACGTGCGTTTACTTACATATTTCTTTTGAATGATATTCCTCTTAGGTCTTTCCTTGCTCATTATGCAATCCCCCCAAAAAATGTTTGGCTATAGAGAGAATGGCCACATGAATTTCTTTCTTTGACTCTCGCCTCTCCCGGAGCACCAACAAATGACGATTTAAATCCCCGGCTCTGTAGGCAAAGCTCGCTGGCTTTGCAGAATCCTCCTTCGGTGTTTCCCCTCAAACTATTCGGATATAAATCCCCCCAAAAAATCAAGGGTCGACGACGGACAGACACGGACTGAAGCCAAACTCACTCGGGGATAACATAGTCAAAACAAATGCACAACAATAAGTTCCATTCGCCAAAACAGCTCGGCTTCTAGTCTCTGCGCACTCGCTCCCGGCTCTTTTCAAATACATGAATATACTTGAGGTGATGTCAACAAGTTACATCTTGTTCTGAGGTGACGATACGACGAGATATTAATAAATAAAAATTAAAAAATAAAACGTTAGGTGTCACGTCTTTTTCTAGCTGGAGCCTACGGTCGACGAGAGAGCTCTCCAGCGGCACGGCTGTACTGACTGAGAGCAGCTTCTTTCTTCCCCAGTTTCAGCCTCTCAGCCTATCACATCCTTCACCATCAGCGGCAACTTTAAAATGCCAGTGAGACGACCCCGGACACAAAACACTGCGAAATAACGCGTTACCGTCACCTTTTATGGATTCACAGTGTGTTTGTTGCATTTTCAGCAGATAGTGCGCAGTTATATTACCCAAAATGATCCGTTTAACTCATGTAATGTTAGCACTGAGGCTTTATGTGTCTGTGGCATTTAAAGGAGACATGGGTGGTAACAGGTAAGTTTATACTTCCCCTATGCTGGTACTATTTTAAATCCTCTGTTATCATAATAGTCCTAAGTAGATAATGCATAGCTTAAAATAAATAAAGAAGTGACCTTAGAGGGTTTTTTATTTCCTGTTATGATCATATGAGGAACAATCAAATGTTTAGATTGACTGTATTTATGATATCTGTGTTCACTTTTTTAGTGTTTTAGCTAAAACAAGAATTCCCAGAAGAGGCTAAGTGGACAAAAAAAGAATACGAAGTGGCTCCTAAATGTGTAAATGACAGCCCCCAACCCCCACTCTCTACACCACCCTCACAAAGTTAAACATTAGAAGACTTACATTTTATAAAAAAGGCTGCGCTTTCAGGAGCCCTCCATTTCAGAGAAGTTAAAGATCCAGTGTGTAAAATCTAGGGGCGCTCAGAAAGTGGAATATCATATGCATAACTGTGTTTTCATTAGTGTACAATCACCTGAGAATAATAATTGTTTTGTTTTTTGTTTCCTTAGAATGAGACTTTTATATCTACAGACAAGGTGGGTCATCTTCAACGGAGCCCGCCATGTTTGTACAGTAGCCCAGAACAGACAAACTAAACATTGGCTCTAAACAGGGATGTTTGTGGTTTTTGCACATTTCACATCCACCACAGTTTCTCCTTAGGTGTGGTAGTAAACAGGGTGGGGAGAGTATAATCAATGTATTTCAAAAACTCCTGGGCTTCTAGTAAAATTACATTAGTAATCCCTCTGGAGCACCACAGGAAAACACACAGTAGTGTCTGCACCCCACTTTGTGAATTACCGCTCAAGAATAAACTAGCTGCTACCTGTAAATCTGAGTTACTGAGTCACACACCTCCAACCCACAACAAAAAACAACAAAAAATATCATGGGAAGACATTCTTGGCCTTATTTACTTTTATCTGAGTGCGTACAGTGGCTGCACATTTTGTGATGACTGTTAACTGACTCTGTGTCTTTTCCCCCCTTTACCAGAAGTGGGTTTGCTGTGTCGTTGTTCTAAGAGTGGGACCATTACTCCATATTACAGAAGCGCATTGCTGCCACCCTCCAAAAAATAATTTGGCTCAGTATCATGTAATTACGTGAAAAGTTTCATGTTATAACGTGATCACGTTATAACGTGAAACTTTTCACGTTATTTCATGATGTGGTATTTTCACATTATAATGTGAAAGTATCACGTTATTTCTTGATATGAAATTATCACACTATTTCTTGATATGAAATTATCACACTATTTCATGATAGGCATTTATCACGTTATTTCATTATATGGTGATATTTTCACATTATAACGTGAAAATATCAAGTATGGTTTTACTTGATTTCATAAGTTTACCAACACGAGTCCCTCACAGCATGGTTCAGTCTGTAAACTGACTATGGCTCGTCTACATAACTTAATTCAATTATACTTTAATCTTGGTTTGAGACATGGTGACATACTACAGTTGTTGAGCACTGTAGATGACATCAGTATACGTACTCTCCGAAGGATTTTGAAGAACATGGGGTTGTACCGAAGAAAGAATGAATCCGACCCTGAGGTTGCATCGTTTCTTATTGATCAACTGAATGGACACATTTTGAGCCATGCTATTTCACTCTCAGGAGTCTCAATCATGGAGGGAAGCGTGGTAGACTGGCTTGTACATGGGCTGATCTCAAGTGAAACCATACTTGATGTTTTTTATAACGTGAAAATATCACCATATCACGAAATAACATGATAATTTCACGTTATAATGTGAAAATACTACATCATAAAATAACATGATAATTTCATATCATGTAATTACGTGATAATTACATGAAACTTTTCACGTAATTACGTGATACTGAGCCAAATTATTTTTTGGAGGGTGGCAGCAATGCGCTTCCATACCATATAGACCCAGAAGGTTAAAAAATGATGTGTGTGTGTGTGTGTGTGTGTGTGTGTGTGTGTGGGGGGGCCTTGTCTCCAAGGTATGACTGATGAGTTTTTTTTGAAAACTCCACAGTATATAAACTCACATAATTAGTCAGTTATGACCTGGATTAACTAAATACTGACTGAAATATCTCAACAACTATTGGATGGATTTCCATAAAATTTAACTATGACATTTGTGTTCTCAAGAGGATGAGTCCTACTGAATTTGTTGACGGCTTTACATTTTGCAATATTTTTATCTTAAGAAGATCTACCTACAGATATCCACACGATGAATCCTGATGACTTTGGTAATGCTTATATTTTAAAATATCCTCATGTCCTCATGATGGATTGGCACATTGGGTTGGATAATCTTTCTCTCTTTTTCTGTAGCACCACCATGAGGTTCAAATTTGTGATTTTCAGTGAAATGTCTCAACAACCACTGGATGGATTGTTTGGTACCACAGTTGGTAGAAAACGGCACTCATCTGTCAATCAAAGCAGCCACACTTGATATACACTAAATATGCATAACTTTAAACCTTTTTTATATTTTAACTTATTTAGAAATTTACCCTCAGTACAGTTGTCATGAACTGGGAAATTAGCTATAGAGACCAAAACTGTTTTTTGTACCAGGCTGTGAACATGTTTATTTCTGCTGTCAAGTTGGACATTTTAACATGGGAACTTATGGAGACTGACTCTTTCTGTAGCCAGCCTCAAGTAGCCATTTGAGGAACTGCAGTTTTTGGCACTTATGCATTGGCTTCATTTCACAACCACTGAGGCTGTGAACAGGGTTAACATTTTACTTACTTAGCATTGTCATGGTTAGTATGCTAACATAAGCGTTTAGTTCAAAGCACTGCTGTGCCTTAAGTACAGCCTCAATGAGCCAGTTGTGTGAATAGACTTTTTGTCTTGTTTAAGGTGAAAGGTGAAATTCTTGATATACATTACATATTCATAGGTAACACCTGTGGGCCTGAGTATTTGTTAAGGCGTACCTGTTTGGGATTGAAGTTAGACGAGTTCTCTCACTGTTGTTTGGTTTCCACAAGATGGGGCGAGTCAGACAGTGAACTGTTGACCATGCAGGTAAATTTCAGCAGGCGCCATTACTTCTGCATTACTTATAATTAAAGATATATAAAAGATAATCAAGAAATAGAGTGCTCAATCAAAATCCATCTGGTTTTCCAAAGTTTTCTGACATTGTATTAGGAGGGTCTGTGTGTGACATCCATACCCATTTCACAGTGTAATTTGTCAGCTGGGCCAAGGTAAGCAGAGGGCCTGTGGTTTAAACTCTTAAAGTGGTCAGACAGCACGTCAAAAAAACTAGTTCTGATCAAGTTTTCTCTAAAGTCCTAACAACTATACATAACTTTGAGTTTCTATGTCATTTTTCCTGCATGTATTGACAGAAGAAACCGGTATGATCAAAAAATGTTAAAAACAGATTCGGCATTTCCCTGAACCCCTTAAATCTGGACTACAATCACTCACCAGCGTCCATGCAATCATGCTGATTTCATTATCATTCATGTAACGAGGAAGAGCTATCGATGCCTCCTCTGTGTTTGATGTAGATTTAGCATAACGCACCAAATGATCAAAGTACTGAACTTACCCATGAATGCATGAACAAAGACACCAAATCAATAGCTGACGGGTCAATAATTCTAAGCATGGCTAGCAGATGACATGATATTTATGTAGCACCCCATTAAGTCACGCTGCATGCAATATGAAAACAGAATATGAAAGAAATATCGGAGGATCAGTAGGAATCCAGAAATTATACAGTGTGGACAGAAGTATGAGTGTCAGGATTTAGAGAAGGAATAATGGTATATGATTTCAATAAATGCTGATGAATTGTAACCCTTCATTTTAAGGACGGTATATATCAGACAATATTGTAAATCTCTACAGTACCTTTATCTGTGAACACAATATTCTTTTACACCCCTAAATCAATGATGGCTTGTACTCTGACAGCATCAGAGTCAAGCAGGCTATTTTGAGCTGAGGCTCACTGCCTTTAGCCCCCATCACCCTGCACTCTCAGGGGCTTTACCAGGGTCCTCTGCCCTGCTGGTGCTGACATTTAGGCCCACATGAATCAATGAGAAAAGATGTTGAGGGATGCCTGAATTTTACAGCAGTCCGCCTCACAGTTCACATTTAGCCCACGCCATGTACAGGCAAAAGGGCTGCAGAGAGACATTTTTAACCTCATTTGTCCATGTGCAGATTTGTAAATCAAAATGATGTTGCTTTCACAGTCTTGTCACAATTTGTCACAATTGTCACAATTTTTTAAAATCTACATGAAAAACTTTTAGTGTGTAGGGAAGAATGTGTGTATAAGTTGAACGATGGCCTCTAAACCTTTTAGATGTTGGTCAAATGCAGGAAATGATTGATAAGATGTTTGATTTGTTTTTATTCATAATTTATGCAAGTGAAAGCGCAAGAAACCGAGAGTGTGTTTGTGTCTGTGTTTTTTGTCCTTGAAGGGACAGTGGGTTTCAAAATTGTTTGGACAGCTCTGCTCTTGTATAAATGGCATGGAGACATTTACACCAATGGATTTAGGAGTCTGTGTGTGTTTGTGTGTTTGTGTATGTCTATATGTGTGTGATGGAGAAGGCCAGGGATTGATTAGAGCTTTCACTCTCAATGTGGTTAATTGCCCAGTGAGGCTTAGCAGACGGTGCTGGCTAGATTGATGTCCGATAGCCAAGAAGAAGGGGAGTCTGGGTGTGTTTGTGTGTGTGCGTGTGATGGAGGGAGGGTGTGGGGGGGGGGGCTTGATTTACTGGGCAGCATGGATGGTGGTGGTGGTGGTGGTGGTGGTGGGGGCAATGAATCCCAAATTAATGTTGAAAGATTGAATGGTTAAATATTGCACACTGTGGAAATAAACCCAAAGGAGTTTCCTTCAAAAGAAAAGAAAACTCAAACGATTGTAATCACATCTGCTGAAAAGAAAAGAACATGCATTGAAATAAAGAAAGAAAAATGCTCAGCCATGACAGCTTTTGTTTTCTTCCCCCTGTATTTAAAAGGGTTTGTGTTTTTTGGTTTTGTGTTTTTACAGTGAATGCTGCCTCTGCTTTCAGACGAAGCTTCCTTTGGGTTTAGTTCAACAATGACCTGATGTTTTCATCTCTGCCCAGTTCCCCTGAAATTACTCAGCCTTTAAAAACAATTGTTTCATTCTGGCGCTGCATCAAGTTCAAATCCTCACTAATCTATCTCTGTGTTGAAGTAGACATTAGTGTGCTTTGCCAAAATTACTACAACAACTCAGACAGGAGAGGCTTTTAATCTCGCAGTCAAAAGTTCCTGAAAGTTCAAACATTTTTTTAAATATTAGCATCGCGCTGGAATAAAATAAGACCTTAAATAAAGAAGAACGGTATTTACCCCCTGGCATTTGTAGGAGTAATAGTGTACGCTTCTTGTTGTTGTTGTGTTCTCTTCTTTTCACGCAGGCTGTTAAAACTCTAAGTAATATGAGCACCAGCGATATTGAATGCTGCATATAAAAGAAAGAAGAAAAGTTTTACACTTCAAAAACGGTGTATTTTAATCTACCAGATAATCTTAGATTGAGATTTAAATGCAGTTTAACTTGCCTCGAGTATAAATGAATTATTTGCTGCACTATCTTAATGAATAATTCTTTTTGTTTGAGTTATTGTAGATACATGCGAGAGGCCATGTCAAGTTATTTTGTCTGGTATTGACTCTTAAACCTTTGAGAGTCAATAACATCAATTCAAAAACGGTCTGTCAATGTTGTGAACTTATTTAAAGCTTCAGAAATCCATTAGAAAAAAATTGAAAAGACAAAATAATGCTGCAGTAGAATAGAAATGATTGATTCAGAAAAAAAGAAAGTGCATGAATCCCTGCTCATGTTATGGCTTTTTGGGGAAGCTCCTCAGCACCAGATTAAGAGGGATACTTGTCTCTTTTTTTAAAAGGTTTTTAGATTTTTCTTTGTAATTATTTTTCAAGTTATTAAAGTTATTAAAGTTATCAAAGTTGAATTGCTCGTATGAAGCTTAAAATGAACACATTTTACAGGAGTTAAGCCTGGAGGCTGGATCTTTATCCTGGTTTTCCAGAAATAATTTTTGTTTAGGAGGATTTGTTTTTGCAGTGCTATGGTTCTGATGATGGCAGACAGACTGGAGGTCATGGTGGCTTTGAATTACTCTACTGAAATTTGAATCCTATAAGAACTCTCATTAAAGTGAGGGTAACCTTCTCCACAGCCACTCCCACCATCTCTCCCTTTCCACTGTTCAGGGACTCGTTGAGATCACAAACACAATTTATTTTTCGACAACCCCCCCGACAGACACACACACACACACACACACACACACACACACACACACACACACACACACACACACACACATGCACGCACACCTCCCTTTCTGAAGGGACTTGAGAGTCCCCACTCTACTACCATGGATAATTGGACACCTTCAGTATGAGAAATCCCCTGCAGAAACAAAACAGGCACCGGCGGTGTAGACTCATATCAGGTTTGTCAAATATAAGCACAACAGTGAGGATGAGACAGAGACACAGGCTCGGTTTGAACCTTAACTACAAGCTGGATTTGAAAACCCCCTTTGGCAGTGGCTCTTTCTGATTCACTTCACACATTGAATACATCACTTCCTGAGCTTGTGGTGGCTGTGGTGGGGTATGACAGGATCAACAGGAGGAATATCCACACCCTCAGGCTCCAGGGTGAAGTTGTCCTCAGGGCACGTAACTAGAATGAGCGCGGTCTTCGTTGTGCTTTAAGTTGACCCATCTGGAAGCTAAATGCAAAACCGCCTGAAGATCAGAGCCGAGGGATGACTCGTGCTTATTTCTGCCCCCAAGGCTGTTGTTGTGTTTCACTAATGAGGCACATCTCCCCAACCTCACCTGGCAACCACAAGTCTAACCTGGTAAACTGTAGACTCTGAGAGCAAATGCATGCTCAGATGATCGGCATGTTATTGCACGTTTTTAAAAGAGTCTCAGTGGTGGTAAGGCCGCTCACCACATCAAAGTTTTCATGGATTTGTCACCCATTATGCCTCCTTTAATGTCCCATGATGTAACACACAGTTACAAAAAATAGAAAGAAAAAAAAGAACTTGTATTTTCTTCTCTGTGTTCTTTCTTTCTTTCATTCTGATACATGCTTCTGTTTTGTTTCACATATGCAATGTTTTGAAATTGAATAACGTCCCCATGTGGCCCTCATTAATGACCGATCTTTATGCCATCTGTATTTACGCATCCATTCCATAGTAAGTCCAGTCTCCCCATTCAGTTCAACACTCCTGTTCCCCTTTCTCACGTCAAACCAGTCTGGACTGGAGCGCGTGGATGAGTAGCTAAGCATGAATCACTCATGAGGAACAAGCAGCGTTGTAGTGTTGCCAGGTCTCTTGTGTGTATCTAGCCACACAGAGAGTAATAGCATTCAGCCACAAAGGTTCTATAGCCCAGGAGTGACTGGCTGACTCATGAGGGTCAAGACCTGCCACAGGTGGGGGATCCCAGGCTGAATAACCTCCCCCCTCTGACAGTAGGCAGCCACAGCCTCTGCGCCCCTTTTCACCCACCCGGGACACCTGCACTGGACACAAAAGCCATCTCTCTCCGATTCTTTGAGGGCATGAGCAGAGAGAGAGAAAGAGAGACAGAGACAGAGACAGAGAGAGAGAGAGAGAGAGAGAGAGAGAGAGAGAGGAAAAGGACGTGGGGAAGAACCAAGCAAGGGAGAAAGAAACAGGGTTGGATGGGTCGTGGTGGGGGCTGCCTCAATCGTAACCATGCGGAAACAAAGTAACACAAACTCGAGCCACAGCAGGGGAACAGCTGGAGCACACAGGGATGGCAGTCTGGGTGGTCTGGAGAGTGAGGGAGAAAGAGAGGGTGTGAGCTTGGAGGAGAAATGAGCGAGAATGAAAGACACAGAAAGGGTTTGGGTTTAGGATAGAGATGTTGAAAATAGAAGCTATTAAAAGGGAGGTGGTGCTGAGAAAGAAAACGAGAAAGGTAAAGACAACTGAGGAAAAAGAGGCTACTCATGGGTTTCCCTTTATCCACGCAATTATGGCAAATCGATACACATCAATATCTAATTACTCAAAGAAGCCCTTCCACCAATACTCACATTGGAAGCAGGAGATGCCACTTTGGTGCAGAATGACTGTCTATTTGAAATCAGTTACAAATGTCTTTAATAACAGCTCAAGATGGGATGATAATTATGACTTTTCTTCTTTTTGTTTGGTAAGAACAGATCAGTTAGTATCCCTGCACATCACATGCTGCAGTAAACTAAACAATCAAACAATGTCACAAGCTCTCTCCACCTTTCACACTTACACTGTTAAAGGTGTTTTAATCCAGCTGCTGTTATCAGAACAATTTAATTAAACCTTTCACTAAAGTTAGAGTATTGGATATTAGGGAAGCATTTGATAACCCTTCTAACAAAAGAGACGCATTCACATGCACACAGTGAGCCAATATCCCTGTGCTTTTCCATACGAGGCTTATCACACCAACATGGTTTGCATGATAAAAAAAAAGAAGGTAAGTCATGCGGGAGGTCCTGCACATTTGCATATCCCCTGGGTGCATGGTGTAATTTAGCTACATATGTCCCTTCCCTAATAGGCTAGAGTTGGCTTAAAGCGAGGCTTGTGTTTTTGGAAGCGACCTTGCTGATTGTCTATACGGATTCGCAGCTCTGCTCTGATTTGCAATTGAAAGGCACGTAATTGTACTTGAACTAACTGAATAACTATAGGTTTTTTAAAGAGGGTACGTGAGGGAGAACGGTGTTTTTTGTAGGCTGGATTGAATCTTTTCATCCCTGAGTGCAATCTTCTCCACAGGATATCATTCACATAGCAGTACCTGTCCTTCTGCAGGTCTATAGCTGTGGTTGAATACAGTGCATGTGACTGTGAAGTTAGCCTGATTGCTTACATGTGCTAATTCTATCAATTCAGCCTGTATCACATTCCACTGAATTCATAATGTTACTAATCAGCCTCCATGTTTCCTATGGTAATACATAATATATCTGACTCAAACAAATGGAAATATATTCATGATATGCATTCGCTTATTCTGCACTAAGTTTGACATTCTCCTTTCGAATCCACAGAGATTCAGACAACATTAGTACGGCTGATACATGACCAACCAGAAGCCACCATAAATTCAGGACCTACTTTGTTCCTAGTCATAGCCCACTGCTTATCTCCCGTATTTGACTACCATAATTTGCCTCTCAAATGCTCTGCTGTATGATGTTACACATGCCTATATCTGAAAATGCATATTCCAGTGGTGCAGAGGAGTCGCATGTGTGTTAATCCCAACTTGTTATCCATGACATCAAACCCAGTTTATCCAGATTTAACATCAGTTTTCAGTTCGACGGAGGGGAAAAGCACCAGAATATGAATTAATGTTATTTTTTTTTAAATCTTTCTAAATAATAAGCCAGTCACTCCTGCAAAACACTTACCACTTTTCTCTCTCCCCGATATTAAACAAGATTAGGATAGCTAAAAGGTTAATGAGATTCCCTTCTTTTGAACAAACTGTGCCTTATTTCTCCCTTTCAGAGGAAGCCATAAACATCCTCCCTGTAATAACGAATGGTGATTATGCCGATGATATTAATTATCATTACTTTCAATTACTACACCCAGCCAGGCCCTGTCGGTTATGAGGGCAGCTCCCTGTGGAGGAGACGCCACCCGCCGCTGTACATTCATTAGCTGAGCCGAGTGATTGTGTGACTCTCTGTGTCTCTCCTTCTCCATCTCTGTCTTCCCTCTTCTCTTTCTTCCTCCTCTCGCAGCCGCTGCTTTACCCTTTCCGTTTTTCTTGTGTCAACGAGTCCAAAGAGCTCCACATACTGTCAAGGGTAGGCCAATGGATGAAAGAGGTGAGGTGGAAGTTAATTGTGGAGAGATCTGAGATGAGCTGTGAGGGAATCCATGGCACAGATTGTACAGATCTCTCCCACCACCCCTCCAATTTCATATCCCCCCCCCCCCATCTGGTTTCTTTGCTTTAGCTCTCGCCACCAGTCCCTCGCTCAATCTTGTTGCTTTGTCTCTCCCCCTTTCCACTCTTCCTCACTTCTGACATGAAACATCCATTTCCGCCCCATGAAATATGGAAAGGGCCCTCATGAATTGTTTACAGGTTAGCAGCATGCATGCCAATGGCAGCAGGGGGACAGGCTCAGGTTTTCAGGCAGGCTGCAGTAGGAGAAGGGTGGTGATCGCAGGGAGGACTGGCCTCACCAAATATGCTTTTAAACCTGCAGGGTCTGATTATTCTGTGATGCAGGCTATTATGGGGGCGTTTTGTAGACTTCAATATAGTTACTAATAAGTCAATCGCACACAGTGTATGCCTGTTACATCAAATGTTCATATTGTCAGGTTTGTTAACTTATGATGCGCACAAAAACCAACATGAAGCCTTAGGTAATATCATTTCACATCAATCTTGAATCTTGATTCTTCTACTTTTTTAAAAAGTAAATATAAACTATAATGATACTAGCTTACGAACATTAACGCAAGTCAATTTTTCTCTTTTCCAGCAAGCCCACATAGCACAGTTTTTTACATTCCACCTAGGAAACGGAAGTTAGCATGCTGGGATTTGTAGTTGTCATTTCCAAACCAAAAGCTAGTTAGCTCCCCTTGCTAACATTAGCACTGATTTGAACTACATGGTACTTTTCTTTCTTGTTATTTCAGCACCTGTCGAGGCACTGGATACTGAGCGTGCAGAAGTCTTACATTATTCAAAGAAAGGGGCTCTAGCAAGCATTAACTGTCTCGTGGGTATAGCAGTGGTGATGGCCACGATGGCAAATGAATCTTAACTCATAGCAACAAGTAGACCTGTACCCTCAGCACTCTATACGTTAGTCTGTGATTCAAACTGTGACATGATAACATAGCAAGTACTCTATTACACAGAGGAGAATAAGCAAATGCTTACATCAACCCCTCAAGCTGTTGGAACTGAATAAATATTACAAACTGTTTTTAGGACAAATATTGCATCCATCAAATTACCAGTAGCAACTTAATCTGACAGCAGCAATTCATGCTCACTGACACTAATGACAGGGTTTCTGTCACTGCAAATAAATTAGACTTACATTTCCTCTTTGTGGAGATTACAGTTTTGAACAAATTAGTTCAAACATCCAGGATACACTGAACAAAAATGTAATTCATTTAAGTTAATTTCAGGGTAGATTGTTGAGATTGTAGACTATGTACCTCTGCAGCACTAAAATCTCATTAATGTCCCAGAGGTTCTAAGAAGGGGTAAGAGATAGTGGGACGGGTGTTGTAATGCGTGGGTCAAATAGTTCAGGATATTTATTTGGTTGGTCTCCCTGGACTAAGCATGGCCTGTTGAGTTGGTTAATTTCCTCCTGATGAGCTTGTAGATCACGTCAGCGTCGCACCAGAGGGATATGAAGGATGGATATGGAAGCATCAATTAAGATGTACTTCGGTGAGGGTTTTATCAGTTGTGGTTTTTTTTCCTCGGGCCTAATAGCTTGTGATTGATAGCGATGAACTTGAGCAAGAGGGGTGTGCATTTCAGATGGACAGATAGAGCATTTTGAGGGCTTGCTGACTAAAGTGCTTCACTGCAGCTCGTGCACTTGTGGTTATAATGGAGTGCTTGGGAGCCACACCACTTGAGAGATTGTGTGGATATATTATTAATCTGTTCCCTGTGCCATTGCTGTATAGTACTGAACTGTGGGCCTGGCAGAAAGAACACTGCTTTGGCGCCATCATCTCCTTATCTGTCTCTTTCTCTCTGTCTCCTTCACTCTCTTTCAGCTGCTATCCTCTTCCCCCTGTCTTTGTCACTCAGCCTCTTTCTCCGAGGAAAGGAGCTAGAGCTGGAAGAAGAGAGGAAGAGATGATCAGATCAATATCCCTCCCAGGAAATATGCTTCCTCTCTCTGACTCCCTGTCTCTTTCCCGCTGCCTGTCTTTTGTACAGCCGGCCTGTCTGACCACATCATTGGAACATCGTGGCCAATTTCACAAGCAAGCCAGATAAGCAGCCATACTCAACATGTCAAGGAGTGTGTGACAAGCTCGACATGCAGTACTGGGTGAAGAGAGGAAGAGAAAGTGATAGAGATAAAGAAAGTAGGAGTTGTGGTTGAGAAAGAGGAAGACAGTGGACGTCTGTTTCTCAATGTCACGACTAGTTACAAGTTAAACGGTGATAGCTGTCTGACAAAACCTTCTGTCCTCCCATATCTGACTCAAACACAGCGCCAGTGATGCTTCTCTATATTATATCCAGGTTTTCACTAGGTTCAGCCCACATATTAATAAAGCATAAAGAAAAAAATAAAGAGAAAAGAGAAAGAAGAAACAAAAACAATACTAGTGTGTGTTTTTCACTTTAACACTCAATTTAATCACAATATAGGTCACCTCACAGAATGACCAGCTCTTGTGCCATGTCTGCGTTATTAAAGGTAATATCCATTAACTTTGATTTAATGAACTGCCATTGCTCCCTACAGCATAAACTGTGAGTGATCTCTGTGAACCCATCCACTGATTTTCCATGCAGTCGTTTACTGTAAACTTAATAATGCATTCTGCTTAAAGTGACTTCAGTGGCTGTTTGTCTCTTTAATTTAAGGGAAAGGTTTGGTAAATATAAAGGAAAAGAAACAGTGACATACATTTACAGATAGTGTATTTGTTAGGAGGAAAAAACAAGTGAATAAAATAATGGAAATTTTCATTTTTAAAAGAGGACAGACAAGCTGGACTGAAATCAAACCTGCAAAAAAAAAAAAAAAAAAAAAAAAAAAAAACATGAACAGACACGACAGCTGAGCTACACCGCTTTTTGGAGACATTGTGTTTATTAGAATGGCACATCACCTCAAACACAGCTCACTGGCTGCGACCATTGTTCGATTACAGTCACTTTTTTCCTCGTCGCAAAGCGTTATGAATTCTCGCTCTGTTCCGAATCTTTTCACTTCTTGCTGGCTGTAAAGCCGTTTCCACATTCCAAGGTAAGTAATAATTTACTGTCAAGAACTGTTCTCTGTTTTGACTGGTGAGGCGATGAAGCTGCAACCACAAATTGTGTCAACTGGAAGCACCACGCGGATGTCAGGGCCGGTAATGGCTCGTAAACTGCATTAGTATTATATCATGGAAGCACGTCGTTTGTCAGATGTTTGTGGTGTAAGGTCACTGGAAAATGACCAAAATGATCACAGGGAATCTATGTTACAGATTATTTCCCACACGGGGTTGTTTCACCACCGCCATGTGGGCGTACGTGTGTGTGTAAATACATTAGTGAGAGAAGAGGAAGAGATTGTGTGTAACAGGAAAGGTGGGTGGTGTAGAAGATACTGTATTTGTGTCTCTGTGTGTGCAGATAGGGAAGTTTCCACTGCAGCCATGAACTGGCACTGTTGTGTGTGTGTGTGTGTGCGCACACACACACACACACACACACACACTTTTGTCTTCTGTCTTCTAACTTATGGACCTGCTACCTAGAGATTAGCTTCCCCACAGAGGGGTGTGGCTGTGTGCGTTGACCATTGTCCAATCAGGCGTGACCTAGCAATGACAACTAGCCAACCAGCACGCCCAGATCCCACTGGTCTGCCAAGGGGGCGTCACATGATGGGACCAACTGTCACCACACATGGTCTCTTTCTCTCTCAAATCTGTCCATTTGTGTCGGAGAAACAATCCATCCATTTATCCTTGTTATCTGAAGGGGAATAAAAAAAACCCTCCTTTTTCTGTTTGTTGGATTCAAACATACTTTTCCTGCAGTTGGGAAGTAGACTTCAATAGGAGCCCAATCATATCCTTTTGTAGGGTCTATGTTTTTTGTGTGTTTTTGACACACATTGTGCTCAGATAGCTAAGTGGTTCAATGCGCAGGTTCTGGAGCTGCACAGACTCCCCTGATGGTTATGAATCCTGCCAAAACTCTCCTGTGCCTTCCTACAGGCTGGTTAAAAAAAAAGTGAAGATGAAAGTGAGAGGAGTTCCCACTTTCTTTTTCTTTTCTCTCAAAATTGAGAACACGCTGTGTCTCTCACAAAAGATTTTCCACAGGTGCACAAACATTATCGCACTCTTTGTAGCAGCCTACATTGACCCGGCCGATGACTCGCTTTTTGTATCTACAACACCTGGTCATTTTCAGCTTCATTTCATTCTAAATACGGAGATTCTGCACTGGATATCCACACTACATTAACTCTCCAAGGAACAACAAACACCGTGTTTGTTTTGGACATAAACAAAAGGACATCTTGGCTTCAGTCGGATCACTCCAGATGAAATATAGCTATTCAAGGCGAGCCTGCAACACTTTGTTCCCAATCACACAGCCAGCTGTTTGCAACAAAAGGTCCCATTGCGGTTTCTTGAACGTAACCTCTCCTGATCTCTGTTTGTGTACCTGTCTTATAGTGGGGTTAAACCATAGTTAGAGACAATCATAGATTATGTTTATACTTGCATCCTGCACAGGTTGAACATACACAGAACATGCTGAGAGAGTAGTTTATGATGTTGAAAACACTGTTTGTATTGTAGGAAATGTGGAAGTGCTTACACTCAATAAAAGCACAGCCCTTTATATTCTCTTCATAGTGTCCTTCACCTGTCTCTACTATGCATCCTACAATGTGCTTTAATGTTTGATTTGCTCAAGGTAATTTGCAACCAAGCTTTAGCTCTGTCTCTGTGTCTCTCGCTCTATGTCTCCCTCTGGAAATGATTAGGGCTGTTGGGGCAGCCTGGAACCATTACTGATGTACACTGATGAAGTCCCATTTGTTTGAAGTGCAAGCACTCTGTCGAGGCCCTTGTGTGTGTGTGTGTGCGTGAGCAAGCCTGCATACATCTGTGCGTCCCTGTGTGTGAAATCTCCCTCTCCTTCCCTTTCTCCCTCAGCCAAGCCCACACCACTAAAAACTCATTGCAGAGAGGAACTGGAAATAAACTTGTGAGGAAACCCGATCCCTTTGAAGTGTCAGTCTCATAGTTCAAACCGTTGCCAGTCATCAAATATATGTCATCAACCCCCAATTTACGTATAAAACGCTTCCCTTGGCAGCGGACGTGTTTCGCCATTGTTACGTGGCCCCCGTGCTTTGACAAGATAACACAACAGCTTTTTCCTGTCCCTGACATTATTTTAGCCACAGAGCGTCAGTCTGGAAGAACGGCTTTACTCGCCGGTGGAGAATTAGTTAGATGTCTTTACACATGTTGCAGGCTTTGAGACAAATGATCAGAATCTGGAGTACATTGTCCAAGTGTTGATGTGATTCAGTGCAATTGTTCTTTCAAACAAAGGGCCATATACCAAAAATCTGTTTTAGGTTTTTTTTGGCTGGTGGGTAAAAACTGAAACTGGTCTTTTTCATTTGTAGTTGAAGACAGCTGTGTACTCTTAGGTAATGTAAAACATTTGCCCTTGAACTGTGAATATTCTGGATGCCTGACAAGAAAGAATCTAACAAGGTTTCATCATTTAAAGGATCTAATTCTCCATCAATATCCATGGATTTGCAATTACACAACGCTGTCAAACACAAGTATCAAAGCAGTGGTTCTGCACATCTAAGCCAGTCAATTTATAGTGCATACTTTAAGTTCTGATGTTTTGATGCTATTGATGCATTTCTGTTCACACTGCATTTACTTCATGTTACCATCTGTATTAGTTTCATTGTTAACGGTGGAGTTATCACATTACAGTTAATTCTAGCAGAATAAACTTTGTCCCTTCTGCCATAGCATCTCTTAATAAAACACGGTGGTAGCTGCAAGGTGCTGAATATAGGGATGGGATAAGAGTGAAATAAAGGAACTGTACTGAAAGTTTATGTGGTTGTGTTGTGGTATTTAATTAATTAATTATGTATTTATTGTAATTATGCATTTATGTGAGACTCTGTACAAACTGTGGTAAAAAAATTTCCCTGTAAGGACAATAAAGTATCTCTCTATCTAAAAACCATGAAGCTCAACAGACTGTCCAGCATACTGTAACTCCCTGCAAAACCACAATGTGTCATTACAGAAGAAAGCAGGCGCAGATCAAAACAAGCCATCTTATCCCGTCTAACATGCTGCCATTAATGAAAGCACATTGTGAGATTTTAGAGTGATTTAATGACCGCAAACAAGCTGTTGCCTAAATCATTGTCAGTTTTCATTGTGTTGTTAAGCAGTTGTGCAGAAAGAGAACTCTGGCTGCTTTCACTTGCGCTCCAACTTTTAAAATCCAAGAAATGAACCAAATCTGCCATTTACTTTTTGTTTGTGTTCTGGCTTTGATTGTCTTAACTTATCACTCATAAATCAAATTCTTTTACAGCTTGATTAAAACAAAACATGATTTTAGTCTAATTGATTTACTCTATCCCAAGCAAGTTTCAAGACAAGAAATAATGTAAATTATAACTGATTTGTTAAAACATGTTAAAACCCGGGTAGGTCTTTAACAGTCAATGCTTGGCCCTCTGGTTTGTTTTTCAAAGACATTACTGTTTAATTCTGCCAGGCCAGGTTAATTATTTTTATACCATCTAATATTAATAGATCAAAATGGGGGGGGGAAAAATCTGAATGAGGATTGTGATAATTTTCTCATTGTTGTCCTGTCATCTCCTAACAAAGCCGGAGCGGGCGAGGCAGAGCAAAGGGGTTATTTAAAGGAGACCTAAGGATGTCCTCACTAATGGATGATGCACTTTACTCACCGGTGCACAATACTGTACACTTCTATTTAAATTCAAATTACGCCATTTGAGGTTTGGTGTGTGTGTGTGTGTGTGTGTGTGTGTCAAGGGAGGGCCGTGGTAAGTCCCTTTTGTAGTGTTTATTGTCGACAATGAGGTTGAACCCCTCTTAAAATGCAAGACAAAGGCAGAGAGGTGCTAAGGGGCAGGAAACAGCTCACCACTTCTCTTCTATTTCCTTTAACACACACACAAACACATGTGCACACACACGCGCACTCTGCTAATTACATGTGCTACCACTGTAGATGCTGTGCTCTAATTGTGGAACCGCAAGTGGCTCTGGTTATAAATAGACTGACTTATTATGAGAGGAACATGTCAGTGTCAATTATAGAGCCTATGACTGCTACAAAATGTTTATTGGATGCAATCTATTCTATATCAGGGTGCAACACTTTTGGAGCCATGTCGAAAAATGCACAGCCTTTTTAGAGACATGTCAGCACAAGGTGAGTGGTGTGAAAGTATGCAAGAGTTTAGGTGTTGCTCAACAAAAGCACGCATGATGACAAACATAAAAGAACTATTAACTACTATACAAAGAAAACTGCATAACTTTCTTGATCAATAACAAATCAGGTATTTGTGGCTTTTTGACCTGTCCATGGCCTGCTGTGTAATCATTGGATTTCAATCAAGAAACACAGAGGCCTAGAAGCCTGATACAAACTGAAATTATGAATAAATAAAGATATCAAACCTTTTGTTTTTAGGTCACTGACGGAGATATGAGCAAGGATCATGAATGGTCAAAACAAATACAAATGTGAACATTTCATTGAACACTGTATTATTTTGAATTGGCTTTTTGTGTGAATATAGATGATGATGACCATATATCTAGAATATTAATTATAAAATAAAATTTAAGTGGGGCAGAAGCAGAAGGAGCCCCCACAAAATGATTTTGTGTGTTTTGTTTGGGCTATACAAATAAAATTTGATTTGATTTGATTTAATTTGATAATAAAATATGTTGTGAGCTTCTGTGCAATAGGCCAGATATTACAAATATTGCCCTGATACATGAATGCTTATGGCTTCAAAATGTAAATAAAATAACAAAGGAGCTGCTAATGTCAGAGCATCAGAATACATGCAAGAGAAAAGAGAACAACCACAGTTATCCCCAAATTTGACCCAATTTAGAATTAAACTGAAGAATTAGAAGAAACTGATTTTACTTATTGAATTAAATAAATCATTCCATTAAAAACCCATTAGCTGAAAATATATACAAAGTTTTTCATGTTAAAAAAAAGATACATGGTTCTTACAAGACATCAACAAATGCAGTCTGATGACCATTTAAAATCGGATTAAAAAGAAGCTTAATTTAAAGCATAAACTTAAACCAGCAGAGACTCTCCTGCAGAGAGAGTGAGCTTTTCTTTTCTCTCTGCAGAGACTGAAACTAATAAAGGATTATCACTGCTGTGAGAAGTTGGAACAAACTTTTGCCGTACAAGCTGCTCTCCACCAGCAGACTGCACCAGACTGGTGTATTATCAGTGTGTAGTGGCGGTGAGCCTGGTGAGTTCCTAATGATAGCTTTGCCCTTCGCCACAGACTAAATCAAGGCTTGCTGGGTAAACCGACTCACTGCGACCACTTAACCCCCGTCTGCCCTTCTGCCGCCAACGCTAAAAATTTCTCAGTATTTGAATGCAAATCTGAGAAGTCCACCTGACCACCGTGTATCTAAGCACTTAGTAGACAAGTCTTCTCCAGAAATAACTTCCCGAGATTCCGTTTCCTGTCCCAAAATAGCCTCAGTGTTACAATAGGAACCGACATTATTATATCAGGATAAAAGGTTTGTAAATCTATCGCTGCTGCTCCATCCTCTCACTCCTCAGAGAGGAGCTTCTCTTTTCATTTATTGCCCAACATCACTTTTTGTATTTTCAGTTGCACATGAGGAATCATATGGAGCTTTTTGTTTCAGTTTCCCCCATTTGTCATTCAAGCATACTGCAAGCCAAGACTGCAGAGATTACTCCAAAAAGTCTGAGATTCCATCTAGTTTATCCTGTGAGTGTTATGAAACATCCATCTAACACGTCTGGAGACGCACCAAACTCAGGGCCTCAATTTGTCTCCATAATGTGCATCTGTCAACACTTCACAGCCCTGTAAAAAGAGACACCAAGAGGCTCGCCCTTTAACTCCAGGGCTTCAAGAGAGGCATTACAGCAGGGTTGGGAATGTGTGTGTTTGTGTGTGTATGTCTGTGTGCACGTGGCGCCGCGGGGCTCCAGGTGTGTTCACCTGTCTGCCATTTACATCCTGTCAAGAAGAACGGAGCAGAGGCAAGGCACTCAAGATGTCCAACGATCAAGTTACACCTCTCTCTTTCTCGCTGTTTCTCATCACTCACACAGACACACACACGCACACACAACAGTGCGTAGAAGTATGCAGGAGGTCCATGATCCATGAAATGGGGAGTAAGGGCTTGAGGCCAGTGCGAAAACTGTGGAGAGGAAGGGAGCGGCATGATTGATGGTGAGGATCAGGAAGTTCTGCGGGTCTTGTTACAGGTAGGACAGAGCCGGAGATACGTAGGCAGAGAAATGAAAACACGCATGAGTGTATGAAAAAGGTTCACACAGATAGACAAAAAGAGAAGCACAGACAGGAAACGAGAATAAAATATCAAGTGGTTTGTGGCAATCGCCGAAGAGTGAAGGGTGGAGTGACAAACAGAGCGAGCACATGACTGGACGTGTGCCAACTGTGACCACGGCGGTCGAAGCCTTTTCACAGAATCATAAAACTTGAGAGGACGAAAAATACGAAGCTGAGCAGTGAATTTGAATCCTGCTGACAAAAGTTTTCAAGAAACTTCGAGCCTCCCGCACCTCATTGCAGCATCAATCTACACGTCTGCTTTTAGGTTTCACTTTGCTCAAGTTGTGGAACAATGTGCTTTTAACTGATTTAAAGGCAGAGTTAGCCCTCTTAATTTGATTTCCTCTGCAAATTTACTGTTGCTGTTTGATGCAACTGCAGTAATCAAAGTCCCATCATCGCTCTTTAAATCAGGTTTACGACAAACTTCAGTGGGGTAGCTGTTCCCATCACATGAGAGGTGTCAAAAAATCAAATGGGAAAATCAACAAAGATCAAACACAAAGAAAAATCAAATAACAAAAGGAGCGTTGAGGTGGTGGTGGGGGGGGGGGCTCTCGTGTAAATGTGACCCAAGTATAAACATTGCATTTTCCAAGACCGCAATTTCCTGTTTTCCCAGGCGATTAGAGTGAAATGTAAGCCCGGAGGAGTCACGGCACGGTCATGTTTCCTCCTGTGCTTTAAAGGGGCTGAGAGAAGAGAGCTGAGGAGGCCCGAACTACTCTGAGCTCAGCCCGATGCCAAAAATTTACATATGTGTGTTGCTGCTGAGTACATCCTGAGCACATTGTTTCACTTAACTCCCTCCACGCGCTGCAGTGTGTGTGTGTGTGTGTTACGTAGCTGAATAGGCCTCTGTGCTGTTACATTTGCGAGCTGCCGCTGTGTCACACAAGAATTCCCGCTATGTCTCGTGAATGCATTTAGGCAACTTATGGCGATATGTGCCTTACACCTGCTAGAACATAACATGGGATAATTTATAGGAAGAAGTGTGTGTGTGTGTGTGTGTGTGTGTGAGTGTGAAGATTACACACAGAAAAAAACTTGTATTCTCTATACAAGCGAATATGAAGCTCCGTATTGTCTGACCACATTGACATCAAAGTCTGGATTGATGCATTGTCTACACTGTGTCATTTCAGGGAATCCTTAACCCTTTATCGGGTGAGGAACCATATATGGTCACTTCCACTGGCTTTTAAAACGGTGCCCCATGTCTCTCAATGAAGGAGCAGAGTCACATGACTTTCTCCAGCCAATCAGCGAATGTCAGGCTACATCACAGGCAGCATTGCTTTTGCCTCTAATGTATCTACCCTAACCCTAACATTTTTTGCACTGTATGACGTATGTGATATATTGAAATAAGTGTCATAAGTTCTGTAAGACATAGGCCTGATTTTTAATTTAGAAATGAATCTTCAACATCAACATATTTTTGGGATTTTTTTTTACCCTAGGTGGGCGAGTGAGCGTATATATGGTAATTTCTTTCTTTGATTTGCAGCCTAAAACTGGAAGTTGGAACCAATAACACTCCAAGGATTTCAATGAGTGCCCTATAAATGGTTAACAATAAAGATATTTTATTCTATTTAAAGATAAGAAAGACATGCTGTCCTTCACCGCTGGTTCTCATGAGTCCACATTCAGTAAAACCTGCCCCCCACCTCCATCCTCCATCATCTGCCCTCTCTGGTGACTGTCACCGTCATGGTGATGTAACCTTTACCAAATTCAATTTGAACCCTTTGGAAGTCAGATCAGTATCCACACATGTTGAGGAAAATTGCAGCTCTAAAAGGATTCAATTATTATTCAAATGTGATTTTTTTTGTTGTTGTTGTTTTGATCTTCTTTGGCAACCATTATCTTCAGAGCCAGCTGATGAAGCTGTTTCATTTAGTAAGGATTTGATGAGTTTGGATGACAGAGCTCCAGTCATCATGTTTCCCATAACTTGTTTAGTCATCTGTTCTGTTTTTGCTATGAAAAGTGGTGAAGACTGCACAAAAGGGGGAAGTTTCAAACTTAACCAAGTTCACAGGCCTCTATTAGACATTTTTAGACCAATTCCTATAAATCATTGTCACATGAACTTGTACAATTCCAGTTTCCCCAAAAGTCTTGGAGGAAGTAATCTCTGAAATAATATATAAAAAAATATATAAATAATGAGGCAATGCAAATATAACTTTGGATCTGATTCAAGCAGGACAACAATTTGTCAAACTGAGAAGTGGTGATATTAAAATGATCTGTGACCAAATTAAAATGTCTCATCTCCAAAACATGACTGCATAAGTGGGCTTTTTACAAGTGGGCCTCTTTCAGTTAGCACTGAATCAGTCGTTACTCGCCTATTAGACCATTCACCAACAATAAAGCAGACGTTTTATTGTAAACTGACCTTTGAATCATATATAATCTCCCATTCTGAGAGAATTCATCTCTATTCTTCTCCATTCAAACAGAACTAAATGTGTCTTTCACATTTGTAGGCGACATCTGGCATCTAACTAAGTATACACCTGATACTGTGGGATAACCTGACTGGTAAATCAGCCCACAGGATGAGTCAGTAAGCCCTGACTAACTGTGTGGTTTTTACCCAACGAATGTGTCACTCCTCTTTCCTTCGAGTCTTTTCAGCAGATACAATATGCTGTCAGAGCGACGCACAATGAGACGTTGGAAGAGGAAACTTTAGTCACTAAGTGTGTTGGAGATGAGTATTTTCTGATCCAATTTACAGTAATAACTCACTACTTGGTAGAGGCAGTAAATGATGGTACACTATCTCAGTCTGGTTTTTAATATCAGCATTTCTTGCCGAGATAAAAAGACATTTGAAAGTCCTCAGAGACGCCGTTATCTGATCCGCGCCTTTATTGGAGTTTCTCTGCTGCCTCCCCGTCTCGTTTTTGCCCCTCTTTATCTCTCTCATTTCATCTGTCTCCCTCTTTTCTCTCTATCTCTGTCTTTTCTTCTGCAGTGCTCGCGCTTCCTATCTCTGAACTTGCCACTTTGATTCTTTCTCTCACTCTATTTCATCCATTGATCACGTCTTTTGTGGACTGTGTCTTAGTTTATTTCTGACATAATTAGGGTCTACAATTTTTCGATACGTTTTTTTGCCCTTCTTCTTTTTCTGCAACTCGTCTTTGTACTTCTGCGAAAACCTTGAAAGAGAACCGAGGAAGTCAAGAAAGGGGAAAGAGAGAGAAAGTGAAAGTAGAGCTGTGAGGTTGCCTCGAAAGAGTGTGCCATGTTGCCCCCTTCACCTCTCTCTTACCCCCCCTTCTGTCTCTCTCCTCAACCCTTGTCCCTCCTCCCCTCAGGCTTTGCCTCCCTGGTGTTTATTGCCACTGATGTGTGTTTGTGCGCATGTGTATGTGCATGAGTGCCTTTGTGTGTGTGTGTGTGTGTGTGTGTGTGTGTGTGTCCATGCACAAGGGATGGAAACCCCGAAAGTTGGCCCCATGACAAGTGACCCCCTTTTTCTCCCCAACTCCCCGTAGCAGAAACCATCAAGAAAAGCAGACAGCGCCGCGCACAAAAAAAAAGAGAAAAGAGAGAGAGAAAAGAAAGGGAGACGAAGAACAGAGCAGAAAAAAGAGGGAGAGAGCAGGGAAGGAGGGCAAGCCCAGCTGTAAGCAGCACAATGCGAACGAGAGCTTGGCAGAGGCTCAAAGCTGCTCTGAACGAGTGCCTCTAAGTAACCCCCCCCCCCTCCCTCCTCGAACTCCTCCAACCCTCCCTGACAAATTAAAAGTGTTTGGTGCTGTAAAGCATGGGGGAGAGAGGGAGGGAAGACAGAGGAGGAGAAAGGAGAGGTAGGGGGAACAAGGGAGGAGATGGGATGGGGAGAGGGGACACGGGTAGGATTAGGAATTAATGCGTTTCTGCACCGGCTTAATCCTGATGATTACACCAAAATAAATACAACTCAGTTGTATTTATTTTTTTTCCATTTGATGTCGGTGACAGATGCCAGGGGGCAAAGGTGGTAAGAGCAGGTCTCCAGTCTGAATGGACCTGTTTTTTTTCCCTCCAAACACGTGCCAAAGAGTGTTCTAATTATTTCATTGTGTAAATACAGTATGTCCCCTGTCTTTTCAATTTAAGGCGAGGGAGGAAAATCGAGCATGAAGGACTAAAAGAGCTGCGTGAAAGGAAAAAGGTGTGTGCCTGTGTGTGAGTGTTATGTAGGATACAAAAAGAGTGGGCATATCGAGATACAGAAGATCAACAGATACCAGTGAATCACACTTTGGATACTTTACACACCCACTGCGAAAACACATACAGACATGCAAACACACACACACACACCACACACACACACACACCTACGAGAGTCACGGCAAGCTGCTCGCACAGAAGGAAGCCTCAAGTTAAGTGAACCGCAGATGAACCCAACCCCAACCTGGAGCTCAACCTGACATCAGCACTTCCATCTTCAAACCCTGTAACCATAAAACATGAAAACATACCATATTCAGAGAGGAAGGCATTGATCTTGTTAATGGCATTCCACATTTGGAGCTTATTCTTCGCTGTCAATACTTACACATCCTTCAAAAAACACATGTGGGCTCACATCTGTGGGGCATCTTTGGGAGATCTTTAGCTGCACTTTCACTGTCCCGCTGCAGCAGCTGTGGTTAAGACTGCGTGTGTTTTAGAGATACTGAAGTTACTGCAGAGAAGTTTGAAGTTTTGGGTTTCAGAGAGGCGCACAGAGAGTCTGAAGACCTTTTTTTAAAAGTAAAAATAAATTGTTGGAAGCCACAGAGTTTGAACATTTCATTTTCTCTTTCATCTCCAGGAACTTCAATAATCAAACTCCAAACACATTTTAAAGGACTTGCTTATTGTCTCTTCAATTTGCCAGCTACAGTGCTGCATAGATGGTGACATATTTTGATGTATTCCAGCGTTTCCACAGGTTGAATATGTGGAATTAGCTTTTTCCAAAATTCTTCAATGAATGTGCTTAAATCATTACTGTAATCAGTTTGTTTTGGATTGATTACAAGAATGTTGTTTTTATTGTAGTTGACCACATTTTAAACAGCTGTCTGAATGTGGCTGATTAGATAACATATGATTAATGTCTTGAGCTGGTTTCGGTTTACTAAATCTGCCGCGAGAGATTTAAGCGAACATGGTTCCAGCTTTGATTGTGTTAGTCAGGAGTTTGTTCGGCGGCGTTACCTTGTGAAGGTTCAGCCCGTCTGCAGTTTCTAGGAACTGAAAATAGGCCACTGGAACACAACGTCCAACCCCTTCAAACGTCTGAGAAAGAGGCCCAACTCCACCCAGCCCTTCCCTCTCCTCCTGCCCTTCTTTTTTTTTTTTTTTTAACCATAGTGTGAAAGGGAATACCCTGCCCGAGCGAGACGGCCCCACATTCCTCCATTACAGATGACAAGCTGCCCCCCCCTTACCCAGCACCACAAAAACACAGCGACCCTAAACCCAGGCCTGCCGACTCTGCAGCCTGCTGTTTCAAATGCCTCAGGTTTCACCCGGGGAAAATCCAACTTTGGCAATGCGTCAAATTCAACCCCCACCCTTCAAAAGTCTGCACATGCATTCAAGTGTACACCTGATTGCCCGTGCTTTGCCTTTCTCTGTCCCTCTTCCCTTGTTGAAATCCTTCCAAAATCCATTGTGTCGTGTCGTGATTGATGGCCGTGTGTCCATCTCCAATTGCTCCAATTAGGTCAGTCGCTCCAGTGAGGCACAGCGACTCTCCATTAGTCCTGTCCAGGTTTTTTTTTTTTGTCTTCTCAGACCAGGTGGTGGATGGTTTTGTTTCAGCTAACTTTCTGTGTTTTCTGTCTGCACAATTGCGGTACATTATGACTTTTTAAACGATCGGGTTGGGCACATGCAGTGCCGGCAGGGAGCTAAGGATCTACAGTCCAATCAATCAACATTGTCATGTTTAGTCTGTGCTTGTCTTTCACTATGGGAGGGCTGTCTGCTACTGTTCTGGAGTGCAACTCGTACACCAGGTTTTTTTTTTTTTTTTTTTTGCGTCTGTAGAGAGTTCTGGAGAAGTTATTCTAAGATTAACGATGGAGATTGCCTCAACTCAGTTAGTGACAGAGAAAAAAAAAAGCTGTCTGCGTGCTCAGATTTAATACCCCATGCATAAAACGATCATTTACATATGTGCAGCATGACTGTGACTGTAAATAACTGTGAATCTATTGGGGGCATTTAGTTTTTGTTTCATCAGCATGTTCATGATCACAAATCAACTTGCAACACCATGTGTGGCTGCATGTCGTCTGTTTTGAAATGAACGGCTATGGACAATTAAAAGAAGAAAGGAAAGGGAAGTGATGCTGCATCCTGATGGATCCCTTCATATCAAGGGAACTTTGGTTTCATGTGACTCTTTTATGATCGCATGTGAGCAAAACAAACTATATCAAAGATGACGGAGCACCTAGCAGGGTGTAAGTTGTTGCACTTTTCTAGCTGATGCTATGCAGCAAAAATGTTTGCAAAAACTGCCTATGAACACAGATATATCGATATGATGAAATTAGACAGCTTGCTGTGCCTCAAATTCGACTCCATCCACACAAGTGCTTGTTCTCATTGCTTTACGTCCACATTCAAGTTCCAAAACAGTAACAGAATGCTTAAAATAACAATTTCTCACTCCTTTTTATCACTGGCAAACAACACAACAACAAATGTGTGCCTCTGAAAAGGCATAAAAAAATCCACCCTGCTGTAGGGTCCTTGAACTAAAACTAAATCCCTACCAGCTCACTTCAAAATCGATCAATAAAACATCAGTCACTTTATTATTCCTGTTCCTATTGTCACAAAATTAATGATATTTCCCACTCCCTGTTGTTGTAGCTTAATGAAAGAGGACACATGTTTTCTTTCAGGGCTATGGATTCAAACCTGACTTACAACCTTGACCACATGTCATCCTCTTTATCTCCCATCATCCTCGTCTGTCTCCACTGTACACAGTGTAATAAGTAAAGAAATGGCATAAAATTCCTCATCCATCTTTTTTGTGCCACGAGGAGTGGAACTCGCAGGTCGCCCGAGGACACATCCATTCATTAAGCCCCCTCCACCCCAGAGGAGGAATTGGACCGCGGGCTCCCAAGTGCATCACCATGTCACCTTGAACAAATCCAGATGATTAAGTGACAAGCACTCCCATGTGAGGGAGCTTTATTTCCCAGGAAACCCCAACGCTTCTTCTCCTTTCCAATTTTCAAGATGCAAATCTTGAAATGTTGTGCTGAGAAAAAAAAAAAAAAAAACATGCCCCCTCTCTCTCTCCATCTTTCTTTCCCCTGCCATGTAAGCAGTACTAATTGCCTTTCATAATTAGCCCAGTGACAATAATTGTTGAACTGATAAAGCTGAGTGCAGTGTGTGTGCATGTGTGTATGAAGTCACACTTCCCGGCTCTCCTCATTCTTCCTCATGTGTCTCCTGATAAAGTGGGTCATCAATGAAATGCCCCATATTTAGAACACACAAGGACAATTCCTAAGCACATTTCCTTGGCAAGTTTCACATTGTTTCTCTGCTCCCGCGCTCTTTTTTTTTTTTTCTGCCTGTGCACACGCTGAGGGGAGGAGGGTGTTATTTTATAAGATGCATCCCGCCAATGGAGCCTCTGCAACCTCACAGACAGAAGCTGGCATGTAAATTTGGGGAAAGCAAGACAAGGAAGAGTTTTAATTAGCCTGGTTAAGTAGGCGCTCGCGAAGCCGCCGGGGCTCACCAGGGGGATTACGACAGATTTATTTAGCCAAGGCTGCAGGAGACGCTGCGATATGATATATTCCAACAGCAACAATAGCTCTGTAATCACGCTCCAACCCCAGAACCCCGGCTAATCTATTCCCGTGTCTCGAAACGAGCACTCATTTTATTCCCTCTCATCTAGAAGTCAAGAGTTTTGTTATTTCTTTTTTTTCTCACTCCTTCTGCGCTCCCTCCCCTCCCTCCTCACTCCTTCGTTCAACCCTTGTGGGCAATTTAGTGAGGCACTCAGACATGCTAACACAATCAACAATCAGGTCGTTTGCTCTCTCTAATAGGCACTCTGGTTTTCAGTAAAAGAAGCCGTATTGTTTATTTGATTGTGTTCACCGGGGAGAGTCCGCTGGGGAAGTATTTGTTACACGTGGAAGGCGGAGGTGGGGTTGTACCGGCAGAAGAATCGTTGGCTTTGTTTTGGAGAGACTACTACAGGAAGTCTGAACACTGAGGCACAATGAAAAACCACAAAAAAGTTGCTCTCAATTCAAAGCACTGCATTCAGAGCTTAGTGTCATTTTGGGATGCTTGTGCTACACTTGTTGAGTAAGCATACAGTTTAGCCCCTCTGACTTGAAAAAGCAAAATGGCTTTTCAGTTTATTGTCATTACACAAAAAATCTGCCAGCTTAAATACTGAGTTTAGAATTTAGATAAGAAGTCAAAAAGGACATTTCTGGTGAAGCATTCACAAAGAATGTGTTTTGTTCCAAATGATAATAGCTGCAACTTTGTGGCCTTGATGTAGCGTTGCATTCAGTGCACAAAAAACTTTTTGAATATCGAGGCTATGAAAAGATGTTGACTTCTTTATGTCTTCTGATGCCCAACAAAATCAAACACAGTTCACAATTAAATGGCAACAGAGGAAGGAAAAAATAGTGTGATATTTCTCTGCGGTGAAGCCTCACCACTGAAAAATCAAATATAAAGACCAAAATGTGTAAGAGAACAAACCAGTGTGGATGAAAGATATAATGTACTACTTACAAAAGAAGCCATGAGGGAATTCGACAGGCCTGTTGTTTTTCTTTCTCTTTTTTTTTTTGACATGTTGTCACCTGTCCAAATACCAATCAAAACCATATGGGACCACACACACACACACACACACAGAGAGTCATAAGAGGAAGAGCTATACACAGTAATTATTGACAACACATAACACCTGTTTCTATTCCGCATGGGTAGAGCACTCAGAAAACCCAAAGGAGACATGCTGTTTATCCTGAAAGGTTTTAGAAGACCAGAACACACACACAAACACACACGCATACAACTAATAGCAATCTATGTGCAGTATGTCTATATAATGGTATATGACCATGTTTTGATACTGAACAGATATTGGAACTGAATTGGGATATTAGTAAGTGAAGCTGTGCAGCAATTCAGGGATTTTAGCAGCAACGTCTGCCATGGATCTTATTTTGACGTGTGGAAATTGATTTGGAAAGTTCTGACATTGAAATTTTGTGCTGATTAATGTGACACTGGAAAAAATGAGAAAAATCACCTCAAAACAGTTTTGTGTACTTAGGTGGGTGGGTAGGTGGGTCTGTTTTTGCACTTTTTTCTTTGATCATAGTGCAGGGTGTGCAGTTTTTCCAGACAGCAAGTGAACATGACAAATGGTAGTGCAGCAAATCAAGTCAACACCAGAACCTGTTTATGTGCCACAGGGCAGCAAAGCAACAGCTCCGGGGGCAACGTGTCAGTTTTTGTGTGGCGGCCAGATCCGGAAAAGCGGATCATGTAGCACTCCAAGATCTCAAAGATGACTCTTTACTCACGCACTACAGAGGATATGTAAACTAAGAGTCAAATTCACACACATATTCAAATAGTTTGAACCATTAAAACACACAAACAAAAACCACCAAGCGCTGTGTCATTCGTGGGCAGTCGGCCAGGAAAGACACAAACCTGCAGTGAGGTTTAGGACACCCAAGTAGGGAAAAAAACGTTTTACAGCATATGTGAAAAGAAAGCAACTTTCACTGGGAATGACTTGAGCCACTATGTTTGGATGCCCCTTCCATTGTGTATTAAGATACAAACACACATCGTGTCCACTCAACGCTCCTCAAAGTTGACTGAAAACAGAAAACGATGGAATTGACACACTCCAAAGCACCAAATGAAAAATCATTTGAGGTACTGTTTATACCCCGTTAAGAGCCACCATATTTACACACATACACACACACAATGAAACACATGTACATGGATGGCAGGCCACAACACAGAGAATGGGAGAATAGTGAAGCTCTGCAGGCAGACCTCACCCCCTTCAAACAAGCCACAAAGGAAAACAAGAGCTTAAAGTAAACAGGAGGCAGACAGAGGGGAGGGGGTACAAGACAACCACAGTTTAACTACATTGTGACGCGCTGTATGTGTGTTTGCGTGTGTATTCTGTATTAGTGTGTGTGTGTGTAGATCTGCCTATCCTTATCTCTCTTTTGTGTGATCCCACTTAGTGTACCTGAGAACTTTGTGTGTGTGTGTGTGTGTGTGCCTGTGGGTATAATGGTGTGCTTGGCTCCGTGTGTGTGTGTGTGTGTGTGTGAATGACTCAGCTTACCACAACTGCCCCACACACACACACACACACACACACCACCCTCCCACATCGCTGATGAGAGAGCACTTGTGTGTGTGTGACTGTTTCATGCTCATCAAAGTATTCAAATGAACAGAAAGTGAGACAGAGGCTGCAGAGGGACGTGGTAGCCGCTCTGTCTCTCTGTCCTCATCGTGATTCAGCTGGCATTGGTTATGTCAGCAGGAAAAAAAACGTGACTGTGGGCAGACCGGTCCAGCACACACACACACCCACACATGCACTGATGCCTCATTTACTTACAGGCCTCATTTCATCACAGCTGCCCCCCAAAAAAGAAACTCCTGCCACAATTTGTGTTTTTTTTTTTTCTTCTCGTCCCAACTTCAACACCCCAAATCGCATGATAAATGATCCAACAGCTGGACAAGGCTCGACCATATGAAGCACTTTCTTGATCTAAACAGTTCTTTTCGCCACAGTTGCATATGCACACGCTGCAGTTTTTGGCTTGAAAATAATGCACTGAGGTGATTTATCAAAATGATGAAGCTGGAAGAAAACAGCTGTTGTATTTTTGGAGATCCCGGCAGGTTTCAACACTTAAAAAGGTTAAAAATGTTGCATCTTATTAGAGTTTTTCCTTTTTTTTTTTTGTTTTTTTTTTTTTTTACGAGAGATCAACACTCTCTTTTGGCTATTTGTGGAAATTGAGGTGGAAGCGGGGGAAAGGCATATTTGACATGACAAAAAAAACGGGACAGACTGAACGTACTCAGAGGGAAACTTACAAATTAGCCTCCGTTGAGGATTCTGACGTGCCTTCCCAAAACGAAAGGCCATGACAATTAGCATGAACCTCCCGTCCCGGCTCAGCCGTCTGCCAAGCCAAGCTGAACTTGAGGGGGGGGCAGGCGTTTTTCTCACTGTTTTAACATTCTCCCTTTTCATTTTAATTAACACCTCAGTTACTCGGGGTGTTTGGGTTTCCTCAGAGGGAGCGAGCAGGAGCCTGTTTTTTTTTTCTCCTGGAAGATCGTCACACCTGTTCAGTCAGCAGGTGTTCCAGTCATCTCTGCTGAGGAGGGGGAAAAAAGACTGGAGAATTCCAGAAATAGGAAGCATAGGAATCTGAAGTGATTTGATCAGAAACGATAGGAATACATTAAATGTAAATAAGCTGTGCAAATCTGGTTTAATTTGCCAATTTTTCCACCATCTGAACAGTTTGATTTTTACCCTAAATTCATTCTTTCCTTGCAAGATTTTTTTTTTCTCCGTCTAAAGCAGGCAACAAAACAAGTCAACACCATTGTCAGGTACATTAACTATTCAGTTATTCTCTTTTTTCCTCCTCGCAGAATGCTTGAGTGTCTGCATTTGAATATCGACCAGGACTGTCACACAGCTTTCAGGTGAGCGCAGAAGCAGAAATATACAATCCAATAACAGTCCTTGGCAGCTGCTGTATTTTTCTTTTGTTTTCCAAAGTAGATATGAACACATATTTTCCAGTGTTAACTCTGGAGCGGTATCATTTCACGTCAAAGGACTTGTATTGCGCTCATTAATCTACCCCACTTGACAGTTATTTGGTCCAAATTTGATTTGCGGCTGTTGGTTTTGATCGCAGCCGTATTGGGAATGATTTGAAAGCATTACGGCCTCTCTTGAATCCATAATGAATTTATTGCACCTTTACGGAATATTGCAGTGACAGGATTTGTGTGCTTTAATATTCTGTCTACAGTCATATGCTGGGGAAGAGAGCGATGCAGATGTCAAAACCTCAAAATCTATCTATCTATCTATCTATCCTTTTGTTTCTTGTCAGTATATCTCTTAAAGTCTCTCCCCCGCTGTAATTCTGTAAAATATCTCTCTCTGTTCGGGCGCATCCTCCTCCCTCTCCCAATTAGACATATGAAATCATCCTCGGCGTATCAAATGGTGACTTTTACACCCATTAATTTGCCATAATTATTTCATTTCAGATTGATCTGACTACGCCATCGCAGATGGTGGGCGCGCACGGGCCCCGTTCCCTCTGCTGATCAAAGGGAGTCATTTTAATTGGAGCCTTTTCAACGCTAATTGTTCTCTCTGTTGTAAATCAGTGTCTGTTAGTCTCCCCAGGTCTTTGTTAGCAAATTGTCTTGGCAGTTTCCTTGTTTCATCTTGGATTGAGTTTTATTGCGTTGCATAACTGTGTGATTGACTGTGATGATTGTGATGTGCAATCAGAGAATTTGAGGATTAAATCCCGCTACCTGTCAGTCATAACTTGGCAATTGGCAAGTTTAACAGTGGTTTAAAACGATGGCATGGTATATGGTATTAACATTAACTGTAATGAACCCACTATTTACCCACCATTTATTTTAATATTTATTTATTTAAAGAAATAAACCCCTTAAACTGGATCAAGCTAGCTTTAAACGCTGATCACCCAGAAGCAAACAAATCAAGAAGACAATTGTATTGAAATTTGTCACTTGATGCTCCCCCAGACTCTGCAGTGCTTTGTACTACAGCTTTAAGTCAGGCAGTAGCCTTTGGCTTTTTGTCCAAAGCTCCAACCCACAAAAACAGCACCTGCCTTTGCATGTCCATCAGTAGCCCATTAACTCATGTCTGGTGGAGCAGACTCTTTAAACTAACCAGAATGTAGCTGGCTCAAAGCCTCTGCTCTACCAGCATTGTTGACGTATGGAGATAAATGGACTCTGGCCTGCATTGTCCTGCTGACACGCCCACATTCAGTTTCATTGGTCTTTGTGACAGCCCAATGGGGGGAGATGCAAATGAGATACGGCATTCAGTGGAGGGGAACCCACAAATATTTTCATTTTTTTCCATTTATCAACCATGCTCGATAAACTTTACCTCATTCTAAGCCATTTTTTTTGTAAACCACTGGCAAAAACCAACCATCAAGGAAAAATGCCTTTGCGTTAGTGGTGTTTTTTAGGTGGACACAGACTGTTCTTGTTTGCCTCTTGCATGAATGATTCCTGACCTGTGACCTTCACTAAAGGGCCTGGGTGAAGCCTTTTTCAGTTTGGGATTAGGTTGGGGGTTGGATGACCACTGGGCTGAAGGCAGGAAGTGTAAGCCGATACACATCAGACCTCATTTAGATCTGAAGCGACGGCTTTTCATGCATGACCGCAATAAGAGCTCTACACTTCATATACACTTGGCAAGGCCACAGTGCATAGATCATTAAAGCAGAAATAATCCAGCAGTCTGACTTTCGAGCCTGTAAAACACAAGTAAAAATCCATCACTTCAGCACAGCTGTTCAAGTGCGCATTTGCCAACTTGGTGTACTTTTTAGCCGTGTGTGTTCGCAGCAAGTTTGCGTGCATGCGTGTATCCATGAACAAGCATAGGTGTGTTTGTGCATGTACATGTGTCTGGGAATGTAAAAGACTTCTCGGCTCTAATGTGTTAGCAGGAGAAAGTGGTTTTTGGAAATCCCAGTTGGTCAGTTGGTATTTCTGTTACTATGAGCACTCAAATAAGTGAAATCTAATAGGCCTTCTCTCCCAGAGGAGTATTGAGCAGGACTCAACAGATTAAGACCCGTTGACTGATGGCAGCTTAAACTACAGTGCCATTACACTCCCAGCTTCTCTGGATAAGTGTTTCAAAATGATGCCAGAGAAAAAAGGTGGAGGAAAAAGATGACAGAAGCAGTTGGCTTGTCCAGTTGAATTGTCTTGTGTGTCCTTAAATTTCAGATTCTTCTTGATAGAAGAGCTTGAATCACTGACAGATTTTATTCCATCCTGTTTTTTGTCTCATATTTCAGTTTTAGTCAGATTTTCTTTGTGGCTGTATGGCAATATTAGTCTGTCTTTTGGTCTCTCAGTATGTCACCCAGACTCAAATATCTATTGAACACAATGCCATAAAATTGTCACAATAACACAATAATGTAGTAGCAATAATATTAATGTTATGTATATATATTCATAGTGTCCAGAGGATGAAGCTTTGTTGACTTTGGTGATCCTCTGATTTTATCTCTAGCACCACCATGAAACTGACACGTTTGGATTTTAGAGGAAAGTCTTGATAACTTGATTGCTTGACTGATTGCCATGGAAGTTGATACAAATATTCATGGTTTCCAGAGGATGAATCTTAGTGACTTTGGTGATGCCCTGACTTTAATTTTAGCATCACCTGTAATCACCACTAATTGCATCACCACTAATTTCACTTCCAGTGAAATATCAACTAGATGGACTGGTACAAAATGTGTTCATGCATTCACAGAGGGTGAATCCTAATCCCAGTGCCGTTTTGAGTAAAATGTCATGACAACTACTGTGTGGATTTGTGGGACATTTGTGGACAGTCATTGCCTTTTTTCTTCATTAATGAGCCTCTCTTCTTATTGGCTGTTTTCTGAGTGACCAACCACATCTAATGAATCGTATTTCTCCTGGATGGTTGATCATGGTAGGCTTTGCTTGGGGCGTGTCTGATGGACTGTATATTTGTGACATCACAACTTTACGTAAATCTGGCTGCTCATTAAAAAGCGATTTGATATTCATTTCTTCATATAGCACTTCTTTACTGCTTTATACTTGTTAAAAGATGGAATCTTAACTTGTACAATATGACCTTTAGGACCTAAATGTGGACCTAAATTTGTTTTTCATTCAAATGTACTTTATACATTACGTTCTGACATCCTACCATCCCTGTTTCTGTATATTTCTTATGTCACTGGAATGTTTTTATGAGCCATTTTCAGTTAATCTCAATGTAATTTATTCGCATCTTCCTGTAAAAGCAGTATCTACGTAGTATGTTTCTTTAAAGTTATTTCAGATATGCAGCTCTGGCTTTTCATGCACATACTGTAGCACACGGTGTCATTGAACCAGTATGAAACATATTTAAATATTTATTTCAGTGTCCCATAGTCCAATCCCATATTCCCAGATCCCATTATCAAAAATAGGCATCATTTTTTTATTCATATTTAGACATATTTAGGACAATAAATCAAGGGAAATCTTTTGGGATATTTTAGGGTAATTTCCTTTGGTTTGCAGAACCACGTGGGAATTCATGTCCCGGTCATTTACTTTGGATCTAGATGTTTCACAGACACAAAAAAGTAGAGAAATGCCTTCTAGTAAAGTGGCAGCATATTCCTGTTTTACCCCCCTACAGTGGCTTAACTTCGCCTCAGGGCTGAGATCCCTATATGGTCAGTCCTCTCTCACTTAAGCAGCATTCATCAATCCAGACCTGCTCTGTTGCTATAGAATGTGTAAGCACTTGGATATCGACCGTCTGAGATGTAGAAACACTGTGTTCTGCCAGTGGAGTGACAGAAAAAAGATGAAGTAGATGCTGTGTGTGTGTCAGTGCTCACGAGTGTGTGTGTGTGTGTGTGTGTGTGTGTGTGTGTCTGTATGTGAATGTCTGTGCTGGATATTCCCCAGCCCACAGTCATTATCCTAGCATGCTGTGGACTGTATTTTTATCAGGCTGCAAATGCTGCATGTTTCATACAGGCGCGTTACAGGAAACCACGAGTCAATGATCATGCCATACATGGAAACCAATTGAGATTCCTTGACTCTACATCAAAGGCTACATTGACTCTTGTAAATTATTTCACATCTGGCCGAGCTTTCCTTCACAGTAAGATAGATTTTCAACAGTCAGCTGTGAAGAAAGGAAGATGGTGTGTGATAGAGACCATCATTTGTTTAAAGAAAAAAAGACCGTGTGAACTCTTTTTCTATGCAGGGAGTTTAAAAGCCTGTGGTTAAGGCACTAATTTTTAAGAATACGGTATGAAATTAGAGTGTCTTTAGAGGACAATTCAAAAATCTTCCATGTGCCAGCTACATATAAAACCCAATTTAAAGAGTGAGAGAATGCAGACAAGATGATAGACATTCATAAGCTTCAGTGATTTTGTAGGGAAAGTGCAAGGACAGAGTTTGTCCCTCTTTTTATGGATTAAAGCTTTAAAAAAGAAATCTCCTGTCAAATGAATTGGAGCAGAAAAACCATCTCGAGGAGCTGGATTCTGTGTTTTGGCTTTATCAAGTGCCAGTAAACGCCAAGATGTATAGATGAGAGGCCTTGTACAGGTGCCATGCCAATGCCCTAAATGGTTAAGTGCCCCAAGTGCCAGTTTGCCTGGCACCCGGACAACTGGCACAGTGCTGTGATCCCCTGAATTACATTACTGTCAGTGAGGGAAAGTACAAACGCCTGACACAGAAACCATTTCCATTCAAATGAATGCTTTCATTTTGACAGGAGAGCTTGTGTTTTAATGGCCTTGATAAATCTGGCCCATTGTGCCAAACTTAGGCCTGTCAAAACGCAAACAAAGGGGAGAAAATACAGAAATGTGTACAAACTGTTTTATTACCCTTGAAGATTTGAGCAAAAATAACTGTGACGATTCTATTGTTATGTTCAGTATCAGTGTTGAGGACATGTATACAGCTCCATTAAGCTTCAATCTTACATCATGCAGCTGTCATGTACAACATGTAATGAAATGCTATCATTTGAAAAACTGAAAGATAGTCTTTTTCTCTGCTTGTACAGTCCCTGCTCGACAACAGTGTACAGTAATGTAATTCAGGGGACCACCTCATCAGTCTCAGCATCCCGCACTTCCAGAAATTTAAAAAAGATCCAATTTGTCCAGTTCAATTTACCAATATGTCCAATTTCAAATCTTTCAAATTAGGTTTCTACAGAGTTCATGAAGTTTTACTCAGACGGATCAAAATCGTTTTTTGGAATGGCCAACAGAGCCCAAGAAGTTAAAATCCCTCGCATTAATCTATAGCAAAACAGTAAGAAGTCAGTTTACTTTTCAATGGGATAATATAATAATATAATAACATCTCTAACTCTGTTGTTAACACTCATATTTGAAGACAAGAGAGATTTAAAGGCCCACTGTGCAGGATTTAGTGGAATCTAGCACTGAGGTTGTACACTGCAACCATCTAATAACCGCTCGACTCACCTTCCTCTTCCAAATGTGTAAGTGAACCTACAGTGGCCATGAGGCTTGTGAAAGACAAAAGGCTAATGGCCAAAACCCAAAAGATTTTTCACGGGCACACAAAGTCAGTGGAAACTCCTGCAAACAGCCTTTAGCTGTGGTCCTTTTAATTTTGGTATGTCCTCTACCATACACAACTGGTAGTCTTATGGGGTGGGATGTCAGTGAGGGATCATGTCCCTTTCCCTGCACAATGTCAGAGGCACAGAGGGTTGGAATCTAAACCTCCCTGTGTCTTTCATCCTTCAGGTGAAGCTCATCACTTACACAGGTCTAAGAGGAAACAACTGGAGTCTCTATGGGCTCTGTCAACACCCTCCATGTGCAATGGATGCTAACCGTAATAAGAACTGCAGTGCACTGGTTACTTACCAGACAAAGGGGATGGCTCTGCAGTGCATAGCCTCTGACTGCAATCAACCAGCAAACAGAGGAGAGAGAGGACTTGTAGTAATCACGTTACAGATAAAGCAGTGATTAGATCATATCGTCTTTAGTCTATATCTGAATTTATCAAACAGACGTATGTTTGGCAGGCATCTCATGGCCCTCATTAGCAGGACTACCTTAAATGAAGCAGAAGAGAGGTTGCACTCCTCCGTGTCTCTCCTGTCACAGAGAGGCAGAGGCTCACAGATGGCCAGTTGCACATCATTAGGCCTACGAAGCCTGGACTGCTAGCTTAGCTAAACCAAGCAGTCCACTCCGGCCAACAGCTGGACCATGGAGTTTGTGTGTGCGTGTGTGAGTGTGTTTGCATGTTTGTGTGTGTATAATCCACAGGTGCACAGGCCTGCTCTGGATGGAAAAGAGAGCATTAGCCCGGGGCCATGGAGGCAGGGAGAGAGGCAGAAAAAGGGGCAGGGCAAGTCTGTTTCAAATGCAAATGGCCTGCCCTGTTCCTCACAAAAACTTCCTCCAGTGGCACAGCTTGTAAAATATAGCACCCTATGGCTTCATTCAAAAGATACACCCACTAACCAGGGACTGTAGAACCACATGGCCCACTGAAACCACTCAACCATATCATGAAGAAAAGTGAGTTCTTTTTCAACAATGCTAGTCAATGAATACACTGAGGCATATTAGCCAAGCAGTTAAGTTCTTTAATGTTTTACCCTTTGGGCTCCAGATTGTAACAATTGGAACTATAAAATGCATTGTCTTTCCCCTTATGATTATACTATCGTATTCTTTTGATTCACCAGACAATAAAAACTACAAAGTGTGACATTAATTTGGCATTAAACATTAAACAACAATGCAAAAATTAGCGAGTATTTTGCAGCATCATGGCATAGCAGATATAAAACAAGTTTCTTTTCAGAAAGTTTTCCCTGATGGGACCGAGTGCGAAGCAAATGGCCATAATGCATCATCTGCTTGCTGTGCCAAGGAGCAACGCTGGCAAGATCATTGTTCTACTTCCTTAAAACACCTCCTGATTATTAAAAGGAGATATAAGATCTTGTCTGTGTTCAGCAAAGTACTTCCACATCTTTGATTAACAGTTAGAAGCTGAAGATCATTAAAGAAGCAAAAAGGAAAAAAAAGATTTCTAATCCTGGAGGATGTATAAACTTTGTTGCAGTAACCTCTGCCTTGGTTGACAGGTCATTTTTCATTGTGTGGATTAAAACATTTCCATACAGATTTGTTAGATGTTGCTTGCATTCAAATCGGGGCCATATTTTAATTACACTCTTGAGAGAAAAATCACCTTTTTCCTAATGATCCTCTAATCTATTCTCCACTTTACAATTGCCAAATGAAAACTTTGCCCGCAAAACTTTGTAGGTTCAGATGTTGTATCATTACTCACACACTTGTGTGACTTCCCAACATTTAGCACTCAGTGGGAAGTCTGAGGTGTGTTTATACATCTGTTATGGCTATCATAGCGGCCTGATGGCCAACAGGCTTTTTGAAAACTGCCTTTGTTTTTAGGACTCCCTCGACATGCCACTCACTGATACATAAACTAAGGGAAAATGTTATGCTTGGCATGACTGAGATACACTCAATGGCAATCACATCCGCATACACACACACACATAAACACACATATACAAACACATCTTGTTTGATGCGCTCTTTCAGTTTCATCACATGCTATGATATCATAAAATATTATTGTTCTAGGGAAATAATTTTGACAAGGCTGAATTTCTGTGATTGATACATAAATGTGTGTGTGTGTGTGTGTGTGTGTGTGTGTGTGTGTGTGTGTGTGTGTGTGTGTGTGTGTGTGTGTGTGAATTATGTCTATGACTATGAATTATGGCCTACACAGCCCATTGCACTACTGAACTATAAACGATACACTCACCCACGCACAAATACACACACACACATGCACCACATACACATATACTCTGGAGCCTTTAACAGCAGCGTTATGACTGCCATGAGACAGAGAAGCCTGAGAGTTGGTGGACTTTCACAGCATGCACCGAGAGAAGAGGCAAAGTACACTCTGATAGAATAAACAGCTGCTTTAAACTATCTATCTATCTATCTATCTATCTATCTATCTATCTATCTATCTATCTATCTATCTATCTATCTATCTATCTATCTATCTACCTATCTTGGGGTCAGCTTGTTTGCCATCTTAATAGTAGTTTGATGGAGGTTTGATATCAGAGGTGAGTCAACAATCAGACCTTTAGGGGACTCAGCCCTTAATGAGAATGTGACTAGCACATAGTAGCCATTAGTGTTGCACAAGTTCACACTTCACGAGAGCTAGCTCAGTGTTAAACTCAGTCAAACTAGTTCACAGTTTTGTGAATGGGATCTTGAATTGAGTCGCACTAAAAATGCACATTCATTTCTTCCTTTTTTAAAAATTAGCTGCTTCACATCATGCTGTGAGTTTTATGTGGAGGAACTTTATGACTGTTGGCTTGTGGTCTTACCCTTTGTTAATGATTTCTTGTGATCATCATCATTCTGCTTTGCATTCCAACGTCTACCTTCAGATGTAATAGCTCTACCGGAAAATGAAAGTGAAACTTGATGATGTCGGGATAATAATAAAACTTCACCCCTTACCAGTATGTTGTGGTCATTGAGTGTGTGAGCACCGCTAAAAAGAAGCTAAAATTACCACTGGTTGATGATCAGAATGGTTGACAGAATGTTCTGGTAGTTAGCTTGATATAGAGACTGGAGATGTGGTTAGCTGAGCTACTTTCAGTTGTCTTATTTACATCAGAGACGGTTTGGCCACTGAGGCTCCCCTTTAGGAGACCAGCAGCAGGTGCTGAGTGTACTGACTCAAATAGGAGATGTGAACGTGAGCAAAGTCACCGATGTAAATACTGGACTCACAAGCGACATATCTTCTGAACATTCAAAATGATATTTTCAGACAGACAGATCAGGAGAAAATGAACAAAACTTGCCTCTGTCTCAGCAGCAACACACAATCTCGCAAGATCTGGCAACAGATGTTTCTTCTCTTTGTCGATGCTGAGTCGGTCTGTTTCACCAGAGATGAATTATAACAACTGAAGTAAAGCTTAAATAACTTTATGAACCATTTCTGGTACAACTCAGTCTGCTTTCATCCGTTAACACGATGCTTACAAAACTTCAAATGAGGCTGGAAGATTGGCGGCGAGGAGGCTACGCCAACTTAGATCACACAAAGTGTATACTAATTCATATCACCACCATAGATGTGTTATGTTCTGTTATAGAAAATGTTTGATTGCATATTGTTTTTTATAGCTGGTTTGCTACATTACCTGGATTAGTTCACAATCACTGTGGCTAATGTTAAGCTGGCTGTTGATGATCAGTAAATACCTCCAAAACATTGGCTGGATGCTTTTTAAACAGCAAAAGCATCTACACATATTTCTACATATGTTTACACAGATGATGTTGCCTGTGGGAGGCTTTAAAGTTTGAAATGCAGGTTTGACAGAGCTGTCTGAATAAAGTAAAATCACATTTTGTGTAACTAATTACTTTTGCTTTTGACTAATTCATTAAATAAAGTAGGCCACTTACTTTTTGTAATGTGTAAATTACAAAAGTAATGCTTGTCTAACACTGCTCTCATATACAAGAGAAACTGGATGATGGACTTCATAAAATGAACATTACAGAGCTTTACACTTCACACTAGACACATTTAAGTCAGAAACTGTGAATTAGTCAACACTCAGCCTGTTTATTGCTAAGTATCTGCATACAGGGAAGTAAAAAAAAAAAGAATAGGAGAGTGCTTTTGTTGTCTGAGTGGGGAAACTTAAAAGCACAGTGAATTGTATGTAGGAGGAGTAGGAAGGCTGGAGGTCGGCAGCTGTGAGGTCTACACTGAAGAGATGGCATTTTAGTTTATGGCAGATGAAGAGGAGTGACTGTGAAGTCTGACTGAAGAGCAAGGGGCTTCATTATGTTAAGACTGGAATTAATGCAGTGTGCAAATACAGGTCGACAATACGTTTTAAGCTTAGAGCTCTTCAAATTTGTTCTTGAAAAGCTTTGCCTTCCACGTCTGCATGCTATACATTAACAGGATTACATAGCATTATAGCCACTATGTTTATGCTCAGCTTTATGTACTCTTTTATATTTCTTCTGCTCAGAAGTGTCAATAAATAATTACATTTGCACTTAAGGAGTTTGTTTTCACTGTATATTACAATATTGTAAATACCTTAACTAAGTGAGGTAATGGTGAAGAAGAGCTAACTGTTGTGAAGTACTATTTTAATTAAAACCATTGAATTTAATTAGCAATGCCCTCAATCTTGATCACTCCAATTAGACACCTGCAGCAGACAACATACTGTATATTTGTCTTACAACCGTCCTCGTATTTGACCTTTCCAGAATGCCTGTCTTTAATGAGGCACTAATTAAGAGTCCCATTATTATCAGAGAGCTTGCAATTAATAGGTCCTTAAATACAAAGATTTAGGTCCCTGGTGGAACGCTATAGGACACTCAGCAGTCATTGTGGAAGGCAAAATGTCAGCTCATAATAACAGAGAAAAGTTTCTCCCTAACAGGGAAATGAAAACTATGTCGAAGCAATTTTCTACAGCAGACACTGACTGTCATAACAAGAGGAGCACCTGTGCTACTAAAAATGTTAATAATGTCTCTTATAAATGTGATATGTCAAAATTTCCTCCGTGAAAAGACTGAGGAGAACCCACAGCTTAGCACAACATATAGATTTTGGTTGAATGTATCATTCAGTCAGCTCCAGGGACTTTGGATCTACATTATTTCCAGTTAGATTTAGGCCTGGAGCAGTTTATCTACCTGCTAGTGATTGTTTTTGCCACAAGTTGTCAGCACAACATTGACATATCATCACTTTTTAAGTTGCTCTAGGGAACTTGTTAGGGAACAGTTGCTCGTTTACACATCCAGCAGTAACGGAGCAACATTGTCCTTTATTTGGAGTTGTTTTTCCAGGTACCTGGTAAAATCAGGGAAATATTTGGCTTTTTAATTGTTAAATAAAAAAAAAATTAAAAAATACTACTCTCTATAAATAGCTATCTGCATATGAATGGATAATCTGCAGGCAAGAGACCAAGAGTTTGGAAGTGTTCTGGTTTCTATTTATAGTCAGAGTAATACTGACCAATCACGTTTGAACAGGCTTGTTGGTTGCATGCAGGTGAACAGGCCCAAATGCAATCTCAGCAGCCATCAGCCATTAGCTTTCATATACAGATATCTGTTGATAAACATTAGCAGAAAAGTGTCTTTCTCGTCATTCTCACATATCAAGTTGCTAATCTGATTGCAGAGGAAGTTTTTGTCAGAGATCCATTATCCGTTATCCGGATATCCACTGGCCTCACTGTAACCCCCCAAAACATTGGCCTGTTGCCTGCAGAGGCTAAATCATCATCAGACGATAGCTGATGATTTCTGAGATTGGTTAGTTGCCCATCGTGTTCCTGCTGTTAGATGCTGAGTTGGTAGTACGATGGGTTTTAGAGCTTCTGTGGGTTCATCACCAAGCAACTCCTTTCACATTGCCCACCAGTGTACATTTTATTACATTCTTTTTATTTGGTGTTAAAAGTAAGTTAAAACTGGGATGAAGAGAAAAGATCAAGATGAGGGATAAAGAGTAAACTGATGGAGCGATTGGAGAGGAAAGCCCCACATCACCATGCTGTTCTGTCTGAAGTGATACTGTGTGACTTTTGCACCGTTTAGAGTGTAAACATTATGTAGTGGCTTAAATATTTCAGATAATAAAAGTAAGGGGGTAAGGAAGAGAGACAGAAGACAGGGTTTCTATGTGTGTGAACAGTTATGTTATGTGTGTGTATTGTGTCTGCGCTAACATGTTTCCTTAAGCCTGAATGCCTGAATACATCTCTGTATCTGATATTGACTTTTCGTGGGCTCACTGACCTCTGCCTGGATAAGCCATGATATCTCTCCACCCAAATGCTGGGTCAAACATTGACATTTTCTTCTTGTGCATGACTAGAAAAAAGAAACCTGCACAGAAAAGTCCTCCTCCCAGCCATACCAGTGGAAAACAGAATAAGTTTTGTTCTCCCCCAATCATTAGCAGATAAAGCCCCTCTTTCTTGCCCTTTAATCAAACAGGCAATGGTTTGACATGGCTGGTTAGCTCCTCGATAGAGTGCTCATTGTGCCTGTGCTGAAGAGCTATACAGAGCTTGTCTGCGAGCACATCATGGGATCACTGGATGTGTGCCCCCCCGCTCCCCCGCTCTCCATCTCTCATCCCCTTTGAAAATCATCATGTTGGAGAGTTGCGTATTTTTCTCAAATCTGCTTTGTGCAACAAAGTGAGAACAAACAGGCAAGTTGAAAGAATGTAGAGATGCTTCTTCTGATTGTGGACATTCTTTTGAGACAGTTTGTACACCTCTACACAGGTTAAACACGTCTGATTTGCCTGTTTTTTAAAGTAATGTGCCCCCCATAAAGCCTTTGGTCTTGTAGCCTCAGGTACATGGCAAGTCTGCCCTCTTCTCCCCACACATCTTTCCCCTCAAACAGGGTCAAGAACAATAGGTTTCAAGGCGAAGGCCCTTCGTGCTTGCTGTCTAGCTTGTAATGAACCCTCAGGGGCCGCCGCTCATGAGAATTGTACTTTGTCGGGGATTTATTTTTTTCTTCTCTTTTTTTAAGGTTGCTCCTGAGGCAGATGTGCTCAGCTCAATTCAGACGCAGCTGCAGATGAAGAGAAAGAATATCGGGGGGCACAGCCCAGTGAGATGGAGGAAGAATGAGGACCTAAGGGTAGGAAAGACAGCTTGTGAAGGAAATAAGAAAAAGCAGATGAGAGAAACAATGAAAAACAAGCTTTGGTGAGAGACAAAAATAACAAAGATGTGAGATACAGAACGTATAGAGTCAAGTGAGGGAGTGTTTAAAGGTGAGAGAACAAAAGAGGTGGAATGTGTGAGAAGGAAAAAGATAAATAGAGAGGGAGGGACTGAGGCAGGCAGATAAAAAGCGCTGTAATGGCTCGAGCTGCACACTTCTTTCCATGTTGCATGTGAGAGAAGAAGAGACGGTTGAGAAACAAGACATTGTGGTTTCCCTGATCTAAATATAAGTCTGTGGTCGGATCCACTAACTGCTGTGTGCCTCTATCAAGTGTATTTTTTTTCTGCGCCAAAAGTAGCCAAAATGCCACATTTAATTACAAACAATGAAAAATTTGTGAAACCTTAATTTTACCTGCCAGTATCTAATCTTAAATTTTGTCTAATATTGTGTCTTAAATCTATGAACTAACTACTGCTTGTTTCCTTGCTCATTAAGCAAAACAAGAGCTAACTGTTATATACTAAATATAACCTTGCAACAAATCTGAGTTCATTATATATATAAAAATAAATAAATAAATAAATAAGTACAGGATTTCTAGTGAGGCAGACATTTACATATTCTCATCTCTGGGATATCCTCCGCTGCTTCCTTATTAATCTTCATTTGTGTGTTTTGTTGATTAAATGATCCTCCTCATAAATTCTTCATTGTTCTCTGTAAACAACATAGCAATAAAGCTAATGATGTATTATTTGTTTTTGGATGATGTTCTGCGAGTGCTCTAAACGTCCTTGATGTCATTTGCTTTGTCACTTTTTGTGAAATGCCATTATTTTCTCATAAACATAACAAGAGACACTTTTTTGTGCAGACTAGTCTCTGACAATGGAATAAAAGGTCTTGGACTCGTGGCCTTGTGTGTGTGTTACTATGTGTGTGTGTTTTCCCCCCAAACCCATAAATAGAAGAGGGGAGAGACGCAACCTCCTTGCAGGCTTTTCTACCAATTTATAGTACGGCCTCATCAGCCCCGGCCTGCGACAGTGCAGCGAGAGCTTCCTCTCGTAAATATCACAAATCTTAGACTTACTCTGAAGTCACAAGTGAACAGTGTCTGATCACTATCTGTTTCAGGCAGTGAAAAACAAGTTTTGAAGTTGAAGCAGAAATGGATATCCGGTTATGAATGTTCCAACCCCCATGCCAGACAAACAGGAGCACTTGAGAATATGTGCAGGGTTATCACGCTGGCATGAACATAGAGTTTATCATCATATCCCTTTATCTTTATCTCAGCCTACCTGTATCTCCCCTTCTGTTTCTTCAGACTGTTCTATCTCTGAGTCATGTATAGGAAACAAAAAGACTCAGTGTGTGTTTGTGTGTGTATGTGTGTGTGCGTAGTGGTTAAAGGGGTTAATTGTTGCCTTATCAAAATGCAGTTTCAGCGCAACTGTTGATATCAACATTTCCAGATGGCTCGTCTCTGGATGCCGTGTTTCTGTTACTAGGTCGTAACAGTAACAACAACATGTACACAATCCCATCCACCTAGAAAGCCGCAAGACTCGGTCAGGAAGTTATTAGCGAACGTTCCTTGCATGTTTTTTAATAAAAATGTGTTGCAGGGGAAGGGAAGGAGTGGAAGTGGCTACCCAAGCTTATTTAAGGGCAACCCTGCTTAACAAAAACCATCTGCTACTGTTTCTGCAAGTCATCTGTGCAGCTTTTAGTCATGAAGTTCAGGGGAGCTCAGCTTTGGGAAAATCACCTCAAACAGCAGGAAAAGATTGTTTCTATCAACTTTGACCAAGTTCACTGATTTCCTCTGTTTAAGATTATTTGATTTGTTCTTATTAACCACCTGGAGATTCATTTTTTGCAAAGGTTCTGTACAAACACACCAGCTAAAAACATAAAAGAACACAAATGCTGCTATTTGGTCTGCAGGTTACAGCCCGTCATGCACTTTGCTCAGTCAAGTTGACTGCTAGAATTCAAACTGCCCTCCTCTTATTTCTTTCCCAGTCGAAGAGAAAACATGCGCTATAACACATTCTATAAAATGAGATTTCTGAATATGTGAATACATGCTGCGTATACATAACAGCTGTTGCTGTCAAGCTGTGCTGATTATTTAATTGTTATGTACACTGCGGCAAAGATAACGCAACGACAAGGTAATTGAAATGTTATCCCAATCTTATCTGAGATGATTACTTAAACACTACATTTCTAATGCATGTTGAATTAGGCAATTACATGCGTTTAACGAGAGCTGGTGAGAGAGAGAGAAAGAGAGAGAGAGAGAGAGAGAGTGGGGGTGGTGCTGATGGTGGTGGTGAGGGGGGAATTAACAGACAATGGAATGGGAATATTAAGTGTTTCAGCCAGTGAGTGTGAGGTCAAAGATCACAGAGCGCTTATAGGCATATTAGCCACTTGGTTATGATAAATTATGACTGTGTTGCTATGGCAACCAGTACACTCAGCCTGCATCCAACAGAAAAAAAAAAAAAAACAGGACAGAGGATTAATGAAGCAGGGCAGAAAGACTAATGCAGTAGTCTAATGTCAGCTGTGTTCTTAAATTAGGTTCAAAATGAATAAACTATTTTTATTATTGATTCTGATTATATCCAGAAGCACGAAGGCAGTGTTTGACCACTGTGATGTAACTGTGAAACAATGCTCTGTTTACAAATGTGCTGTTGTTTGAACCTTTTTTGTATTATTTTGTGGGAATAATTTTACTGATGAAATGAATTTACAATCAAGAAAACAAGGTGTGTGTGTGTGTGTGTGTGTGTGTGTGTGAGTGCCTGTAAAAATGTGGATTCCCCACTGCATGCCATATTACTATGATTTGCCACTTACTTGACAATTAGACGCTAGCAGCTGGATGTTGATTTTTTGGGAAGCGGTGGGTGCTTGTCGTCCCCCGTGAGCTCATTAAGGATGTGTGGAACGCCTGGTTGATTGGCTTAAAATACTGGAGATGGACAGCCGGGCCTGTGCTTAGGTGGAGGGAGAGACAGAGAGACAGGGAATGAGAGGGAGGTAGACATACAAGTAGAAGGGGAAAAACAGGATTTGGTGGATGTGTATATACACTGAAGGCAGCGAGGACTGTGAGGACTTTGAACCTCTTAAACTGCCCCTAAAGGAATTTTTTAACCGCTATCATGTTACCACTGGACCTTTTTATGTTTACATGCAGGTGTGTATGCACACATTGGTATACATGTGTATACCAACATGTCTGCACATGTAATGTCTGCCATCCACCCACGCTTGCGCATTTGTGTAAACATATACCCACATACGCACACACATGCACATATGTCACATGCTTTATAATTAGCTGATTGAGCTCTAACTTCATTACCATGAGCGAGTCCTCTGCACACTAATCAATTTCCACAATCTAGTAACGGCTTAGCGCACAGCACTGGCTGTCAATGGCAGAATTAACCACAATGCTGTGGGGACGAAGCACGTGGCCAACCTGCTGTGGGAGGGAGGGAGTGTAAAGTCTGATTACAAAGTGTGATGCATTGGCACATTTGCATGCAATCGGCGTTTTCAGTGCGTATCACTACATGCATGTGTGCGTGTGTGTGTGTGTGTGTGTCTGTGTGTGTGCGCTGCATTGCATGTGTGTACCTGGCTGTTCTCCTTTAATAGCCACACATCCTGCTGCTGCCTGTTAAGACTGGCATTTTTACAATCTCGTTTGACTCTCACACTCCCTAATACAAGCAGGCCAACAAACGCCCAGCTATTTCCTCTGTCTGGCTCCCTCCCTTCATCCCCTTTGTAGTGGACTTTCTTTTTTTTTTTTTTTTCTTTTTTTTTTTTTTTTACATATTTTTTGCCATGCTAGTGGCCTCGCTCTGGGGAATACATTGTCTGTCAGTCCACCACTTTGGTCCAGACTCAACAAAGCGTGGATGGATTGCCATGCAAGTTTATTCAGACAGTCACAGTCCCATAAGGATGAAGCTTTCAGACTTTGGTGATTGCTTGATTTTTCCATCTTAGTGTAATGTCTTGGATAGATTGCCATAAAATTTGGTATAGACATTCACATCCCCATGAGGATGAAGTCAATTTCCACTAATATTGTGATCTCTTAACTTTTGTCTAGCACCATCAGTTGGCCCCACACTTTGGGTTATGACCAAATATGTGCAAAAACACATTTTTATCTCATTCAAGATATTTGTGTTTAGTGCTAATTACATAATGTAACGCTAACATGCAAAAATCCAAAAGTGGATATACAAAACATCGGAATATTAGCATTGAGGAGTCTGTAGGCTCTTCCCGTTTATGGTGAACATCATCTGTCTGAGGACTACATCAAAAGACTTACTTGATACTTGTTACTCAGTTGTGTACTTCACCAGACTCTCTCCTGTTGGAATTAGTCATTTCAGTACGATGCCATGGCGTCATTAACATTATCTAATGTTTATTACAGACCCCATATAAGGGCATCTTTTTTTAATGTCATGATATTTCCTGCTGAAACAGGTTGTGAAGAAACAGAGATTTTTTTTTTTTTTCCAGGAACTTTTAGATTTTCACATAATTACAGTCCCTGTTTCGCTTACGCTTTAAGTTGCTTGTCATGTTTGGCAGATTTAACCCCGGCTACAAACACTGCAGGAGGTCTTGTGAGTGGATGGTCAGCCATGTAGCCCTCAGGCTGTCACACATACACATGATGCCCACCAGGAAACCTGTAGTGAGTCGAGATGGTGAATGGAGCAGAAACCAGGGCGATGATTGGACGGCCATTTTTGCATTGTACATCACAGCCAGTAAAGAGGTGTTTTACTCGCAGGTGGAGTTTTGTTGTAAGTGTGTAAGAGGGATAATTAAAAAGGGAAGATTGTACCCCCACATAAAAATATGATAGGAAGGGGGAGAAAGAGGGGGATAGGTAAATGAAGAGGGAATTGCATGTGTGTTTATTGACAGATGTTGCACCTGGCAGGCCTCAAGACAAAGAAAGCATGTTCTTCAGATGTTGACCGTACATCTGCACGAGGTGAGGGCAGTACTAGGAAGCCTCCTCCAGCCATCTTAAAGCACAACCCCCCCGACGAGCTCCTCTGCCACTGGACAAAAGCTGCTGCAAGTCAAGCATGAAAGCAGGGGAGGGGGAGCCGAAAAGAAATTAGGGGTGTGTTGGAAAGAAAATAGCAGGGGGCATGAACTGCCAGCTGTTGTGTTCAACACTGCACTTCTCCTGGAGTAAAGAGTGCCAAAAATTCATCTCGGACTGGATCACAAGTCCAAGATTAGCTTCAGGTGTTAGTGTTGATGCATTATTTATGAACCACTGACCATGTTCTTATTTGTGCATATCTGTCACAATAAAACTAAATTTCAACATGTTTTTTTCATTCAGGTTTCTATGATCTGAGACACACAATTGATGCCCTGAAGATTAATTAAACTTCCATTCAGGGAGATTTGAGTAAGGAGCAGTGACCCTGGAGGCGGCTGGGAGTTATTGTCATCTTCAAGGACGCATCAGCGGGACGGGAGCATTTTGTCACCGTCATTTGAACCTAAGCCTTGAGAGAGAGTTTCCTTGAAAGCAGCCTATAGTATTACAATGTAAGTAATCTGCCGTTTTTGTCATTGGACCTGTAGCATTATGCGGGCAAGTATTTACTTGAAAGGAAAGTCGACACAAAGTCCTTTTGGTATCATACATATGTTGCTCACCGTGTTGCTCTGAGGAGGGGTGGGTCCTAAAACCTCATCTCCTCTGTTGTTACGGTGTGCCCTCTTTCTCACACTTTGCTGTTTGCCTTCCCTGCATGAAAATTACTCCTGGTGTGTAAAGCTATCAGTCAATTTCAGCTCTCCAGATAGTCCTCTAAAGTAGTTTCAGCAAAGCTTGTTGGCTCATTAGGATGCTTTTTGAAATCCAACAAATGTCGCCTCCTTCCCTCAAAAGTTCTGACTCTACTTATTATGTTTATTTATGATTATGTTTCTTTTTTTTTTTTCATTATTTATTTATTTTTTTTCCAAATGACAGCATGTCTGATTACAACACGAGAGGGAGTGAAAAAGCAACAAGCCAAATCAGCCCCCTGAAGTGATGTGTATTGGCTGGGGAGATTTATTTTTGCAGTGTTCTCCTGTGCTGTAATCAAAGGGAGTGGCGCTCTGACTGCGACTCCCATCACCAGAGGCTAATGGCTAATCAAACAGGAGGGCTGCCAACCCTCAGTGGCTTTCTCTAGCTGTCCTACACACTCTCATTTTCTCTTCTTTATGATTTCTTTATGAGATCGAAGCTTCTCAATTAATATGCATGCACTTTCCAAGTTGGATATTGTCCCCATCAACACAGCAATTAGCAATATGATCCCTTCATAACTTCATCTTTCTCACCTGATAATGCTACAGAACCTTACCAGAAGTCTGCTAACAGTTCTATGTCTTTCAGCTCTCAGTTTTCAGTTTTCCTCACGTATGCCCCACGATGCTCACGCTGTGCGGCTCAGGAGGTGCGACTTTGCCTTACCTCCTTTGTCTCTGGCTTTTGTGAAGAGCCACAGTTCAAGGGTCAAAGTTCAAAGGCTCTCTGACCCAGGGATCTTTTGAAATGCCACATCCCATCAGCCCTCTGGAGCATTCTGAGGAGGATTTGTATGATTAATCAAAGGGCTAACCCCCCTCCCTCCCAGTGTCCCAAACTAGGCACTGTCCCACCGTGAGTCTTTTCCCAAAGCACAGAGTCAACACAGCAAATTAACTTCATGCCTCTGTAACACTTCACGTGGATTCATTTGTGTGTTATCTGTAATTGTTATACAGTGAAAGACACTGTGCACCTTTGTCCTATAGACAGACAGTAGCATTTACATGTGTTGGTGTTATTGGGGATAAATGTGATTTCTGTAACTATTTTAAATAGTATAATATCACTAGAAATAACAAGATTTTCTTCGATCCCTATTGGCCATTGGGGATTCAGTTTAGCACACAAAAAAGGACATTTCTGGTGTTATCTCAAACTACTGCTGTGTACCAAAAACACCCCAAAACATTCAGCATGATAGAAGGAAAACAATATTTCCAGAAGTGAAAATCAAACTTGAACAAATTCTAGCCTGTGAAAAATGACAAAAGTTCTTTAATAGACTTGTGTCACCGCATGCAGTATGTGCTGCCTGTATATGGCATTTCTCAAACTCTAACCAGTGTTCACAGTCTGGCTAATCTCAAACTAACTTGTGGGAGTTATAGGTTAATAATTAGGGAGTGTTCTGCTGCTGCAAGACAGTCTGGATTCAAGATAAATTGGCTCTTTTACTGTCAAGTTGTTTGTATTTAATGCCTTCCACCCAACAGATGCTTCTGTGGCAATATATTTTAATGGTCTAGCCTTGCTCCAGGCCATGAAGGTTGTATGAAATTGGAGAGAGTCTAGTGAATGAAACTGTAGTCTTCTACAGTTTCATTTAGTGAGAGAAAGAAGTCATTATTTAGTGATAGAAATTAAGTTTTATCAATAACAAGTCTATAAAACCAAATAAAACAAATTGATGTAGTCAGTAATGAAATATCAAACACAAAGCTTGTCATTTAGCATGTTACCATGTGACATTTTGTATAGATAAAGCAGATTAATTAATATAGTGTGGAATTTAAATTCTTTTTATTTCCTCTGATTCAGGTGTATAACAGTGTGGAAGTCTCTTTCTCTGTCTTTTTATGTCCCAAACACACACACACACACACACACACACACACACACACACACACATACACACACACTCAGTGGCCCCAGGCATGGCATGTGGGGCACAGTAATGTGGTGAACAAGTTTCAGGACACTCCCCGCTGGTCTCAGTCTGCAGTGCCGACCGCCTGTCGGCCAACCTCTGGCCACCATCTGTATCCCATTAGAGCCACAAGAGGGCCGCGGTGCAGAACGCATGAAAAAAAAAAAATCCACTGTGCTCCCCTCAAAGTCATCCTGCATTATTTAATTACTGAGCACACTCCATAAACTTCATGTTATTAACACAGTGGGAGCACATAAAAGTATATTGGATAAAGCGACACAGAGGCTCAATCAGTCATTGGCTGGTGCAAACAGAGAATTCAGGTTGATGTTGGTCAGTCATTTTCTGTAAATGGATTGTAGATAACCTGTGAGTCTATGTGTTTTTCTTTGATTCTTGTGTGTGTGTTAGGGTCTGTCTTTGACAGTTAAAATAAATGCCATGGTACATCTTTATCCAACAAACAAAAACATTCAGTTCATTCAGGTTATCTTTGTGACTTTCTTGATTATTTGCATAGTCAAAGGACTTCTCGCCTGTGAGTGGAAACTCTACGCCAACAGCCAGATGAGAGAGGGGATGCAGAGGGGATTAGGGGTCGCAGGTTTTGAGGCCACACCGCATGACCTCAATCATCGCTAAAGGGGACGTTCCCAAATAGCTAAAACTATCCAGATGATGACCTTTGACCTCAGCTCTGCACCCACCAACCTCTGACTGAAGTGGACGTCGCCTCTGGCTTTGGAAGACCAAACGCCTGTATTATGGCCAGAGATTGGAGCGAGGATTAGACTTGGGGGACCAACCACACACACACACACACACACACACACACACACACACACACACACACAAACATAAATGCTGTCTATTTTCATCTCTCACTCTCTCACTTGTTTTCTCCACCCTCTCCCTCGCCCTCCCCTCTCCTTCCTCCTTCTCTTCCCTAACAAGCAATAAAGCTTTTGTGGTTCAGTGACTTCTGCAGGCTGCTCAATTGGGGAAGTTGCCTGTCTCCAACACTTTATGTTGTTTAGATTTGCAGAAAAATAAAACATAACCTGCCACCTGCCTGCTCATACTCTGAGAAGAAAGCCAAACACAACAATTAGCCAGCACAGAACTGCTATAAAATGTCATTATAGTGTGTCTGTGTGAGCATTAGGGGAGAGACAGAGAGAAAACACCACACACTTGAGATATATAAGCACATTTCCACTCAAAATGAATTCATAGCATGTGGGAAAACACGATGGCCTGACCTGAATAAATATTGGACAGGCTGTGTTCCCATCCAAAAATGGAAATCAGCCGATTGATTTCAGGATAGCAGTGTGCATATATTCAGAAATGGCTTTTATCACTGCCACTGGAAGTCGTATAAGGAAATCTAATGTCTCTGTAATGTAAATATAATGCCACTAATCCAAAGGTGCAAGGCAGCTTGAAATCTCCTCAAGCAGGCGTGCAGGGGCTCCTAAATATGTAATACCATTAAATCAAATTAGAATACCACTGTCTGACCAGAACATAAACCAGTGTGCGCCTCACATTGGCAGAAGTCGAGAACAGTGAGAGGGAAGCAGATTAATTTGCACCAAAATTAGATTAGTAGATAATAGTAGATTGTTTCAGCGAATATTTCCATTTTTCAGTGAGTTATTCTCTCACTGCAGGCTTGGCAGCAGAGCGGCACAGAGTATGTCACACCTCTTTTGTCAAACTAAATACATTTTTTGTCATTTGCCTTGGCAGAGGAGGCCCTGTACATGACATTTCAACCTCCATGCCAAACCCCTACGGCAGGCAATACCGCAACTTCTCAGCAGCGGGGCACGCCGCCTTTGATGGAGGCTGTCTGGTTCTGAGTGACACAGTTGGCCCAGATTGGTTTAATACACAGCATCAGCTTTTATGTGTGTGTTTTTTGAGATTGCATCCCCAACATCGAGGACACAAAAGAGTATATACACAAAAATCCCAGCATTCTTTGTATGGGAGGCTGCATGTCAGTCAGGTCTCCTTCAGACTGAGATCAACTGTTATCACAGACCCTGGGTAAGCAATAATTCTGCATATTTTAGAGGTCAAGAGACGTCAAATTCAACTTAGATCACATGACAAGTTGTTAGACTTGTCTGTCAACGCCCTTGTAGTTTAATATGCAAATATTATTCCTGCTACTGATTACTAAAATAGCACTCATACAGTACAAACACGACACTGTCCTCCCAAGAGGAACAACAGCATCAGTCGTTTCAGCAAAACGAGAAATGTTGGCAGCCTCGGGCAGCACTAGTAATTATGATAGGAGCAACAGAGGAAGTCAGGTGATTTTTTTATTGAGTCCGTGCAGGCAGGAGGCCAGGGTGGATAGATAGGTCAACAAAACATCAGACTTTAACACAGGAGATTGGTGTTCATTTCCTGTCAGCATTGCTTTTTTTTTTAAAGCCTAACCATAATCGTTCCATAACCTTAACCATATGTTTATTATTGTAACCATGACGATGGAGGTCCATAACAAACCAGGGCTACTTATTTTAACCCAAACCTTGATCTTTCCCTAATTCTAACTTGTTGTTTTTTGTGCCAAAACCAAAACAATCCTAAACCATAGCACTGATGCATCATAAAACCTAGTGACTTGTGAGATTCGTAAGATTTAAAGTCACAGACAGATGGTGAAAAATGTTGCTAATGGTGGAGCGTCAGATCAGAAAACACTCCTCTGTGCTGGATTAGGGGGAACAGATACAAAACTTAGTCTGTAGTTTAATCTGGAGGACGGGTTGGGACACATCATATCGGCACATGGCAGCTACAGTGTGATTATGGCAGATAAACATAATGGTTGAGGTGTAGTCAAAGATAAGCAGCTAAAATGCTCCGTTAAAGTCAAGGAAAGATCGTTTTAACCGTTAAAAGGCAGCCACAGACTGGAGGTGAAATCCAGTCAGATGTGTTACATGCCTATCCACCTCACTGACTTCCACACCCTTTCTTTCCACCCTGCTACATATGTATAGGGCCCATTACTTCCTGCATTGGCGCTGAACTTTGGAGCTGGATGTAAATTATGAGGTGTGGATCTGAATTGTAAAATATGGTGATAATTCATAGGATACTGAGCTGATAAAATTACCGATCACTCACACAACAGATCCACAACAAAGCAAAAAAAGAAAAAAAGGAGGCAGCTGCTTGTGTTTGGAGGAATATTTAGTTGGGTAGGCGTGAAAATATTTTTCTGAAGAGAATAAAATTGTCAAAGGTCCCCTGGGCCAAAAATATTATTCATTTTGGCACACTGCCACAGATGTAAAACTGATTTTAAATCTTAAAAAAAAATTATACATGTATTTAAAGCTACATTGTGGAACTTTTCCACCATACAATAAATACCATACCATACAATAAATAAATCATTTTGATGCTACACTGACTTGTAATCAGGTGAATGATGTCTCTGTCATTCCCACTCACTCTGGTCTCACACTATTTAACTACAATCTCCTTACAATCTCCAAACACCTTACAGCACTGAGTTCATCACACACCACCAACTATTTTCTACAATTCTTTCTACATAATGATGCTTCAAGGTGCATCAAATTTTCTTGATATTTTTTTAATAATATTTTTTAATTTTAATTTGCCTTGGTATCACAGGTGCTAAACCAGTCTAATCGCTGCATTGTAATCTCCTCACCCTCACCTTCCTAGTGTAAAGGAGAAACAGCACTTTAAAGGCCCTGTCTACAGTCAGTATTTAGTTTGTCTGTTCTGGGCTACTGTAGAAACACAGTGTTTCAACATGGCAACCTCCATTGAAGAGGACCTGCCCGCACTGTATACAAAAGGATATTTTTTATATCAAAAACAAAAAGATTCTTATTTTCAGGTGATTATACATGCATGAAAACATAGTTACGAATATTATATTCTTCATTTCACAGTGAACATGTGGCAGATAACATCATTATTCTCTTCACCATTATTTGGTTTCCAGAAGTACATTGTGATCCATATTTTCTTCGGTGTTTTGCTGCTCATCTTTTTTGGCTGCAGAGATTTAAAAGCAGCGAAAGTTTTGCACAAGTTGATGTGATACACCAGATGTAGTGTACACAAACGCACATGCACACACATGGACACACACTTCCTCAGGGCTGGTCATATGCTTCGTGCTCTCTGTTCAACTGGATGTCTTTTGTGGTGAACTGGCCGCCTCACCCTTACTACCCACGCTCACTCCCACACACACAAACAGTCATTCACGCATATGCATAAAGCCACACATACGCACTTCGAGTGCACAAACACATTCATGAATGGTCTGTCATGACTGCATATCTGATGCCTCCTTTTTGTGAGCGTTTGTGTGGAACAGATGGGAGTTAATAGTGCTGCCAAGCTGAATATCATCCCGAGAAATTTGTCAGATTAAAATGTCACTTCAGAGCAGCTTCTAGAAACCACCAACGTGCAGCTGTGACAAGTGCTGTTCTCACATTCTGCAGATGTGTCATAAGAAACATAAATATGGGTCTAAACTGCTGACCCTATGCACTGCACAATTACTGACCAGAATCAATGATCGTAGTCGTCTGTCCGGATGTTAATGTAAAAAAACAAATATAGCTTCATTTTGCTGTGAGTAACAGGAACTTGAAACCATTTTCTGCTAAGACTTTAAGCTGAAAAACTGTAACCAACAACTACATGTAAGCCATTATCTGGCAGACTACATTATGAAACTTGTTTCTGGACCATCAAATTATTCAAAGTGTCATTTTTACATGTGGCTTTTGTATGGATCAAACAAACAAGATGTGACGCATTAATCTGTGAGCATTAGAAATGTTAATAATCGGAACTCATTCAGACAGAAGCAGACGAGCTGCTTCCCTCTAATTTAAGTCTTCATGGTAATCTAAGCTAACTGGCAGCTGGTTTAAACCTTATATTTAGCACACAGCCAAACTTCCTTTAACTCAAGGGCTACTAACTGCGGGGGTGTCAGACTCATTTTAGTTCATGGGCTACATACAGCCTGAGTGGGCAGGACCAGTAAAACCACAGTGTAATAACCTACAAAAAAAAACTCTGAATGTTTCTATTTCTTTTAGTGTAAAGAAGTACAAGCACATTTTGACAAGGTTCTCAATTTATGAAAACAGATAAACAGCCTGAGATGTCAATAAGTGCAAGAAAAATGAATATGTCAGATTTTCCACATACAGACAAACTTGGTATTAATGACTTCTTTGCAACATTCCGGCTTTGCAGAGTCATCCAGTGGGCTGAATTGGACCTTTTTGGTGAGTCTGTCCTGTCCAGTACGCACATGTTGACATATGAGTCATCTCCATGACAACAAGATCCATGAACAAACTCCAGGCACTGATGAAGACTGTAAGATGTTGTTGAAAGTTCCAACAAGAAGTGGAAAAGCCAATAAGACTAAATGGAGATTATTTTCACAATTGGCTTTGCCAGAGATCAAGACTGAACTTTCACACTCAATCTAGTCAGTAATTTTGGTTTGGTATTGAATGATGAAACTCTAATCAATCTAACATGTACTGCCTCTGTTTTTAAAATGCTTCTTTTATTTTTTTCACTGTAGTTTTGGGTCCTTGGCTCCACAGCTGCCGCCTCTTTTATCTGTGCTGGGTGGTCACACACAGCTGGCAGTCAGCTGAGGTGTCACCACAGTGTCCTCATATGCACTCCATGCTAAAACATGGGAGACACTTTTCATACTTTTACAACTTTTGCTTGCTTACATTTTGTTTTCTCAATTAGAAACTGTTCCACAGTGAAACTATAACATATGCTGTCTTTGCTTGTAGGCCACCGTATAGTTAAGACCACAGCCACTAAAAGTTTATGCAGGAAATACAACACTTACGTTCTGGTGTGTACATGTGTGATTGTCTATACAGGGGCATGCCCTCAAACTCTTTCCCTCACTTTCTTCGCTGTGGGCAGGAGCCTCTGATATTTTTATGGCATACAGGGGTGGAGTGTGGAAGCAAGCGGGGGGTGTCAAACCGCAGGAATGCACAGGCAGATTCTTTGCAGCACTTGACAGCTGCCATCAGTCCATTCGGCCCTTTGAAGGAAGTTTTCATCTGAATTCCACGTTCCCTGATCTACTGTATGTGTGTGTGTGTGTGTGTGTGTGTGTGTGTGTGTGTGTGTGTGTGTGTGTGTGTGTGTGTTGAGCTACGTTTTGAAGACTTGACCCTACAACTGGTTAAGCACTTTGTAAATGTATATTCAATGTTTTGTGATCACGTCAGTATGTTTTAAGAGAACCTATTAGGCCTACTTGCCCAAAAATGAGATTTCATCCTGGGCTGCATATAATAATTATTTTAATTAATTCATTATTTAGTCTATAATATGGGGAAATGATTGAATGAATGTCTTCAAACTGGTTGTTTTTGCACAAACAGTCCATTATGGAAAGATTCACATTTGAGAAGCTGAACCAGCTAATAGTTTTTGCTTTTTGCTTGATTAACAACTTTAACTATTATGCAAATTGTCACATATTCTGTTGACCAGATGTTTCACTTCTAATTTTATCTATTTGTGTTGTGAAGAATCTTTATTTAGTTCATGAGGTGGACTGAAGCCATAATCACAGTCTGGCAGCAGGTGAGTCATTTGAAATATTGTGATGTTTTTTTTTTTAAATGAGCTGATTTTTCTGCTGTAGTTTTCACTCACAAACCTCACAGAGAGGTCCAAAATTCTTACAAAAGAATTAAAATGGTAAAATAGACACGTTTTGTACATTCTGAACTGTTCTTTGTCTGTGCTCAGATTTGGCATCTTGCATACGAGCAGCTCCACAGGTTAAAACACTTTCCTATAATTCCACACACACACATCTGAAACATTGAAAATTCACTCTGTTTAACCTCCGAAATTCCATGTTAGTACATCATTAATACCAATGTAAACACTCATAATTACATGCAAACGTTGCTCCATAGGCTCCCACCTGTGTCAATAGACTGTCAGTTTATTTAGCATTAGCTTTGGGCTAAAGGTTTAGCTGTTTCCATGTCTGCAACAAAGCTGCACGCCTCCAGGGTGCAAGTTGAATAAAGATTACATGTGTCATTATATTAAGTAGCAGCAGCTCTTGTTCCACGCATGGTAATATAGGGTGACATATATTTTACATGAGTTCCACTGACCGGCTACTGCTCTGAGGTTGCTCACTTCATTTAAAGCACGGACAGAATTAATTAGGCAAATGTCTCAGAGGTTAATCATTTTCCCCCTTCCCAGTTTTTTCTCTGCACACTGTGCTCACAGGCTTTGTCTCAACACACTTCTGTATGTGCTGATTTTTTTTTTCTTTATGTGTTTGATCAATTCTTGTCTGCGTTCTCTCTTAAACTACATCTATATATTTAAAAGTCAATTATTTGTTTGATTTTTTTGTATATTCCATATGCATATACGCTCTCTCTACAGTACACACACACACACACACACACACACACACACACACACACACACACACACACACACACGGACTGATTAGAGGGTGGTCTGTAAACCCTGAGGTTAAGTTGATTAATTAACATTGATATAGATTAATTAGCTGTAGCGACACTTTGATCTATGAAATCACCTCCATATGTGTAACCAGCTACGTCTTCACAGCGAGGGAGGTTTGTATATGTAGGCAGGGCCACTGTATGTGGGATTTTGGTTGCATGCTTTGTGGTTGAATGTGGGTCTCCCAAACTCTTTTGAGCCAGCAAAAAAGGAAGACAGAGCAAAGGAATAAACAAATAAAAGCTGATCTATAGATGGTGGTGAGGTTGGAGTGCACTAATGGAGTGTATTTAATTTGATGTGACATGTGTGATTTGACATAAAAGCCTGCCAAACTAATTTGTGCACAACAGATTGTTGTGTGGTTTTGAAAATGTAAAGAAAACTACAAAATCATGGATTAATTGTCCAGTTCTCTATTTAAAAAAAAAGCTGTAATGATTGTTAACAAACACATTTTCTAAACAGATGACTTCTCTCAGAAAACATGACTGTTACAGATGAGAACAGAAGCTGTGTGTCTAAATGTGTCACAGCGGCTCGGGCGGCTGCTCTATATAGCAGTCGCCCTACTGCTGCTACGATGTTCGTGTAACTTGAATAACCGTGCCATAAGAAGTCATATTTTACTTGTAATATTTGCTTCACATGAACTGGTTAAAACTTCTTGAGTTGAGTACCATTCTCCCTACAACAAACCGAGGATGTTTTAGCTGATCAACATAATAAGAAAACAGCAAACGGAGGAAAAGTGACCCAGCTCATCCTTTCCTCTTTACGGCCTTCCTTCCTTCTGACGCTCTTTCCATCTCATCCCCACAGCAGAGAGGGTCTGCCACTGGCTGGCATCATTAAAAATCAATATGGCTGCTTATTTAGAGTTTGAACTGTGTGTGAATCGGACAGGGCGGGGGGGGGGGCTCTGACAATTCCCTGGTGCTAAGCCCTCCAAGTCACATGCGGTTTGTCAAGCTTTGTCAGAGGACAAAAAGGGAGAGCGAGGCAGGGAGGGAAGGTGTGTGTGTGTGTGTGTGTGTGTGTGTGCCTCCCTCCCTGTCTTGCCTGTGTGTGTGTGTACACAGTATAAGGGTGAAAGTGCTGAGGATGAGTGGGGAGGCATAGCTGCCGTGGTCTCCATGGCAATGATGCTAGTTAGCTAGCTAGCGCTCGGGGGCCCTGGAGAAAAGTGACAATACAAGGGACTTAGCAGCAGCCGCAGCTCAGCAGCCGCACTGCATTAATGAGATTTTTCACACTTATTATACACACACTCCCAGCTAGCACCATAGCAGGAGCGGTCGAGTGGTGTGTGTGTGTGCTCATTGTGCGCACATGGAGGCCCCGTTTTATATGAGTGTGTGTGTGTGTGTGTGTGTGTGTGTGTTTGACAACAAAATTAGGAGCGACCCGTGATTGTTTACGAGCAGTCGCAAGAAATAAACACACACAAACACACATGGGATGTTTTCTCTCTCAATCAATGTCTCTATCAAACTCTGCTCCCAATTCACAAACACACACACACAAACACAGAAGCATACAAACAAAAAAAAAACAAAGACTAAATTATAGAGCTAAGACTCCAGGCTGTTATTACAAACCATTATGCTCCTTTATTATATTGTATTGCTTCATCTCCAGTGTAATGTTGCTTGGAAAAATCGTTCTCCTCCTTTTGTTTTTTTCTTTTCTAAGTGCTAAAAAAGCAGACGTGCAGTGGCGATGCTTCAGAAGCTGCTAAGACTACTGAAGTATATTCTACAATTATGTGCAGAAACACACAGATTGGAAGAGTAAAGACAGATAAAGACAAGAGAGAGAGTAAAGAATGAAGGACACAGATTGTGGATGCATTCTAAACCCTACAAGCTGTTTAATCCCAACTTCATCCTGCGTTTGGCCAACACAACAGCCTGGACAAACCTAAAAGTCAACCCTCGTGGTCAAATCAGTTGAGATGACTTCAAAAAGAAAGATCAGTCATCAATCTGTGTCTCTGCAAAGGAAATTCAACACAAAAACCCGTGTTAGATTTTATTAGAAGACTTAAATTTCATGTTTCTTCTGTTTTAACTATATCTCATCTGTGCACATCTGTTTTATATGTTCTTATATTACACTTGCTGTGAGTGTTTTTTTATTACTTGTGTTTGCTTTTAACACATCATTTTATTTCTTTGTTGTAAAATACTTTTTCTTGCAACTGGAGGAAACTGAGACACGAGGGAGGGAAGGGAGTGTTCGAGTCGCATGTGGAAAGTAAAATAAAGACCAAATAAAAATGTTTGATGATGTTATTTGGAATAGAAAAATATGTGAATACACAACTCAGAAGCAGTTTGGTTTACCGAGGTGGTGAACCAAGTTCTTATTATTTAAGATTTCTGCCATTTGAAATGACAAATAACAGTTAAATGTTCCTAGAGCGTGGTCGGCTTGGCTCGTGTTTGTATGGTTGTGGAGCTGTCTGTGAGTTTTCAGCGGTGAGGGATAGAGATGTCAAAGAATCTGTTCCTTATCATTAGCTAAATAAAATGAACTGTTTCATATATTCACATGCTGTCATCATGTTATTATATCTCGATATATTTAGACATTGCTGACAAAGAACTGGCTGAATTGCACTTGTCTATTTTGAGTTTTATGATATTAAGAAGATCTTAAAGTTCTCCTCAACACCTAATATTGAGCAGATCTACATCTTTACAGCAAATATAAATGAGTTACGTACAGTATGTGCTGTAAGTAGAAAAGGAGAGTCTATATGTGACGCCTGGCTGTGCCTGACAGAAACACAATGAGGAACACACCGGGAGGAAAAACAATTGTGTGCAAAGGAAATGAGAATCTCATTCTACAAAGGAAGTGTTCCTCTGCTGCCTGGCTGCTGGCTCACAGATTAAAGCAGCTGTCAATTGATCAAATATTTGCATTTTCCTTCCTTTTTTATTGTGTGCATTTGCAGTCGTGTGTGTTTTCATGCACACACATAGACACCTGCATTCGCACACAGTCAAACACACACATGCACACTCTTGGCCCTGAGAGGCAAAGTGGGGTGTGGGGTGTGGGGTGGGGGGGTGTTGGGTGGGGGGTGTAGGGGGGGTGCTGTGCCGTCAGCTCTTTTTCGCAGAGCTGATGGCACATGCCCCCTCAAGGGTAGCAAAGGGCAGGGGCCACAGTGCAAAGGGCGTGCCCTTGTCGCCGTGGTAACATCATTCTCAGGGGGAACATTCCCACCAGTGTGTGGTTACTAAATCCAACTAAAGATGCGTTAGCACTTGTAAAGTTATATTTGAAAAATGTGTGCATCCACAATTCAAATATTAGGATGTTTCATAAGTGCATTTATGTCTTTTAAAGTCATGTAGTGAGTTCTATTCTTGATTTCTGATCTCAAGTTTTTGCTGTGTGGTGAAGCCAATTACACGTTTCCCCTCTGTGGACAATAAAGTTTCAAACTAATGAACCAAAAGGAAATTGACCATGAAGTTCATATTTTAATAATGAAGATTAACTCCATCATAGTGACTGTTAGTGTGTGGTGATCACTAAACGTGAATATGAGCTGTGAGATTTACATGAGTGAGTATAAATTGTTTGGAATCAAATGACTTCCTTCACTGATCATGTGGTGAGTCTGTCAAGTATTTGTACCAAAAAAATACTACATGTAGTTTAATACATAAACATAATGTTTATTCTCCACTAATGTTTGAAGGTTTCAACAAAAATGAAAATGAAAAGTTATAGTTATAGGATGGTACTGAAGTCTTTTCATTCCCAATTAGAAATATTTAACTGGCGTGTAAACAGACAGAGACGTTAACATGAAAACAAATTGGTTCTGACAAGATATTAGTTATAAACATTATTAGATTCTAAAACATATTTGTTGTTACTGACAGTGAACTGGACTGACATGGACTGATCTGAGTATATTAATGATTTTGCAATATATTGAGTTCAGAATGACAAGGTAATGCTGATTGCTGGATTTCTACTGTAGTCTATTTGTGTGTGTGTGTGTGTGTGTGTGTGTGTGTACGTGCGTGCGTGCGTGCGTGTGTGTGCCAGCAGAGACTACGTGTTTACAGCCCATGTAAGTATTTGCGTGCCTGCGTATGCAGGTCTCACCTCCTCCTCACCCTGCTCCGCTGAGAGATGAACAGATGGACACAGTAGGGGGCTTGGAGGACTGACTCAAGTGAGGCGCAGAGAAACAAAAGGAAGGAGGAAGGACTTTTCTATCTCGTCTCCTTCTTTCTGCAGTCACACAGGACACCAAGCTGTGCCACAGACGTGTCAGACTAACAGGTGATGCAAAGGTGTCTTTGAGGGAGCATTTGGGTGACAGTGGGATGATACAGGTAGCAACCTGGAGAACAAAGGTGACATTGTGTTAGCGAAATGATGCTGGATAGGTATACAGGTGGCACTAATGTGATTTCCAAGGTGCACTACAACAAGGAGGAAACAAAGAGGTATAAATGAGGAAATTATGGCTATAAAACTGCTACGTTTATGAGTTATGAAAAATAAAGCAATACTGCTGATAATACTGCTGAACAAAGCTGATATTTTTGTGATTCAGTGCCCCGCAGTTTTGCATTGTAATACCACTGTTGTAAATATGGACAGTGTATTTGTTGTGATTACATTTACATTATGATTTAAAAAATGAGCTAACAGCCAAACATCAGTCAAGTACAACACAAGACATAGCAGCCGGCAAATATTACTCATTAGTCCAACAGCAAGAAGCCCAGCTTGCCGTCTATCAAGGACTAAAAGTCAGTTCTAGATTTACTCTTGTCCAACAGCTTCTTGCCCAGTCATTCTCTTTTCTTTGGATTTTTCCAGATTCAGTTCTGGCATGACACTGGCTCTCCTACCTGTCACCGCTCGCCCATGTCCCAGGCCTGAAAACTTTCTCTTCCAGGTGGTCCAAAACACCTGTGGTACAAACACTAACACTGCCCGGTGCTCTGAGCTCACAGTCTGGGCACCCTGGCTAACAAACTGGGCTAACATTAGCTAACAGCAGAAGCACAAAGTTACATAATGCAAGAACAGGCACAAAGTGGGAATGACTCAAAGGAGTATAAAAATTACAGATGCAGCATGTGCTCTTCTTCACGCTCTGGTTTTGCAGATTGTGGAAGTGACTTTATAGAAAGTGCAGCTCTGGCTTGACTTTTATGGTGGTCCTAAAAACTCAACACACTTCAAGAAAACACATGCACGTGCATTTACAGCATGTTTCTGTAACTGACCGGGTTTTCTCTATTTGTAACTTTTTTATTGAATGCTGCCCATGTGTTGTCAAATTGATGAAGATGTTTCATTGTGTTGAAGTTGAGTGAACTTTTGACATCGGAACAACCCTAAAATAGTTGTTAAAAAAGTCTACACACACACACACACACACACACACACACACACACACACACACACACAATGACACTGACATTGCATCTATGTGATAAAACTTCTATAGCAAATTACTTCAAAGTGAAAGATCAGATAGAAAAGCACAGATATGGAAGGTCTGAAATACAGCAAAGATAAAACCTGCAGTGTGATACACAGGTATGTTTCCAGGATGCTTTGGGAAAAAAATGCATTCCCTCTTTTGCTTGCAATTTTTTAGAAAAATCTTAAAACAACATTTCCAGAATAAAAAAAAAAAAAACTTGCCTTTGTCCATTCACTTGACCATTCCAAATTCCAAGTGAAACTTTGCATTGTTTGTTTGAAGTGAGAACGCTGCCCGCATGAAAAGAAGGAAAATTACTGAGACATATGATCAAGGACCATTTTAGTTGACATTCCCCATATTATCCATGATCCTTGGTTAACTTTAAATTACATCAGTGTCATATTGGGTTGGTTTGATTGGACTAAATCAGTGCTTATAAAATTGACTAACATGACCACATGGCTTTACAAATGAAGTATGTTTGACTGGCCGACTGGCAATTTGAAATTAAATCCAAGCCAAAGAAGAAAAACTGGGAAAAAGTAGCAACTGGATATCGAGTTCAATCCAAACCGAACAAATCAAAACAACATAAAGCATGAATGTGTTCAAGCCTGCGGACAGAGCTGTATGGTCTAAAGAAACCAGCAGAAGATTGGAAATGTAAAAACATGTCAGACTGGATTTTATTGTCTTGTCTTCTCTTTGCTGGTTGTACTACAAACCCAAACAGATCTGTTAAAGGTCTACCCCTATACCCAGCCATATCTGTAAGCCGTGTGTGTATGTACACATGTCCTGAATGCACGCATGTGTTTTCATAAGTACCAGCATGAGTTCATGAACCTGCTTCGTACAACTACAGTTTCTGTAACACCCTGTGTAAACACTTTAAGGCTGGCTCTTTCACAATAGTCTGCCAATGGAGGAGCTCTTTTATGCTTTAAGTTATTTAGCATGACAGCATGGTAAATTTGCTACATGGAATCCTTGTAGCTCTTCATTCACCTTATATCTTGCTGAGTATTGTCTTTGTCAAGCATCCCTTTAAAAAAGATTTGCTATTATATGCACAGACCCCACAGTGGCCCACAGTTTTTTACATAAGTCAGCAACAAAAACAAGTACAAACCGAAAAGGACAATCTCAATAATATAGAATTAATAATAATAATACAAACGAAGTAATGAGCTCAATTAATCAGCACAGCACAGAACAAAGCCACCAAGTTAACTTGCTACAGAACAATCAAACTAAATAGCTTGGTCTTTCTAAAGAGGTCTGATGTATTAATTAAATAAAAGTATTAACTTGGAGCAGAGCAGTTGAGTGCTTTTGGTAAACCGGAAAAGGACAATTACAATCACACAATTTGATCATTTAGTCTGATTTAGATTGGCTGCAAAGCCATTGAACTTTCTCCCACTTAATCTGTCTATTCTCTGTTTGTTCTCCTCCCATACTCCCATATTATAAACTCTAGAGACAGAGAGAGAGAGAGCTGGCAGATTCAGTTGTGCTCTTCAGGTCTTCTGCGCAGCAGTGATCTGCAGACCAAGCAAATTGAATAATTGCATGGAGCATGTGCCATCAGGGAAGGTAATATTTTCATGTAATTGACAGTTTGTGCGTGCATGCCCGGGAGAGTGCATGTGTGCACATGCGTGTGTGTGTGTGTGTGTGTGTGTGTGTGTGTGTGTGTGTATGTAAGTGTGTGTGTGTCTCAAATGCCCCCTTCTGAATCAGTGCAGCATTCAACTTCAATCTGTTATACAGACATAAGCTGAACCTCTGTGTTCTTTCAAAGTTATTTCATTTTGCAGATTCAAAAAGATGCATATCAAAAAATAGACAAACTTTAAACAAAAAAACGTGCATGTGTCCAAAACAATTTGTGTCATTTGTCATAAATTTTCTGCCAAACCAAAGTACTTAAACGTCTGTGTCTGCACATTTGCTAAACCACACAAGCTGATGTAGCTCTATGTGTGTTTGTATACACTTGTTTACATGCTTGTTTGCCCGGTGTGGTTGTCTGTCAGCTTTGTTAAATGTGCAGACATATCCAGTGGGTGCTTTCTGCCTGGAAGTGGATCTGATGGTTTTTTCCTGAGACTGTGTCAGCTCTGCTTTGCTCTGACAATCTCCTCAATTTGAGCAGGAATTAGATTTACTTACCCCTGCCAGCGTTGGCCTTTCATCAACAAATACAGGGCAGCGAGATCACATTTGACAAGTGCAGCATAGGTAATATATGACCAGATCCATCATTTTTAAACTTTGTATTTCTGGCAATGACAAGGCATAAATCCTGAAGAAAATAGTTAAGTGTTTGAAGGATGTGAGTAAGCTGGGAGACGTCTGAGGGACACTTAAGGACAAGAACAGTAAGTACCAACAGTAAAGTGTTCTTCACAGTGTAGAGGGAACATTTTAGCACTAGCACTTTTAAATATTTAAATATTATCAATGTTTAGACAATGAATTATAGCGAGAGGAAAAGTGTGCGAGTGACTTAAAATAAGTCTGTTTCTTTAAGTCTGAAGTTAATAGCAAAGTAAAATGAATGTGTTAGTTGAGTCTTTCTCTGCTCTGGGAGGTAAATATATGATTTTTATTGCTGCACAGTTGTTTTCTTTCACATATTTGTTGTAACGGTGTGTTCAGACAAAAAGCAAAGGGAATTTTCACCTCTCATCATTCACTCAAATTTGAGAGCTGAATTATTTGTGCACTCTATGTTGTTGGTGCCATGTCATTGTTCCAATGTCCCTTGTTATTCAGAAAATACACTCTGATTTCACCAACATTTGAATGTAACGTTACTAACGTTACTGTGATCTTTTTCTAATTCTGAACCTGAAATACACCTAAAAAAAAAGAAGTACACCTGACAAAACTGTGACCATTTCACAAAGTTCACCACATGTACATTATTGTTACCATGACCACAAAGGTCACCTGATTTTGTCCTTTCTTGTATGTACAAATACACACACATTTAAGGCAACAAAAAAAAAAGCCAGAGAAAGTGGAAAAACAGGCTGTCAGCACAGCAGGCTTTTGTCATGCTAACTGGTTGTAAGACAAAAGGGCATTCGTTCCAATCAGACATTTTTCAGACCATTGGGGTTTCAGAAAAATAATGGGCTGTTTCCATGTTGATTCACCTCAAAACAGCCGATGTATCTGTACTGTACAGATATTAGCTGTATGCTAGCTAGGAACAGACCATGTGATCTGAGAACTCACCAGGAACTCCTCTCTCTCCTCTCCTTTCCCACCAGTCTCTCTCCATTTCCTTTTCCTCTCTGTGTTTACAAAGTATATTCATGAAGACCTGGGATGAATGTGAATATTTTTGTTCAAGTTGAAACATTTTAAACTTGGGTGAAACAATCTTTGCGTCAGTTTGCTCCACCTGGGCAAATTCACATCTTTGGTGTGATTTTTCTGAACACAGTCCTGCTGAATTATTGTGTTTGTGCCGGCTGCAGAAATTCCAGCCTGTCAGGGCATGAAGCTGATCCCTGCTAATTCATTTCTGTGCAAAATTTCATTACTCCTGCTGGTATTAGACACACAGTGCTAGTTTTGCCTGATATGTAATAAGAAACTTGACAAAAATAGGACTGTGGTCCATTATCATTATGTGCGTATGTATACAGAATTCCAACCTCATCCATGCCAAAACTATCAATAGGATCCATCTATCCCATAGTGCTGAACCTGACCCAGCCAATCAGAAATAACTTCAGACAGTCATGCAGACAGTACATATATGTATAGTATAGAAAAGGAAGCATCCCCACTGAAGCTGAACTTTTGACTTTTTCGTCTATAAAAAGGAACTATAAAAAGGAACAGAGGATCAGTGGCCTCATAAGAATAATTCAAATGCAGATGAAAACTTGTAAAAACACAGAAGAAACAAAGATGCAGTGTTTGATTTCCTCACCAGCACCTCTTATCCCAGCAGGTTTTACACATCTGGGGTCACGCAGAAATATCTGGAAGAACAAATAATGTGAAAGTGAGTCATTTTATAGTAAGCTGAGGGGGAAACAGACTGTTATTTCTAATTCCTTATGCTTTACAAACAGCTCAGAGCATTTTGTGTGTGTAAGGAGGATGTGTGCTGCTGAAGACATCCTTCTAAGTTGAAAACTGCTCCTCAGGGTCCATGCAGGTGGTTTTACAGACTCACAATTCTTTTGGTTATGGCGGGTTCATGGCACTGTAGGAATGTTCTTCTCTCCAGACAACATCCTGATGTTTGTGATTGTGATCTAAACATACTTTTCCATACATCCAACCTCTTATGCACCCCAGGTAACCAAAATGACATCAAATGCAACCTGAATCAACGCCATTACCACGCTGTCTGCTGCACCAGCCTCCACAAGGCCTCGGCCTTATCTTGTTTTCCACAGGGTGAACGTACGAGTGCTGAATTGTTTAGCTCAGCCTCTATCAGATAGCTATCATCTCTGACGCATTTTGCTCGCAGCGCTGCACGGGAGCCAAGATGGATGCATTAGCAGCGTCTTTCCATTGATGAGCAAAATAAAACTTTACGCTTGACAGTCTGTCCCAAAATGGATTCCTTTGCTACCTGCAGGTATCCGAGGTACGCTCATAATCCATCTGATGCCGTTCAAGCATAGGACAGCATGGCAGGCTCGCCTCTGGTAGTGAATTCCCTCTGTGCTCGTAATATGTGTGCGACTGCGCCCGTGTGTGTGCGTGATATTTATGTCTGCCTGTGCGGATAACATGCAGAAGAAAACAAGATTTCATTTTTGAGCGTTTGCAAACTGTATTAATTAGCATTTTTATACTTTATGGATTCCTTCTAAGACACTTAAGGTGGCTCATTTACACAAGATATACAGAGGAAGTACAGCATCTTATTTCACTGTCTCAAACAAATGACATCTAAATAAATATACAGTGAGCACTGATAACAACATAATTAGGTGTTGGAGTGGTTGGAGTGATGAGACGTATTGATTATACAGTGTGAATTTCCTGGCAGCAGAAAGTAAAATGTGTGGGAAATGTTCTAATTCAGGCTAAATTGATATTGGAAAACAGAAACCGCCGAGATGATTTACACCCTCGACAGAATGTATGGTGATTATAGTGTGAGATGGTCAAATAATCAGGCTCACGCTTTCTGTCTTGCTCCCCCTTATTTATGTGTTTATGTGTGTGTGTGTGTGTGTGTGTGAGAGAGAGAGAGAATATGTGCCTAAACATTTCATTACACTAATATGGAGATGTTAATAAATACTGCCCACAGGCAATCATCAAATGATCACAGTTTCCTTACCGCTAGATTGTTTAGTGTGCTATAGACTGCACACACACACACACACACACACACACACAATGATACACATTGATATATATAGGTTTGTAGGTACATGAAAAATCACCAGCAGAGACATGCAGAAATAAGCATCAACAAGCATCAACACACAAACCCACATCCACACACACACACACACACACACACACACACATACACACACACTCTGAGAATGATAAATTGCAGAGGATGCTGATTTTCAAACACATAGCCGTGAAGAATTACACTGATCATCGTTTAGCAATGCATCGTTTTTTTTAAGGACATGGTTCTCATTTGTTTTGGCTTGTAAGATCCAGACAGCGCTACAACGCGCAGGGAACAAACCGGAGTCGGTGTTTTGGCAAGAAGAAGAGCTGCTTGTGTCTTTATAGCTGCTTATTTTCTGCTTGGCATTTGAAAAGGAGCGTGTGTGTGCCTTGTTGAACACCGAGGCCTCACCATGGCGCAGCCGGTGGTGGGGCTTGTTTTGCATGGTGCTTTTACATGGCTGCACGTTTGTGTACAAGCGTGTGTGCGCTTGTGCATTTGCAAAAAAAAAAAAAAAACAACAACTTGTGTGTTTAAGGTGTGGGTGAGACACCGCAGTGGTTTGACATATATTATCCTGTGTGATCTCACACACACACGCACAGGATGTAAGGTGCAGCATGTGTAAGATGCTTAAATGCATTTAACAAGTTTACTTAAAAGCATCTCTAAAAAGGTGACAGAAACATTCTCATACAAGTTTATGAAGCAGTATGCTTACAATGCATTGAAGTCACAGACCTCTATACAGCGCAATATGTGTGAACAAAGGGAAGCCTTAAATAGCACATACTTAATCTGAAAACTTGAGAACTCAGCTGGCTTTTTCTACATGTAGACAGTAAATACAAGACTTATTTTAATATTTGCAGTAGTGGAACAATGTTCATACTCTTTACTTCAGTAAAAGTACTTTAAAATATAAGAGTACTCAGTTAGAATGTATTTGCATTTGCTATAACAGATTTCTTTTCAGCTACTTGGAGGCAGAAGTTTTAAAAAAGTGAACACATCACTGACATGTGATCACCTTTTAAGTTGATGTGGTGAACTTTGTCTCAAACAGTTGCTGACATACACATCCAGCTGCCATTCGGAGTCATGTGTCTGGTCACCAAACGTAAGCCCTATAACCAATAAACAACAGCTCTGTTTTTGTTCTCTATCGACTCCTGAAGGAAAATATCTCTTCTCTTAGGCTGCTAAATGCTCCACCGTGTCTACCAGTTAGTCATGAACTGTGTCTCCCTGTCTTATCTCTCTGCTCTGAGCAGGTAGTGTGGTTTATTTGGAGCTTCTTTTTTTTTTTGATGCTGAAAACAGTTAGCCGCTGTGGCTGAAAACGATTCTATGAGAGAGTGGTGAGAGTGAACTAAAACAGTAAGGTTGCAGGCCAGGTAGCCGAGCAGCAATGAACTGAAACTTGCAACAACAAAAAAAAAAATGCACCATGAAGCTGAGAAGAGCTGCAGATTCTGGTGATGATCACAACAAGGAACCCCCTTTTGAATTGTTATCTGATATTTTAGAATAAAAATATCACTTATAGCCACTTTAAGTAGAAGTCTACAGTTCTTATCTGCAGAATGTAACAAGTATCCTGTGCAGGCATTAACATAGAAGCAGTATTTTTATGCTATAACTGGTCTATATGCAGCTCATGTTAGTCATTTAATATACTGTTATTAAAATGTAGCCTCATCAGGATCAAGAACTCTCTTTTTTCTAGATTGACCTGTGTACAAGAATAAACACATACAAAAAAAAAGCACACACAGAATACAGAAACTCACCACAACACACAATCTGCACACACAATACACATTCACAATGTTCTGCTCTTCAAAAGAAAATGAGAGGTTTTACTTTCAAAACATTCTGTAACTCATTACAGTTGTGAGGCACACAGTAATTAAAACCAGTTTTTCCAGTTAGAACATGTGGTACAGCTAAGGCTGCAGAGTTAAATGCCCTGTGACCAGATATTATAATTTCTGTATTTAGATGTGATCAGAGAGCAGAGGTAGTTTGGCAGTTACGTATTTTGTCACAGTGTACTGACATATGTTTGACACTTTTTAAAGGTCCAGTGTGTAAGATTTGGGGCCTCTATTGTCAGAATAAGGCAGACATGTGATATATATAATTCATAACTATTGTAAGATGATTTTTATTATCAGAGAACTGGTACAATTTAATTAATACATATTTGTATTCTCTTTCTTAATTCAGAACAGGAACTATATGGTACACCTTGCATTTAATAAGTGATTGTTAATATTGGCGGAATGATATGATGTATCACATTGTTGGTCAGTGTTCAGTTGTCCTATGATTGAGACGGACATTAAAGTATTCATGTTACACAGGAGAAGCGGTCCCACTGCCTGTAACTAATTTAACTAAGGCAAAGTCAAGTTTATAGTTAACGTTAAGAGTAACCAGCGCTACACTATGTTTTCATGCATGTATAATCACCTGAAAATGAGAATCTTTTTTTGTTACTTAAAAATTCTCCTTTTTTGTCTACAGTGGGAGCGGGTCCTCTTTCATGGAGGCTGCTATGTTGAAACACTGTGTTTCTACAGTAGCCCAGAGCAGACAAACTAAATACTGACTCTAGACAGGGCCTTTAAAGTGTTGTTTGCACTAGGAAGGCAAGGGTGATATGAGGAGATTACAATGCAGGAATCACACCACTAGATACAATTAAATTCTACACACTGGACCTTTAAGTAAGGTGCAAACAACAAACCTTTCCCGCGTTCCTTGAGATGTTTTACCAGAAGAGAACTTTATTTCCAGAAGCCCTCGCAAAATTTGCGTTGTGAGCATCTCAGTAAGTTCACCAAAATGTTAGCCTGTCCTGGATAACCTATGACTTATTATCTTAATGGTCTTCCCCTTAAAGACACATCATCGTTGCTCAATTTCACCATATTTAGTCTCGCCACCTTCTGCCCCTTATCGTATAGATTTACTGAGGATAGCCCATAAAATCCTATATCACTTTTCAAACTGTTATCATACACCAGTTGAAAAAGGAGTCATTTAATGGGTTGTATTAAACGGCCAATTGAAGTGTAATGTGCTAAGGTTTTATTTCCATTGTAAGTGATGGTGACACGTGAGAGCATAAACCCACAGACCATTAAATGAGCTCAATGAATTAATTTTATGCAACCACATGTGTGTGCACATGTGTGAGTATCTCCAAATGATTAAATCTTTGGAGGACATACAATGTGTGTGTGTGTATGCGCTGCTAGACTGCGTAGAAGTCCTTTTGTGTGTGTTTTTGTTCATGTATGTGCTCTTTTGCGTGTGTTTCAGAGCCTGCTGGTGTTTGAAAGCAGAACCATCCCCGAGCCAGTCGCTGCCTCCCCCTCATCAACCCGCTAATCACCGTGATTAGTGACTCATTTCATCATTACAGGTTTCATACCGCATACTGCTTACCTCTGTATACAACCAGTCCTGGAGGAAACTTCACATACACACACACACACAGAGGAACACACAGAGGTCTGGCTGTTGATCACACACTCCTCCACCTTCACCCCTGCAGTCTGCCATCCATCACGGTGCCACTGGGGAGAGAGACAGAGAAAGGAGAGAGGACGGGAGGGGAAAGATGGGAAGGGGAGAAAAAGAAAGAACAGAAGAGTGAGACAAAGGAAGGAGTGACCATGTCTGTCTTTTTACCTTGTGCTGGGCCTCTCTTAATCCTCGCCATGTGCGCACACACACACACACACACACACACACACACACACACACAAACACACACACACACACACACATGCATGCAAACGGAACAAGATATGTGAAACCAGACCAACCAAACCAACCACTTCCTCAAGGGCCTCCTGTTTATGTGTGTATGCATGTATATGTGGCGAGGTGCACCAGAAGCTATACGAAGCTTTGTGAGGTCAGGTACGTATGTGTGAAGTTGCAGCAGACACACAAACACACAAGCAAACATGCACAGAAGCAAACAAACACAGGCATATAAAGCAGCTCAAATCACACCTCGACAACAGCTGCAAGTTTCAAAATCATAGAGTGAGAATAACGCCTGCAAGATGATTTCATTTCTTGGTTTTGTTTGTTACAGTACAAGCTGCAACAGTCACTCAATTAATCGATCAGTTGTCTACTGAAATTGAAAATGAAATGAATCGATATGAGTCCAAATTTTCTGATTTCAGCCTCTCAAATTTTCTGCTTTCTTTAGTTTTCTATGAGAATAAATGGAATATGTTTGGACTGGATGTCACTTTGGGAAACAGTTGTCATTATTTCCTGACATTTTATGGACCAAAAAAGAGAGCCCAAACAGCCCAAACTACAGCACACTTCCATGTTTGCAATTACAGGTCTTTTAAAATAATAATAAAATAATAATAAATAATAATAATAAATAATAAATAAATAAATAAATAATAAAATAACAAAATAATAATAAAAATATTTTCATGATAATGATAATAAGATTAACTTTATTCATGCTGCATAGGATAAGCGGATACATACTGAAATATAACTGTTATATGTAATGTAATATGTATATGTATCTGTAATATGTTGAAAGGACAATTATTTACACTGAAATTCAACACGAATTTTGTGTTATGATTTTGTTTTAATGTGGGACAATTAAAAACAATTTGTTCAGTTATTAAAGAGAACATTTTCCTTCCTTTTCCATTTGATTTGTTTTTATTTGAGATTTTGAATCTTCCATGAGTGCAACTTGGCAAATTCACTGGAGCTAGACTATGGATTGCATTATAGGTGATGAGCAGAAGCTTAAAATCAATGATGAACTTATATTAAACCAGCAAAAGCAGAATAGAACAACAGCTGTGTTGCTGAGTTCTGTACTGGCGTTAAGGTTTTTGCCTGATAGTCTCAGTCCAAACATGAAGAAATGAAGATATTCTGTCCAGGTGTGGAGTAGAGTACATTTAATTACTCATCATTACTCCTTGACCACTGAATTCCATCAACAATCTCTTCTATCGATACTAATTTCTCAGTGCACGGTGAAACAGTGTCACTGCAAAACTAATTACATATAAAAGGTTTTTTTTGCTTTTTTGTTTGTTTGTTTTTTTTTGCAATAGCTAATTGTAGTGGCCACTTGGGGGCAGGAGAAACAAGGTAGCACAATACTATTCATCCAGCCAAAAAAAAATATTTTTTCGATAATAGTTTATCCTTATCAGAGTTGCAGAGGGCTGGAAGCAATCCCAGCCGACATGGTGAGAGGCGGGGTACAGTAGATTTACATTCATGGGTAATTTTTAGAGTCACCAATTAACCTATAAACCTGCATGTCTTTGGACATGCACAGAAAGGCCCCATGCCTTCAAACCGAGAACCTTCTCGCTGTGAGGCAACAGTGCTCACCATCACCTTTCTAGCTGATGTGGTAACAATGAATTCCTGACACATCCACCACTTACAGAACTACTTCATCTTTCATTTGCAGTTTTGTAACTGTCAACCTGGTGAATGTAAATTCAAATTTTACTCTGTTTTCAACTTCCAAGGCAATCTGTCCCTTTAGCTGCCAGCCAGTCACTAACTGCGTCTGTCTGATGTTTGGTGCTTGGCAGGTAGTGTACAGTGGGTTTTTACAGCCCTTTCACTAAGAACAGCTGCCTAAAAACAATGCTGTGAGAGCAGTTAGAGTGAACCACAATGATAAAGTTGCAGGCCGGACAGTTGACAAATCTCTGTAAAGCCGAGAGGAGCTGCAGATTCAGCTGATAACTCTCAAGGCTTATCACTATGAGTGATTCCCTTGTTATCATTCTCACATTGTATGTTGAAACGCTCTTGTTAAAACAATATAAATCCTAGCTTTATGTTTTTTTCATTAGTGGTTCTCTTATTGCATGCGTGCAACTTCCACAGAAAAAAAGAAAAACACCCAAATTATTCTGGCACACGTTTAAACAGAGACAACCGCTCCACATTTATACATCTGTGTGCACAGATGACAAAATGCGTCAGCCTGCTCTGAACTTCAGAGAACTTCCTCCAGTAAACACGTTCATAACAAAAGCGCAGTCAGTCACAGCAGTATGATTTGTTGAGAAAACAGTTTGTCTGTGTGATGGTCTGCATGTACACACTCTTTACATATATCCGTGTGTGCGCTTGTGCAAAAAGCATCAAACCGTCTTTGTACACATTTCCTTTGTTTCATTTCCACCGCTCATGTGTTGTGTCACAAGCTGAGCCAAAACACCTAGTTAGCTTTCTTTGATAGCTGATCCTACATCTGTGTTTTTGTGGCACCTTGTCCAACCTGCTCTGAATGATCCAGCCAGGCAGGCCGTACACTGGGCTGAATCCTCCCTGTTTGCCAAGAGACTGTCGAAATATTAATCCTACCCCGGGTCAGAGTACATTAACAGTCTCTTTTATGAGGTAGCATACCCCCAGAGCCTTTCAGGGGGGGAGAGAACCTTTAGAACAATTGAGATTGTTTCCTGGAGGCCTGAAGCAAATAAATTCAGCCTGTAGGGACCTTTGAAGGGCACATGGCGTTCTCACCGAGCTCCAGTAACTTCTCAGCAGCAGATAAGTGTTAAATTCTAATACTTTGAATCCCTGCTGTGTATCTGCTGCCACAAAATATCCACACATAAAAAGAAAAACGGGGGTTCAAAGGAAATGTAATAGCCAAGTATTGAGAGAGCTACTGTACTAATCAGTGCTGGAACAGGTGTGGAAGAAAGATACTAAGACAAGGAAGCCAAGTCCAGACTGTTGGGGCAACGCTATAGGGTCGTGGTGAACTAATCCTAACCAGACCAGCCTTGTCTGTCTTCAACCAGCGACACCTCGTAACACTGAAGTGTACGTGTGTTTAAATGTGTGTGTAGTGGGGGGCGTTATGAGGACTGGTCTGCATCATGTTACAAGTTTAAAAAGAGGAGGAGACATTTGGGAGAGTCTACCCTTCACTAACACAGCATGTGCGTGCATGCAAACCTCCAACCATATGGGCTGTTTTACTAGGTGACCCAGTGGACTGCATTACTGGGTGACAGAGATGCACAACAAAGCCTCATCCATCTCAACATCTGCAGTGAAGATGGGTGGAGGGGGTGGTGATTGGAGGTGGATAAGATGCAAATTGATGTGAAGCTGGTATGCAGATCTCCAAAACTCCTTTTTTCACACGTGGTACCTCTCCAAGGAGACGCACATTTCTTAAGATTTGTACTTTATTCTAATCAGTGTTTTGACTTTTCCACTTGTAGTAGTAGTACAACTCATTTAACATTTTCTTTTCCTTCTCTATCTCGTGGAATGAGCATTAATTGCACTGCAGGGAAGAAAACGACACACGCACTTACACACAAACATAGCCCCTAACAGCAGTTCTCCTTCCTCTGCGCTCGTCTCTCCCACGCTTACCTTTCACTCCTACACAGTCTCTACTCCAACACCGCATGAACATACTGTAAACATGTAATCTATTTAAAAAAATGGACACGTCTTGGCATTCTCTCTCTCTCTCTCTCTCTCTCTCTCTCTCTCTCTCTCTCTCTCTCTCTCTCTCTCTCTATCTGAAAATAGCTGGAGTGAATGAAGGATATCTTCTTCAAGGATGAACATAGTTTGAAGGGACAATTTCTGATTGTGAGCAAGTATCTTTTCCAAATATTGGAAATCTTGACCCGTTCATTGTAATAACTCTGTCTGTCAGCTGTTTTTTTCAGCTCTCACTTTATATTGTCCAGCTTTGTCTACCCTCCTCCTGCATCGCTCTTTGTTTTGAGCCTGAAAATGCGGTGACTGAGAGCTGAGTGTTAACTTTTCAGTTGCTAAGTGGCGTGGCAGCCATCAGCCCAATGACTTCTTGATGTACATACAAAGAAAGCACGCACAGATGTTCCCCTAACCTTACAGATTGATCTTCATCATAGGCTTGTCTCTTTTTTTTTTCTTTTTCTTTTTTTTTTGCAGCATCTTCAAAGTGTTCCCTGAGTTTGAGGCCTCGTACCGACCAAACAAAAAGTCCAAAAAGCAGCCCGTTGGCAAACAAACAGAGAAAGAGGAGAGGAGGAGAGGAGGAGGAGGAGTGCAGTGAGGGGAATGGGGGCATGTTTACCTCTGTTCTCTTGGGGCACTGCTTTAGGGATGGTGTCAGGGGGGTTCGCCTGTTCTTTCTAAAGGGGAAGGGGGAGTTTTGGGGTGGACTTTCGGAGGGGGTAAAAATGAGATATTTTGGGAAGGGTTAGGATCAGGGTTAGTAGTTGTGTAGTTGCGCTGCCCTCTCTTAACAAGGTTTGTTTTCATTTGGCAGAGGGCCCAACGAAGCATGAGAAAAAATGCTCACAACCTAACCCACACAATCTTATAAACAGCAAACCATCCTGCACACGTTGATCACTTCCTCAGACTATCACACATTTTGCTCCCTCTCACACACTTAGAAGACTTTCACACTCGAGCGGTGTGGGGGTACTGTACACGGAGGAAAAAATAAATAGTCAGCTGTGGGTGGAGATTTGGTAAAAAAAAATCAACGTCTGGAAGCACATGAATCCCTGCTGGCTGCTTTCTTTCTCCTCTGCTCTGCTTTCTCTCTGCTTCTCTCAAAAATAATACAAAAGTGAATTTTCAATGTGCCGCATAAATCAATTTTGAAAGGGAAAGTAAATGTTTCCTGAAATTCATAATCACAAAGTAGTTTTCGTCAACCGAGGACTCTTTTTCATTTTGCGCTGTTTATTTTGTAACAAGCAAGTATCATGTTTTCAGATGGTCTGCGTCTCAATTTGGCTGTCAAGTGAGCTTTTGAAAAAAGGCAGAAAAACACTGATAAACACGGAATGCTTGTTTGTTTTACGCCGCTTGTTAATTTGAGTCTATCCAGATCAAATTGATGCACATAAACACCAGCGCAAATGAAACCTCCAAACCCCATTAAACCCCAGCCCACACCTCTGATAGACCCCTACACACTCCTTGCAACTCCTCACCCCTTAAACTCTTTCTCTCTCTCTCACACACACACACACACACACACACACGCACACACCAAAGGCCCCCACCAACAAAGAGAGGGGGCAGCAGAGGAGCGATAGAAGCAAAGAAAGGGAGAAGAAGGAAAATGCACGCTTGACTAATTCTTGTATTCAGACTCGGTAGTCCTTTCCCTTTCCCTCTCCTCTGGCCGTGTGTGTGTGTGTGTGTGAGAACTGGCACACTCTAACCTTGACATTTTAGCATCATGGGGGCGATGAATGAAAATGACCACAATACACTTGGGAGGAAGGGAGGGAGTGAGGACAGAGGGAGAGGAGAAGATGATAAGGGGCAAGTGAGGTTTAAATGGTGAAGGAGTAGCAGAGGGACAAAGATCGGTCTATATATTTGTATATATGTGTGCGTGTGATTGTGAAAATAGTGTGTGTTTGTGTACAGTTTTGTGTCCACAGACAGCAGCAGCAGCAGCAGCAGCAGGGAGGGAATGATCTCTGCTCTAAACAGCCTGACGGTTATTTAAAGGCCTTGGGGCCTGTGCTAGATTGATGTTGTTTTCTTTCAATCAAGGAGCCGTGTGGGACGCGCTCACGCTGAAGACTGCTCGCATAAACACTCTTTGCTGTGAGTGTAGGGAGGAAGACAGGCGTAGACACTGTGTCTGCATCCGACTGTCTCCATCTCCATGTCCGTCTCCATCGATGTGTCTCTCTCTGAAGGCCTGATGGGAACTTTTCGCATGGGAACTTACTGTAACCTTTGTGTTTCTAGAGGTTTCAGAATGCTGACAACATATGCTGTACGGGCTTGTTTTCAATTAAAATGCAACTGTGCATGGTGGATTTCATGATCAGCTGTACTGTAGCAGCTGATCTAGACAAATATTATACTCATTTAGGATTTATCCTACCTTGAATTCATCCCAGATTTCTCTCCAGCAGTCTGTCTTCCTGTACCTTTTACTACATTGGTGCAAAGGCATGAACATGTAGGAAAACGGTAGCCTGTATATTTTAAACTTTAAAGTTCTGAGTGTGTACAGCCTTTACTTATTTAAAGTAACCCTAAAATATAATATTGTGCCAGCGTCAGTTGAGATAGTTGAGGTTAAATCAGGTCAGGATAGTGAAATGTTGACTTCCACAAAGTACAGAAAGGCAAACTGTCATTACAGCCCAGAGCTGAGGAGAAAAGGATGGCACAAATTTAACAGTTCCATCCAGGGGTGCTACAGTTGTTTCCTCCCAAGTATGGAAGAACTACAAGAAAATGTGGCTACATTTCAAAGAGCCCTTTGTTAGTGGTACAACAAATGTTCTCATCTCACCTCCGTTTGGGCTACTCATGATATTCAGCGCCACAAGGCAGTGACAGTGTGGATCATGATGAAGATATCCCGCTATCATTGTTAAGATGTCGTCCTTTATGCCCAGCAGACACAAGAAAGTGGGCTGATAACTACATGGGTGAGTTTAAGTATGACTGCTTTTGCATGCGCATGAGAAGTTTGTCTAAATGTAGAAATCATTCACCAGACTAAAATGCGCCCTCAAGGCTTATGCGTCGTAAAAATAAAAGAGGGTACGGTTATAAAATGTCTCGAGGTCTGTCAGAAAGAGGAGTTTTAATTTTCCCACCAGCAGACATTCTGTGAATACATTGTGAATTATATCTTTAATTTCTCCAGGCTGTCCATGAGTATTCAGATTGTAAGACAAACTGTACTTATCCTGCCTTCGAGGAGGGGAGAAGCACAAAGTTTTTTTCCCCATGAGGGAAAGATTCATGCTTGCACTTTTAAAAGATAAATAATCAATACAGTATACAGCACACACACAAATGCTAGAACCCAGTCACTCTCTGATATTTTATACCAAAAGATACCGAAGGGACATCGGAGGCAAAACATTAAACATCGAGAGAGTCCAGCTTCCTCTGACTCACAGCTGTTCAGGAGACAAACAATTTCAATTCCTGTGGGCAAAGAAGAGCCCAAATCTACAACCTGAATTTTAACAAGTGTGTTTGCACAAAGGGTCTTTGTAAAGAAAAGTAAACCTTTAAATATTTAAAGAGAAATATATTTGTCCTGTTGTAGAGAGCTTTACACACTGTTAGTTTAATTTCACCGCATTGAAAATTCTAAATGAGAAATCTATCAAACAGCAGTCACAATGGCAAAATGTATGGCCTTAATATCTAATTTCACTTTTTCCAAACAATGTGCCTTGACAGCAATCTTATTCCATTAGGAAGGAATTTAAACGGAGCAGGCTAACTACTCGCTTCCATTTTAAAATTTAGTGGATTATCTGAGAAATGCATTCACACAAGGCTGAAGACAGACCTGTTTTCATGAAGTCACTGATGTTATAGAGACAAGGTTTTTCGCAGAAGACTGCAATATGTATTTGCAATGTGTGTTTAACCTTTCATCGTGTAAAAATCCATGTAAATATGTAAATATTTAAATGTGCCTAAATATGTAAAATATTGCTGCAAAACTCCTGTAAAAAATATACTGGGCAACCTGTTGCACTGCTGCATATGTTCTATAGAATTTACAATACAGAACTCATTTTTTTCTATTCAATCTGTGTTAGTTTCCCCCCTCATCATCCATGTGCCCCCCTGAGAGCTGCTGTCCTTACACCATATGTATCACTATTTGCACATGTAATGTATGTAGAGACCCTCTGCTGTGCATACATTATTAGTAAACTGCTCTGTGGTTGAGGACAGTGACTAAAAAGATCACACCCAAAGGTTACTGATATAGTGTGAAAGGTGGGCTTACCGCTGAGGACATGGGTATTCCATTATTCCCATCTTTTGCATCTCCATGGCAACTACACCAACTCACACATACACAGAGAGACACACATAATAAAGAGCATAAAATGAAGTGTAAGTCAGTTTACTTGTGAGCTCTCTGTACTTGATTACACTGCTGAGTTTCACCATTAGCCCGTAGTTATTTCCAGCCAATTAGCTGTGCTGCAGAGGCCAAATGAGACCTGTTACTATTATCTAACAGCTTCACCTTCAGATAGACCTCCATGTTATAGTTACTGCCAGTAGAAATCCAGAGGAAATTATTCTCGGTCATGGTGGAAAATAACTGGAACAAATTATGGGATGTGTTAGATGAAATGGGCTGGGCGGAAGAAAAGGCTGGTGAACATGCAGCCACACACACTTACACACAAACACCTCCATCACAGCAGTAGGCTCTGTGCCTTTTTCTTTCTCATCGACCAGAGCTATTGATGTACTGAATGTTGGAAGGCTGAGTCAATAAACAAGAGGAAAAGCTTTTTGAGAGGTGAGTGACTGAAAGGAAAGAGTGTATCCACATGCAGTCCATCTTTCTGTTCATTTCTCTACCTGTGTGTGTGTGTGTGTGTGTGTGTGTTAGTATTGTGTGCATACATTCATGTCTCTACCTGCACACATCTCTCTACCCTCTCTCTCTCTCTGAAGTGACTTTGCCTCTACTCACATCTCCTGTCCTCTCGTCTCCCCTCTCCTCTCTCCAGACTCAGAGAGCTGACTCGTTAATGTTTAATGCTCACTCAGGAAGCAGACACGCTCAGTAAGCGCACACACATACACACACCCCTCCTACATCCCCCTAGCGACGCCATCCTCATTACCAGCCTGAGATTTGACCTTTCACCCCTGGACCAGATGGCTGATGTTTTCATTCTGGAGGGAGAAGAAATGAAGCTGGAGTGGCTCTACACCGCACAGCGTCACAAGACGGGAGGGAGGACGAATGTGTTGGAGGATGACAGGGTTTTCTATCAGCAGGGGGATCAGATAGAGCTATTGCTGAATCAGAGGGAGCCATTGTAGACTTATATTCTTTGTGAAGAAAACTGGGTTCCCATGAGGCCAAACTGATATATCATAACCAGAAGAAACAGTTTGATATTGAGAGGAGGAAGAAACTGCTTGTTCACCTGTATGGTAAATTTTCTGACTACCTCACACAGGTATATAAAAAAGGATTCATATTACCAGATTTTTAGGTGAAATGCTCCTGGAGTTGGACTTATGTGCCAATGTAAAAGCACCTTTACACACTCTCATTTCTTCCATTGGCCTGTAAGACTTTGCTAACTACACAAACTCTGACAAAGTCCAGATCAGGCTGCAGGTCTTTGCCACTTTACACATCAAAAGATTCCACAAATCACACAGCGTGAACGAGAGGCAGCGTCCATACGGGATTGAAACTAAGCAGGCGTCAATGTGTGAGAGGTGGCATTGTGTGAAAATGTGTGTGCGTGTGTGTGTCTCTGTGTGTTGCAAGAAAGAGATCTAGTGAATGAGTGAAAGCAGCAATTTCACAGGTCTGTTTTACGTGCCTGAACGCATGTTCACATGTAGCTACCACCATGCCAATGGCACCCTCAGGTGGTGGTTTCATGACAGGGGCATGTGCATGTTTCCGTTTGTGTTGTGTGCATCTCATGTCAAGTCAAATGAGCATGATGAATAAATCTCATTATCAATTATAAAATCTAAATTGACTTTAGAGTTCAAAACTAAAATGGGTAAAATGAAAAAAACAAAACAAAGAGAAGAAAAAGGCCAGCTGAGACAATAATGAATAAAACATCAGATAAACATCAGATAAAAACCACTAATACTCAAGGCAAAGGGTAAAATGGGCTGTACATATATTAAAGCACTTGTCTGGAGAAATATGTCTTACACAGGGATTTTAAAGTTTAAATAGAAGCAAGGTATTACAAACCAGGGAGCCTGATACCTCTCTGTCATTTCTTTTTGCTAGCCTGGATCAAGGAGCAGCCTTGACACAGAGGCCTATAGTTTTGCCTGGAATGTAATCACTAAAAATGTTTCATTGATTTTAATATTAGCTGGTGAAGGTACACTAGGATGGGAGTAATGTGGTCATGTTCTCTTGAATTGGTCAATATCCTTGCTCTGGCATTTGTAGCAGAGAACTCTGCCTCAAATAGGAAGATATAAAATTGCAGTATAGGACTAGAAAAAAGGATGGCTTACTTTGTAAAAAAAAAAAAAAGATTTTAAATATGCATTCAATTTCACATTTACTGACATTTACTTTATTTGGATATGTAGCATGTTCTCAACTGAGCAACTAAACTGCTAGCTTGTAGTGAGATCTTATTGGTACATATAGTTGGATGTCATCAGCATAAAAATGTAAAATGTAAATGTAAAAAATGTTCCTTTGAGAAAGTATGAATACAGAAAAATAGGGGACCTAAAACTGAGCCTTAAGGAACACCACAAGTGGGATGGGCAATTGAGGAAGAAGCCTTTTCTACAGTGGTTCAGCAGTAAATGTTATATGGCCAAGATATGATTTAAACCAGTAGGGTACTATAAGAAATGTTGACCCACTTTTTCTTTTTTTCTTTTCTTTTTTTTTTTTTTTTTTTTACATTTTTTGAGCTGAATCTTTTGTACAAAGCAAGGTACTAAAAGGTACAGTCCAAGCCAAAGTAGATCAATCAGAGGTTATCAAGTAGAGTGGCACAATGTTCAGTTTCAAATTGCATCTGACACAGTTGTAGGTGCATGAAGTAAGAGCTGAAGTGAGTTGAAAAATAGATTTTCAGGTGGGAAGAGGAAGGTCTTCAAATCCAAATCCAGAAAAGGACTAGTACTACCAGAGCAGAGCAGTCACTAGCATCACATGTATAGATATTTCATTTTTTCTTTTTTATCCAATGGCAGCAGATGTGCGGTCAGCACTACTTAGCCAAGTCGCCCCCGTAACAGAGGTGACAGCCTTCTAGAGAGCTTCTGCCAACAACACTGCATGTGTTCACTTCACTGTCTGTCTTTCTACCTCCTCCACAAGCTCTCACCATCCTTTGCGACCTCTTTTCTTTCCACCTCCTCCCTCTCTCTGCCTCACACACAGACATACACTTTGAGAGAGAGACTAGACAGCGGGAGAGAAAGACAGAGTGATGGCAACAGTGAAGAAATTACTTTTCCATTTTGCAACTTGCACAGAGCCTGCATTTCATTTTGTCCACAGAGTAGACGAATCAGAGGACACGGCTGGAGAGTCTGATGGTGTGTCATGACTCAGTGTGATCCAGAGGAAAGGCCGTAGCTCTGCTTATGTTAAAACACAACCACAAAGTCTGTTCAATATGACCTGAATGCTGAGATCACCCGGAGATGCATATGAATGCAGCATTTGTGTGTGTGTGTGTGTGTGTGTGTGTGTGTGTGTGTGTGTGTGTGTGTGTGTGTGTGTGTGTGTGTGTGTGTGTGTGTGTGCCCTCCTTTCTCTTTAATCAGAGAGTGAGTGGAGCAGAACAGAGTGGAGGGTTGAATCAGGGGCCTTTCTGCCGGTCTGGCTGACTTCAGGCTGGCACTGCTGCCGTCTAAATACCCCTCTATAACCAGCTCCGCATGTTTCTCTCTCTCTCTATAGAGGGGATGGATTACTGCAAGTATCTTTTCATCTCACTGTAATCTTCTCCTCTCACATTACCACCAGAGGACCACCTGAATTCAGACATATGGAGCTGGATTAAAACCACACACGGCAATGAGTTCTGGTTATGAAGTGACTGTCTGCCATGCTCTTCATTACACACAACATCATATGAGAAGTGGAGAGAAAGAGTTGCAGACTGAATGCAATGATTAACTCAGCCTCCCTGATTTTTTCTCCTTTCTACATTTCCTTCCTATCATTCCTTCCTTCATTCATTTAATCCTTTTTGTCTTTCGTTCATTTCCTTTTCCCTCCATTTCCCTCCTCAACCATTTTTATCATCCATCTTGGCCTTCTTCTTCGTCTAGCTCTATCTTTGTCTTGTTTGTCCTTGTCTTTGTCTTTCAGTGCAGCTCAGTGATGTCATTAAAAACTCATTCATTCACATATACCCACTGATACTGGATCAGTGCTTATTCTAGAGCCTTATTCATCAAGATTCAGAAGGCTCAGTGCTGTAAACATTTCAAATTAATTTTGTCAGAATGATTTTTGACATCCTATTATACCTAAAGCTATAATAAAAATAAATCATTTGTTTAGCTTAATAATTAGCAGCCATTTATCCAAAATTGTGTATATATTCTTTAATATATAGAAATTTAGAAATGATGTTTTTTTTTCTTTTGTTTTCTTCTCTCTCCTGTCTCCTGAGCTCTAAAACCTCCTTCTGTCTCATCACAGCTCTCTACCGTCAGCCTCTTCTCTCAAAACCATCTGTCTCTCTGCATCACAGAAAAACAGATTTTTCTCTGAGTGATTTCTCTTTTGTGTGTTTCAGTAATTGCCAAGTCTGGTTTTGGGTGCTAAGTCTGTTCTGTTTCTGCTTTTGCAATTTATGTGTGCATGCATGTTACACTACTAAAAATCTTGCAATTGTAGTAATATGAGTCAGGCATTTTCAGGTTGAAAGTGAAACAACATGCTTGGTAATTGTGTCAGCGCTCTCTGTGCCTGACAAAGCCCTCTGCGTGGAGACTGTCCTTTATGTGGGTGTGTGCTGACCTCTGCTGGCCACATGTGGGATTAATTACAATAATGAGGAGAAAATGATAGTTGAGTTTCATCCTAGAAAAAGGTAAACACAGACTTAATTATTGACTCACACATGTAGCATTTGGCAACCCTGACTGCACTTACTGCACCTCATGTATGTGCAATTTAGTTCTTACTGACTTTTGTCTTTGTAAAAGGCACTAGATATTAGAGAGGTAAGTTATCCTAACGTTATGACTGTGTCAAGTCACCATGTAGGCCTTTATATATATAATATCATTGCTTGTCCTCCTTGTTGTTGGACTGTCAGACAGAGTCCTAAATGTCACAGAAGGACTTTCAATTGGTCAGAAAGAATTTTACATTGAAATGTAAGATACGTCAGTGTCCCCTGTCTACATATACAGCCAACATTTAGATTAAATTTGTATGCGTCACCTGCAATAAAATACTCTGTTCAGTCTGCTATTGCAGAATGATTGAACACTGAAATAGCTGCAGCCTCTTGTGCCATGTTTCACAATGATTCATAAAGCAAGAAATCTTTCTATGGTTTTGTTTAGCCAGTGTATGATTAGGCTGGCTCCTGATCGAATGATTGAATCTTTGACATGATTTTGTTCATGTATTTCTGTTTCTGCTCCAGATTTATTTGTTTGCCCTGCACAACCCGCTGACCATGAAGTCTTAGGGGAAGACTGTAAAGTATTTTTGACTAGGATTTGTTTTTTTCATTTGAGATTCCACTAAGATATTTTATTAGATTCTTCTGTCTAAAAGGCAGAAAGATTGCCTCAATGGGAGATCTGACAGTCTTCATTGTGCTGGAACAATAAAACCAATGGTCCCATGAAATATCTCCAAAAAGATCAGCAATAACTAGATAATCATATCATTTTATTGAACAAGAAATTATTTAGAAACAGTCTCCAGACTGTTTTAATGGCACAACATCACTGTAAGAAGTGGAAGACGATGTGGTGCAATACCTAACACTGACCTTGAGTGGGCGCCCTAAGCTTTAGCATTCGTGATAAACCCTATCAAGTTACATACAATATATTATTGTTTACTATACACAGTTACATCATTTATAATTTCTCAAATCACCTCACATCCAAACTCCTGAGTGCACCTCAAACTGTTGGATGTAGCAAAATAGTGACTAAATAAGCTGCAACCTGTTGCATCTGGTATTTTATAGCAGTAAACAATCAAACAACTCCAGTGTTTCTCAAACTCTTTACACTTTGTACCACCTCAGAAAACATTCAGATCTCCAAGATCTCCCTTCTGACGGATGTTAAATCACGGCAGTGTAAGTGGACCATGTTCAACCACAGAGGGTCACACAGGAGGCAGGTTTATAAGATTATTTATTGTTGACTGTTGTTGAATCCTCAGAGAAACCAATTCAATTCACCTCTCTTTATAATATTTCATGTATGGAGCCACAACTGCAGAGATTTTGAACCATTTTATCTCCACTCACTAGCTCACTGTCACATTTGAACTAATCGTGGAGTGTATGTGCACTACGTGAATAAATGACGATGTATTAGGCTGGTATTGAAACAAAATATTTCAGGAAATGCACAACTTATTTTAAATTACATTCCAAAACCTCATTGTTTTGAGTTTTTTTTGTTGAGTCTATGAAATATTGAAAACATTAGGAGCTCCACATCCGAAACCACCATTATCATTTGATCATGTCACTAATAGTGATTGTCAACAAGTGGAAAGGTTAAGATCAAATACATCCCAGTCATTTCCAATAGAAAACAATATGAGGTGTAATCATACTGAAGATACAAGCATGCAATCATTACTGGAACCAAAACATATTTATATACCACGTCTACATAAAGCCACACAGGACACACTGGTATACCTTCAGTACAAAGCTAAACCAGCAGCTGACTTTGTTCTTGGTGGGTTTGTAACTGGTCAACACATTCCTGTAGTGAGTAAACAAGCAGTAGTTGCAGCTACCGGGAGGCATCGCAAACTGCAGCTGTTGTAAGAAGGCGGCTTCAGGGGTCGAGGAATGCTGTAAAGCAGGACAGCAGTCAGGAATATTCATCACCCTGTGACTCTCAGAGCTTCATGTGGCTGTTACAGTTCAGGATAGCTCGAGGGAAACAGTGAGGAAGAGCAGGACGCCTCAAGGAAAACAATGTTTGCTTTTGGGGGGTTCTACCTGCAGAATGTTTCTCATCAGTGATAAGTAGGCAAATTAGGGATTAGGGGCCCTCAGATGATGACGGTACTGCGGCCTATACTGGATTAATACTGAAGCTGTAGGTGGGCTGTTACAATGTTCTCCAGAAGTTGAAACTGAAAATGTTTTTAAAATGTGCATCAGAAAGTTCAAACAGTCATGAAACTCTGCTGTCATCAGTCACAATAAGGTCACATCTGTCTAATTACCACTTTTAAAGTAGATATTATTACAGGTTGCAGACATGAAGGAAACTAAATACATTTTGCTGTAAATCCACCGGGCCTGTCTGACAGGTCGAGCAGCTGTTAGCAGATAATAGATGATAATATATGATTATATGAGTTTTTTTTCATTATATGGATTCATGTCTGTACATGGAAGAGATGTTTGGGTGCTGGATCGATCAGGTATCACTTGTGTTGAGGCTTGTTTTATAGCGCCTTTTGAATAAAAAGAGAAGACACCTGGGGACATGAAGCTTCCACAGATCACAGATCAGTTTCCTTATCTTAATTATTTGAATCGTGACCTCTCTCTCTCTCTCTCACACACACACACACACACACACAGGGAGAGAGAGAGAGAGAGAGAGAGAGAGAGAGAGAGAGAGAGAGAGAGACAAACACACAGAAACCAGCAGAATATCAGAACTACATGGTCCATTCGATGCTCCAGCACAGGTTTTGGCCGTAATGATTACCTAACATGAACTGTAAATAAGATTTATTTGGCGATGAGTGCGTCACTTCATTCTTATTTACACCATCTTTTATTCTAATCAACTATGTGTCATTTTAACCTGAAGCTTTGGAAACGTTAGCGTTGGGGAAAGCGTCCTCTGGCGCACCGGAGGACCAGTCTGGCGTGGTGCTGCCTTCAGGCACCGTCGGAAATGTTACAAACCTACCAATTAATGAAAAAAATGAAGGGGTGATGGCAGTGGGGTAGTTGTCTATTACTGATTCATAAGTCTGCCTTATTAAATATAAGCCGTTTCATAAATTTAGATCTAGATTCATCCAAAGGCGCTCACTGACACATGATTGATAATTGAGTTTATTAATTAATCCTGTAGCTGCCAAAGTGTGGCGAGGAAGAGGAAGAGTACGACAATTGAAAAACTATTTACAGAGGTAAATTATTCGTAGCCAAACAATACATATATGTAAATAAACAAGGCTGTTATATTAAGTATTCATGGCGCATTATGTATTGAATAAACCTATGATTATGTGTCTGTAATGTGTGTAATTAATGGAAGTTTTACATGCATTACAATTAGGCGGCTACGAAATCCTGACTGAGGGAGCTGGGGATTACGAGCGGCACGCGAACGCGTCACAGGATCCCATTTTTTAGGAGGGCTGATGTCATTTCAAAACTTAACTCACACTCCCAAGTCAACGCGGCGAGTCTCTCACCTCCTCTCCTCCCGCAAAGTCCTCTCTCATGTCCGCTGGAGCACACTGAAGAAGAAGAAAAACTGCAGGAGGTGAAATAAACTAAAGAAAACACAAACTTCTCCACCAGAGACGAAGCAGGAGGATTTTACAGCAGAAAAAAACCCCACCGGGACCAGAGCCCCTCTTTCTGCGGGCAAAGGCGGCTCAACTTTTTTTTTAACCACAAAAAAATAGAAAAAAAAAATGAATCGGAGCTTTAATAAGTCTCAGCCTCTGCGGACTGTGGATTGTAACGCCGTGGAAGTGAAAAGCAAGGTGAGTGTTGAGGGTTTGTGATCTGTAAATGAGGATTTGAGGAGAAAATAAAGAGTTCACATGGTCCCGTAACGGAGCTGGAGCTGCTCGAGACAAACTGTCTGCAACTAACGACACATTATTTTTTTTCATCTCACTGACAAAGCTCTTATCTGCTCCATGGAACAGGAGCCGGACGCTCCACTTTCTGCATGTTTCTGTAATTTGCACTGATTATTTGCTTCTTTTACTTCCGACCGTGCAGATTGTGCTGATTTGGCTCTTTCCCTCTCTGATGGGAAAAACTGGTTTGACGTTGTTTCCCAACAAACTGGCTTTTAAGTGTTTGTTACAATGAGGACGTTTTCAATCTGTTGAATCGGATGTTTTTGCAACATTCGTTGCGTTCACTGCGGGTTCTACGCTACGTATTTTCAGCCTCCTCGTTGTTTTGAGTAGTTTGTGAGTGGCTGCACAAGTGAACTTAAACCCAGCGAGTAAATGAGCACAGTTATCCACCAATTGTACGCTTATGTAATGAGCAGATTGTTCAGAATTTTTAACAGAATCACGTGGATTTAGTCCAAGCTCATCAAATACATTGTGCAGAAAATAAAATGTTAAGTTTTTAACAGTGTGTGTTTGGTTCAGACAGTTTGTGGAGCATGTGGCCAGAGTGAAATCCTGACCACAGACTGAACAAACAAACTATTTAAAAGTTTGCCACAGCCTCTGGGGGACTTCTGGTTACCAACTTTAAATCTAAATTCCATTAAGATGACAACCCAGAGTAGTATTCATACGTGTGTGTGTTTATACATACCAGCACACAGTGTGGCTGCACATACATGAAGGACAAGCTCCTGAGTCACAGTTTGACATGCCAAATTGAGATGGGGCAAATGTCTTCAGGACGGTGACTCATTCAGTCCAGAGGTCTTTTTCACTTGCTCGGTTTCAGCGGGGTGATGGAGGCCTGTGTCTCTGGAATACTGTGAGAGGGAGTGGGTGGAAAAGAAAAGGAGGGGGTACATCTATTTTAGGATGCTCGTGTATACATCTTTTTGTTGTTGTCGATTTGAGGCAGGGTGGGTTTCGTGTTTGTCCCACAGAGACAGGAGTGGTCACTTTGGAGCTACCCAGAGATTGTTTGTTGGTGGAGGTGGAGGTTGCGTGGCTGGAACAGGGCAGGTTGAACAACGTTATCACGTCACAGAAGAGCTGACTCACTGTCATACGTTGTCACCTGTTTCCTTTTTTAGATCAGATATAACTCAGCACTCTTATGATGTCATGTTTGTTCTACTTTTACGAGAACAAAAGTGTTTATTTTCAGCCCCCTCAGTGACAGATGTATGGGTGGTAACCAAACACTGAGTTTCAGCTGATAGAACCAGAATGACAGTTGGTCATTTGAATATTTGTTTAAAAAGATGTCTTATCATGCCACACTACTGTTGACTTTCTTTTTGAATGTATAAACGCAGCAATTATAGAGTTCCTGAACACACCGCATCTACTTCTACTGTATGTGATGTTTGCTAATAGAGCTGTGAGATATAACGATATACAGAATATCATGTGATGACAAAAACACACATTATGCTCAATGTTTTATTCTGTTATAACGCAATATTTAGTTTCAAGTCCCTCCACACAGCACGGATGCAGGCAGGAAATTTGCATGAAGGCAACACAAACAAACATGAAGAGAAGTAAATGTGACACAAAACGAGGTCATTTCAAACAGGAGAGGGACTCTGTCTAGCCAAAACAAAACTAGAGGGGACTGCATCTGACTCATGGACGTGTTTTTTGGGGGGATAGAAAGTCTGATGCAGAACAAAAAATGTGCAATATTGTGATATGAAATATTGTATTATAACCAAAATAAAAAAACTCATTTAAAGTGTACAGAATGTATCCTTCTATACACATTTTAACTTTAACTTGCTGATGGAAACTAGCAGACTCAGTTAGAAACTGATCTGAAATGCAGATGGAGATAATCTCTCATCCAGCCAGTATCAGATGCTCAGTCGATAGCAGATCGAAACTGAACCTTCCGTCTTTTTATATAAACATTTTCACTGAAGCGGGCTTCACATAAACACTCGTCATCTTGAAGTCAAAGGGAACAGGACTTTGATATCATAGATATCCTATGACCTGGGTGACTGAAAACAAGATGAGACAGATGAGACTGCTCATTAGTTCTTTAAGTGCACTGCTCTTCCATTCAACTTCATGTGAGAGTTTGGGAAATCAGCCTCAAGATGTGAAGAAGGAAAACTTTCCCAAGCACTAGTTGAAGTTAAACATTAAGATTTCCCACTAAGTGATATTGGTGTTGTCTGTGTCAGCTAGTTCTCACTGGTTAGCGTTTGGTTTTCTCAGGGGAAACTGTTCCAGTGATAAGCTTATCGGGGATAACACTGGAGGTGTCTGGCTGCCTGTTGTAGAGCCTTGGCCAGGAGCTGGTTTCACTCACTTAAAGCTCTTATCAGAAACAGCAAGAGTGCATAGGGATGTAAAGGGGGGGTTGGGTGGGATTGTTTTTGTTTTACTCCCTCTGCCCTCGCTTTAATTAATCCAGATTTTCAAGTACTTGGCCTCATCCATTCCAAAACATCAATCTTTTTGCAGATCAAGTTGCGTTCAAAATGAATCTTCTGAAATGCCATGACCCTGTAGGCGATTTCTCAGGTGAGCTGTCCCAGATTTACAGAGTATTAGGTAAGAACAAAGCGAGCGTTGGCGAAAGACTCAAGTCAGTTATCTTCCATTTTCTCCGGTGTGTCAGAGTTTAGCATCTCCAGACGTGTTTCGACCTGTTGACATCATTCTGCACTGATAGGCCAAGAGGACGGGTGATGTCACGTTTGTAGCAATGTATTCTTAGGTTTGGAGTTTTGCGGGCTCGTGATTAATCATACCATGTTCAGACTTGCTCATACCACAGGGCCACAGGAGTTCTGCTTGAGAAAAAACATATTGTTCAGACTGATGACGAGCGGCCACACCAAGAAAACATTCAGATTCAGAGTAATGACTTTGTGATACGTAGAAGTTTGATTATCATTCGGTATCACTTGATTAGTGTTTCCTCATTGGAGTCTTACAGCGTTAATCACACTTAATTCAGGTGTCTGTTTCACTTTCCCCAAATGTTAAGTACACCTACAGGACACTGACGAACCTGTTTGTCAGCCTTGTGTCATCTTCACATGTAGGTTGACTTTTAATAGCTTTAAGTTGGGTGTTTTCAAACTGCAGGTTCACATGTGTGCCTGATATCCCCTTAGTCTCCTGACACGCCTCCTCTTAAGTTCATATGTCGTCTTCTAATTACAGAGCTGGTTAATGTATCCCCCCCCCCCCCCTCTCTCTTCTCCCAGTCAGTACAGTCTTCTGCTACTCTGTCAGCAATTTTTCTTTCCTCTCCCTCCCTCCTTCCTTCCTTCCACGCTCATCTCTCCACTCTTCTCCTCTGCTGTCAGCTTCCCTCTGCCGTGAGCTGATGATTACAGTAACAAAAAAGCACCTTGGTCTACAAATTACCACTGTGATTCAGACTCCGGTGCTACAGCAGTTGTCTGTTGTCGGGGGTTTGTCGGGCTGTGTGCTTTTTGTGCCTCGGTTGTGCGTCTCCTCCTCAAGTCCATTCTTGTTTATGAGTCACATGATGACCCCACCGTGACCCTCAGCCTTGCTCTCATTGGTGGTTTGATGACCTAGCCGGGAAAGCTCTAGTACAATTGTTCAAGTCTTGTGCGTAGAACGGTGGGTGGGGAGGTGGGGCTCCCTGCCACTGTCTTTATAGATGCTGAGACAGCTTGTTCATCTACCTGTATTGTTCTATTGTACAACAACCCCCCCCCTCCTTCCTGCTGTTTTCTTGGTTACATGTGATGTGCAACTGACATTTGTTTTTGTAGTGATATGATCTTGGCATGCAGTTTTAACACACAGCTCTGCAGGGTGCAGGGTTTCCAACAGGAAGTTGTTTAGCCGCCCAAATCCTGATGCATCTCATCTTGTGATTAACTCGGCTAGTAAACAATCTAAACAAGAGTTATTCTCAGAGTGCGTGTTCGCTTTATTGGAAATAGTGTTAGTATTGGAATAGTGGAAATTCTGTTTTCATTCTTTGTGTGCTATTTTAATCTAACCAGTTGCAGTAGAGACGATGGGGTGGTGTATAGCTTCTAATCTAGTTCTCTGCGAGAAAGCGAATGAACATGCATCCAGAAATTGTCAAAATTCCTGTACATCATATTGTTTCGGCTGTGTTCCAACCAGTTTTGCAAGCGACTGCATTGCAGCTACATCAGTTTGTTTACTTGGAAGCAGCTTCCCCTCTGTCATATTTTACATAAGGTCATGACACCAACTGTGACAGAGCTGAGCGGACGTCCACCCTGTTTTATGTGTGCCAGTCAGATGGTTCAGATAAGTACATGAGGTCGGACATCCCAGTTTCCTCTTCCTGTTTAGTTGTCCTTGTAACTGTCCCTTTAACGGCCTCTCTCCTGTGATCCTCTTTTTTCTCGACAGTATGGGGCAGAATTTCGCCGGTTCTCTGTGGACCGTCTCAAGCCCGGAAAGTTTGAGGAGTTTTACAAGCTCATACTGCACATTCACCGCATCGCCAATATGGAGGTGATGATCGGCTACGCTGACGTCCACGGCGATTTGCTGCCGATCAACAACGACGACAACTTCTGCAAAGCGGTGTCGACGGCTCACCCGCTGCTCAGGATCTTCATACAGAGACAAGGTAGGTTGTTTGAAAAGTTTTTGGGACAGAGTGGCTTTCTTTTAGCTGTTTCTTATATTTCATCACACAGGAATCAAGCTTACTGAGTCTAAAAAACCTCAGTAGGAAGTCTCCCACATTGTCTCTTAAAACTGGTTGTTAGTTTGAATAAATGCTGGATGCTTATTGGGTTTTCAAATCATTGCAACTGGTAAACCTATAAAACAATCATCTATTGCAATAACTGCGTCTGGGGCTGCAATTATTGTGCTGACTTGAATGAAGTTTCCCCACAGAATATTTCCTCATCCAATTATGTCTTTCTTCCCGCTATGGGAACTCAAGGCCTTTTTGTTTACTGTGTGTGTGTGTGTGTGTGTGTGTGTGTGTGCGTGTGCGTGTGCGTGTGTGTGTGCGTGTGTGTGTGTGTGCGTGTGTGTGTGCTTCCTGCCTTCTTATTGGCTGGATCTGTCTCCGTCTGTGTGTCTGTCTGCCTGTGCTCTTAGTCCTGTGTCTTATCCAAAGGAAGGGCTTGCAGGCAGATGATCACACACACAAACACACATGTATTGCACACACATACACAGTGTGTGTGTGCCTCAGCAGCCCCATAGAAATCAGGTCATTGAGCAAAGCCTGTATCCCGGCATACCAGACATTACTGAGAGACAAAAGATCTGTATGAAAGAGAGACTCCTTACTGAGCTCCCTTCGTGTGTTTGTGTGTGTGCGTGCACATGAGTGTGTGTTTGTTTAAAGGAAACACCACGGTACCCTGAATGGGAACTAGTCCTGGTCTCTCTCTCTCTCTCCCTCTCTACTCTTTCTCTCTCTCTCTCTCTATGTCTCTTTCTCATTGATCCTAACTCTGGAGTGGGTCTTGACTGACTGCCAGCCAGCCAGCGAGCATACAAATGAATCTATCACCATTCACATCTATTCATAAACTCAATCCTTCTTGGAATGTCCCTTGCTCGGTTGTGTAATGAACATGTACACTCCAGGGTATTGTTTTAATTGTCGTCCAGTGGTTCAAACACAAAGGCTAGCCGTGGTGTGGTGAATTATCTTGTTGCAGATTTCCAGTAAGAAACAGGGTTTAGATATTCAAGAGGCCCCACCAGACTCCCCCATTGTGTGACTCTGGAGAGCTCATATGTCTGGAGCTGAATTAACTCATTGTACATTGGCTGATCTACCAAAGATATAAAATGTAACAATGAAAATTCAGATTGTTAATTAAGCAGCTTTTAAGATTAGGGTAACTTTTTGTATCCCTTTTTGTATGTGAACCTTTTAAAATACATTATGTGTATTTATCATTTGGTGTAGACATTTTTAAAGTTTCTTCAAGGTTTTCTTTGCACTTTGAAAAAATCTCTCATAAAAGCATTTTGCTTTAGCAGTCAGTTCAATAAAAAAAGAAATGTGTTTTCTGTTGTGTCCCAAAAAACACTGACATTTTTAAAAAATGATTCTTCACAGCTTTTAAATATCTCACCTCTCTCCTCATCTTTTTGTTAGAAAAATTGGAGAATATGCATGTTTGACAGCAGTCTTTACTTACTTTAGGTAGTTTGCAGGGTTTCAACAAGTAAATTGTTTAATCATGTCACTTAGTACACAATGGACAGGTAGCCACACTCATTAAATAATTTGCCATTGACGGTGTGAAATAGACACACTGCTCTTTTTTTATTAGCAGACGTTTAGAGATTAGTCAGCCGAGCCTTCTCCACTAACCAGCTCAAGGTTTCCTGCATTGTTTTAATGTTTGCAAACTACACATCAAGGCATCACTGAACACATCATGTCTTGGTGGTTCATACCAGATGCAAGGATGTCACTCATATCCAGTCATATCCCTGTTCTATGAGACTGGTTGTGTCCCTAAAGCGCCAGAGGAACTGACCCTGGTTGAAGGACAGATGCGGTGGCTCTTATGGAGAAAAAGACCTATGTAGTGTCACTGTGGCACAAACACACTGCCATGGTGATGTGCACTGTTGTGACTGATGCTGAAGCAGTCTGTGCATCTTAAGCCTCACTGCAGTCTATTGTCAGTCGCTAGACAAAGAGGTGTGTGTGTGTATGTGTCTGACTGTGTGAGTACCTCATGTCTCAGAAGAGCTGCCCTGCACTCAGTGTGGTACATGCTGGAGAAAGTATGTGTGTGATAATGACTGTATCAGTCAGTGCCAGCCGTTTAGCACAGGTCACCATGTATCGTCTGAGTCCTGGTCAGCAGACCACCCTGGATGAAAGAGTTCACACACATATAAAGGCACTGTGACTCACCCCTCAGTCACAGTAGGGACATTCTGTGTAACTTGCACTGGATGGGTCTTTTTATATGGATATGAGTGTGCAAAAAAAGAAAACAAAACAAAACATTTAATTGCTCCCCTGACAGCTCAGCCCACAGAATTTTTTTACGTCTCTGTTTGTGTCTGCCTTAAAAGGCAAGAAAATTAAAAATATAAAATTTTTGAAAATATGAAAAAATGAACTTCAAAAATGTTCAACTCCAAGTTCATGGATACATTGTACAATAAGAGACTTTCATAAAAGTTAAACATAATGAGAGATGGGGGATGAAATGAAAGGAGAACTCGGTGTCCAAGTTTGAATAAGAGTTGAAGAAAGTTGTCAAGGAAGTGAGAAAAAAAGTCCAGTGATGCATCAAGATGTGCAGATAGACCCGTGTCTTGCTCTACTGGACTGGTTGACTCATAGATCAGTAAGATAGACAAGTTTCCGTGTGTGCGCTTGTCACAATGTGACAATAGGTAGTCTCACACTTGTCTCTTTAATCTACCTGACACCCCCTTCCAGGCTTACCTCGCCATTGTTCGTAAGATAACTGGAGCGTGTGCAGCAGTTGTTTGGCAATATAGAAATAATCTCCTGCAGATGATACCTGTTACTCCCCTGTGGGGGAACGACAGCAGCCTGTTTAACGATGACCTCACCTACAGAATAAAGGCTTACACTTTGTGGTATGTTACCAACAATGCACAATGGCCTCTCAGTGCAGATGATCGCTCAGTGCTCGTCTCCGCTTCGAGGAGAGAGAAAGTTGAAGCATAACTCCTGTGCTGTTTCGTATTTTGAATCAGGAAATCCACTGAAACAGTAGAGTAGAGTCACCCACAAAAATGGACAAAGGAATGCAAGTTGCAGTTTCCAGTTTTTGCTTGTGGGTAAATCTAAAGATGGAAACCACAACAATGCCTTTGGCCGCTTTGGAGTAACTCTTTGGAGAAATCTGTGTTGCTCCTCATCTCTGGGCTCATTTTACTACTCAACATGAGGTTGTTTGCTCTCATTAAATGTTGAACAACTTCCACACATTTTAGATAATTCAGCAGTAATGTATTTTCAATTTGTTCTTCATAGTTATTTAAAAATGTCTAAGAGCGCTATCCTCTTAAGAGATGATCCTCTTTTGCAGCTCCATAGCAAGTATTACTTTGTCAGCTATTAGTAGGTGCACTGAGCTGGAACATTTTTCAGTGTGGATGTGTTTCATTTCAGCGGGAAGCACTTCATTAGAATGCTGACTTGACGTTCAAAAAGAAGAAAATGTCACGGACCCGGCTGTGCCCACAGTAGAAAAGGGCTGTTCTGTTTACACACGAGCTGAAACCACAGACGGCCTGTTTGTAGTGTAATGATTAACACGGCAAAATTAGATGGACAGAGAACTTTGATCACGGACCACCGAGCTGTGCAATAATGTTTAAATGGAGTAATTAATTCTGTTGGTTATTAAGTGTCTGAAATGTAAATAACAACAGTGTGTGTGCAGCATGCAGAGTGAAGTTTATGGTGACAGTGCGAGTCAAATGTATGCAATCAGACGTTAGATTTAACTTTTAGATCCTCTCAATGCAGACAAAATAAAGACCATTGGTGTGAAAATTAGAGGGGGGGTGGACACAGACAGAGAGTTTTGTACTGGGACATCTCTCATGCAGCCACATTGAGGAGGAGGGGGGGATGGGCGAGCGGGTGACGGGAAGAAGTGGGACAAATCTATAGATTTGTAAGCCAAGAGGAGTGAAGGAGGAGTGAAGCGGCTCTGAATGTGGAGGTAGACTCCCTGTCTGGTCCAGTGTGTGTGTGTGTGCGCGTGGGTGTGATTGTAGTAGTTCAGTCATGTGAGGTGAACTGATGATTGATGTTAGATTGCACATTTTCATGTTGAATTTGTTGTATGAGTTTCAAACAGAGGGAAAAATTATAAGTCTAGTACCCTCGTGTTAGCGATTAGTCCTGCTGTACGTGACACATTGTGATTAGAGGCATGTTGAATATACTCAGCTTGGTAGATTTATGCTTTGTCCTTCTAGAGATACTACTGTTACTAAATAAAGTTCATTCCTATTCGACCTCGTGTGCAAAATGATCTAAATGAGGACATAGATAAGACAGAGGGAGCACTGCTTGAATAGTTATTCTAGGCAAAGATAACTCGGATAGGAAACTTGTCACTAAGCTCACGGCTTTCACATTCCACCATCGTTTTTTATGGTTTTAACATCAAAGACATAATGAACATAATGTTTCTTATTTATTCCCACAATCCATTTTTAGAGTAGAATATGACCCGTGGATGAAGGCTGCTAATGTGCCAAAACACTTTCCGAGTTGGCAAACTGACACGATCCAACAGGCATCAGTGCATAACGTCTAATTCCCCATACTACAGTAATGACTGTAGCAATCTTGATGATAGTCTGTGCACAGTGGAGGACAAGTAGAGTTCAAATAAGGATATGTGTATTAAATTTGATTCAAATTTTACCTGTAATTACACTAATGGTAGACAAAAAACGGCTTCCACCCAAGCAAAACACAGACCTGCTTTTGAAAGCTCAATTTTGAGAGGGGGGGGTGAAAAAATGGAGTTGTTTTTGTAGACAGTGCCAGTGGCCTGCACACAGACTAAACTTTCAACAAAGAGAAGAGACCCCTGTTTGGCAGAGGGCTAAGAGTTTAAATAAATAGAGGAGAGGAGGTAGGCCAAGGTCGAGCCTGTGCGGCTTCATATCTCGCAAGCTGAGCACCGAGGGGTTCACAGCTCCAGACCCGACTGCTCCCCACCACACCTGTGAAAACTAGAGGGGCCAAATATCCACGGCGGTCAAATTAAAGAGAGATGTGGCACCGCAGCACCAAATATGAAAAACGTTCAGAATGTAAGAGCAGCTGCGCCAGTTAAAGCTAACATCCAGACTGGTGCTGTTTCTCAACAAGTTGGACTGCATGGTCGCTTTGAGATCAAAGAAACACAAGCGTTATTATATTTCTAAGGCTGGCCTGACTGTCTGCACTCTGCTGACTTTCCACATTTTGCTCTTTTGCTTTTCTGTTGAATAAAAAATGTGTTGTTTACAGAACAAATCCTGGCAGACTGCAAATAGTCAGTTCCACTGAAAACTCTTAGGGCAGTGCAACAGAAGACTAACGCAGCAAGTTGAAATGAATGAACTAAATGTTTATTAAGTGTATTAGTCACAGTTGAGGAGGTGTCTCTGTTCATTTGACACTGTTGACATCCAGACTTTTAATTTCTAATAAGATTAAAATTGCAGAAGAATAAAATAGTGGCTTTATTTGTCATTATCACCTTTCCTTAAAAGAAGTTTATTCTGGGCTATCAGGTGTGTATAGAGATGTTGGGGGAGAATGGATGATTGACAGAGGTTTGACCTTAACCAGACCTGACCTTTCCAAGACCTGACCTTTCAAACTGTGGAGTCAGACTGGCTAGGAGCAGGAACTCTGGTCAACTCAGTCCACCTATAAATTCCACAAAGTTTTGCACAGAGTTTGTTTTTTAATGATTCAGTCTGTCGTTTCATTGTTAAACTAAGAAGTCCCTCAAACAGAAACTCTGCTGCCATGCTATAATCTAATGCCTGAAACAGTTACAGTCCACATGCAGCCAGAACGGAGGGGAAGTTTGGTGGGACAGTGTTTGTTATTTTTGTCTGGTTTTCTGGTTTTTGCTGAAGTCCATTTGCTTAAATTTTAATAACATCTTATTTCCTCCCATAAAAGAATAATATTGCAAGCAGACATGTAATTTCTTCAATTCTTACGGTGCACTCTAAGAACTCGAATACTTGAAGCTTTATTTTCAGATACTCTTGTTGCAGAGGGATGTGTTATACTTTAGCATCTCACCCTTTGTATTTCATTTCATTGATACTAATTCTGATAACTTGGAGTTTACACAGATATGGAGCACTGATCTGAAACCAGATTTTCCAAATCTGTGAATCTCTTTTTGATTGGGGGTTGATTTTTATGAATGGTTATACTGTCCAAGAATTTTTGGGACACTAAAATGGAGTGGGCATGACTCACTGAACGTAACTGATAATGTCACTGAAGAAACTGGATTGGTCACATGGTGGCCTGATAACTGATCTGCTAAATAAGGTTAGTAATTCTGATCCGGTCTATCAGATCAGTGCATATTTTATTACATTGCATCTCTCGGTCATATAGACGTGATCTCTATACGAGTCCATAAAGCAGTTATCATAGATTTTAGCCCTCAGTCTCCATTGTGTTCCTCTCTGTCTGTGTGCTGCTGTAGTTGCCAACTGCAGGGACCCGGTCAGCACATCTGGCCACTCTCACACCATTACCAGAAGGCTTATAGAGAACAAGAACGAGTGTATGTGTGTATTTTTGTGTACTTTTGTCCACATGCCTTGTTCACTAGATGGGATTGTGCAGCAGCAGCAGTAGTGTCAACATGCTGGTGCTCAGTCATGGTAGCTGTAGGTTAAAGCGTTGACCCCACAGAATTTGAGCCACCTCAGTAATTAGCATTGGCTCTTTATCCCAGTCAGACCTCACAAAGCTGATTTGGTCCTTGGACACTGGATTAGAACAGATCTCTTGATTAGTATTGATAATTCAGAATTTATTCATGCCAGTGTGCAGCTCTTTTCCTCTTGTCCTCTTTTGCTTTTTTGCATTTTGCATGCCAGCCATACGTCAGTGCCGCAAGAGGCAGAAAACATCCTTTTCCTCATTCCAGCAGATCTAGTTTGGTCATGTAAAGGCACTTCCTTATTCCACTGCCTTAGTGTGCTTTTGTGACTCCATTTACAGAACATCAGAGTCATTAAGAGTGAGTTCGAGCGTGGTCTGTTATCCTGGGGCTTCCACTACCTTCTTCTTCGTGCTTGGTAGCAGAAAGCAGCCTCAGGCTGTGTGGTGAAGGAGCTGGTAGAGTGAAAGGAATCGCTATGAAATAACAAGCCTACATGCTGCCTACTGCTCCTTGAAGGAAAAAGAATACAGCAGCTGTTGGTCACAGCTCATCTCTTGTTTTTTTAACTCTCTTGTGCTTTTGTTTTCTCCGTTACACCTCCACCCTGCTATGATTTCCCTTTTCCTGAGCACACTGGTAAAAGTGTACGATTCCTGTCAAACGGAGGCCAACAAAACATTACAATCCATCCGATCATATTGGTCTGCGTTCAAGAATGCTGTTTTAGGTAGCTGCTTAGACCGATCCTCATTCTTTTCGTATTAGAGCTCAGGCATGACTCAATTGTCAAGGGCGAAGGGGGGGGAAGAAAACCACGGCAGACAGTGGGGAGTCAGTCTGACAGTAAGAAAGACAGACAGACGGAGGGGAGGACGGGGCAGGTTGAGTCCACCTCCATCCTGTGGTCTGGCTCTTATCCTCTTGTTGCCGGCTGAGCCAACAGAAATCAGGATTTTTCTGGTGAAGGAGGGGGAATCCCGTTCAGGCAGAGGTGGCACAAGCAAATGCCATGAAGAGCATTAGACAAAAAGCCTTTTTATTAGAGCTTTAGACAGATACTTTGATGACACATCTGGGTCACACTCAGAGGGCAGCAGCATGGGAAAATGCACCGCCTTTCATCTCAGGCAAAATGAGGTGTTTAAGGCCTCGCAAGTGTCGGAATTTTTTCCCGCTTTGTGTGTGTGTCTGTGTGTGTGTGCATCCCTGCGCCATAGCAAATAAATCCCCGTCTCTACAGGGAAAAGTTTCTGTGCTGTAAAACCTTTTCGGTAGAGTGTGTGGGCTTCGCAATAAAACCCATGTGTGGCCTTTTCTCTGTACGTCTACAGACAATGCCGACCATAGTTAAAGTGTGATGGAGATGCCTGGTGCCTGCCAGGGGCGAGACAGAGCAGCAACAGCCATGTCCGACAGGGAGCTGCTTCTCTTTGTGCCTCTGACTGCAAAACCAGCTTGCTGGTGGCGATGCTGTAAATTATGTCAGCTGACGCATAAAGGGGACAAACAGCTCAAATCCGCACTGAGCGTACACACGTTATGTTTCATCACATCTACTATGCACTCATGTGTTTGAGTCATTTCTTAATAATTACACACAGAAGTCTTTTCCTTTAGCTGTAACAAAGCAACACACACACACACACACGTATACGCATCACAAGCTGACACACTCATTCGACTGTTCTCTCTGCTGTCAAGGCGTGGGAGGAGGAGGTCCTGTGTTTTAATTAAACTTGCAAGGGCTGTTGTGTTTGGCAAATCTATATTGGTGTTTGTGTTTCCTAAGTCCCCGCTTTCATTTTGGTTTACGACCTCGCTTTGAACTGCGTCCCCGCTCCCCCACAATGAAGTTTCCAGACTCTGTGGGCCCCAGAGCATCTGTGTCATGTCCTTCTATCATCTGTTTGTCACTGTTGATGAGCATTTTGTGGATTTATTTCTGCATTTTTATAAACCCAGTGTCAACACTGTTCCTTTTTTGGTTTTACATAATCATGAATTGTCAAAATAAAAAAAAAAAATAGGAAATTCATCCTCCTAGCAAAACTGCCTGAATGTTTTCTCCACTGTTTGACGTGCAGATTTCCTGAAGGATGCAGCTAATTTGCAGTTCTTCATATTGGGTCAAAATAAAGTATACACACAGCTGCTCTCGATTCAGGAATGCTATCACACCTCGACAGACTTTCTGTTATGACTACTCTGATTCTCAAAAACTCAGTGGCTGAGCTGAAATTGACCTCATCCTGAATCTAAATAAGCCTAGAGACCAAGGCTCTGGAAATTGAATTCTGGATGTGATGAATATAGCCGGTCCTTCAGGGACAAACAAACAACTTCCTAAGCCGCCACCAACGCCACGGCCACTCCTCAGCAGCATGAACCTTCAAAAGAGGGAAAACAAGCCTGAAATACTTTATAGCCTTTCCCTCAGTTTAAGGCATGAAAGTGGAATGAGATCCTGCGACATGTTTGACTTTGAGTTTCCCTCTTTGCGTGTGGCTTTTTGTTCTTTTGTTTGTCTGCTTGTTTGCATGTTGTCATAAGTATAATGGACACACTGTGTTTTGGGATTTCTTTAGGAGTTTTATCTCCATAAAATAAACCAGTCATTCTAACACATTGGTTTATCTATACTAGGTATTTTATGAAATTACCATTTTATTAAAGCAACATTCTTAAACTTAATATTTTTCTTCATCTTTGCAAATCATAAACTTTCTTCTTCAAATTTTGGTTGTCTAGTTGTTTCCCCTTGTTTCCAGTCTTTATGCTAAGCTAACCGTTTAACAGACAGATGTGAGAGATATCTTCTCGTCTGACTCCCAGAAAGAAATATGTATGTTTCCTATATTCAAATTGCTTTTGAATACACCTTCTTTGTATTGTGTTGAATTGTACTTATTTTTACAGAACAGACCTTAACTTCATAATCACATTTTGCCATCAGTCTCTCTAGATAAGTTATTTTTAAGATCCACATTTTGCATTAAAAAAATCAATCAGAGAAACCAGTTTAATGTTCACGTACATTCATATCTACTACGTTCTGCAGGATGGAGTTGATTCTGGGAAATCCAGGATGTTGTTAAGTTTACGGGACAAGTTGAGGGATCAGCAAACACATTTAATCAGAACGTACCTCGTGTAATAACAATGTAGGGATGGATTTTCCTTCAAACAGGACAGAGACGATACACTGGGACTGGTCGAATATGACTTTGCAGTGGAAAATTCCCAGGCCAAGTTTAGAACGGAGCAGTGAGCGAAGTGAGGGAAGAGGGTGAAGATTTTGGGGTTAGAGAGAGCGAGGTATGTGGACGCTGGGTGGATGTTAGTGGGTTTTTTGAGGGAGGAGTCGCTGGTTTGTGCAGAGACGGCTCGCTGTGAGACTGCTCACTGCAGTTCCTCCATAATTACATCTCTACTGGAAGACAAGGCCAGGCAAGCTCTGTGTGTAGCACGGGAAAACTCACATATTCACACATACGAATGTAGTGAACACAAGTGCAAGCTTGAGCAAAGGATTTGTGTCCTTAGAGGAAATCCCAGTTTACCGCACATTGTTGTGTCCGTGTGTGTCTGTGTGTGTGTGTCTTTGTATGTCTGTGTCCCCATCATATCATAATGTAATCTCTCACTAATTTCCCACCTTATCTTTGGGTCTTGTTGTGCAACTTGCCATCTCTGCATTCTTCTAATCTTCTAATCAACAGACTTTCATGTTCCAGGCAACATTTAGCTTTCAGGCCCAAGCAAATTGAGAATTCCTTGGTAGCTAGCACAACATCAACCAAGCATTCCCTCTGCAAAGGGTTATTTTGAGAGTCCATAATTACAAAGGAGGGACTGACTTTGCTTCTCGACAGCTCACCCACAGCAAACAAGCTTACCACTGGCAAGGTTGGCTGCAGAGCCATCCGGCTTGGTTTAGGTTAACGGTATCTCCACTACAAAAACAGACTCATGCTAACGGCTAGTAGTTAGCCTAAAATTTAAATGGGTAAATATAAGTCCCCACAGAGTCTCAAGTCTGCTTTGAAATGTGGAAAGTGGAATTTGTTGTGCATACCGATGCACATGATAAGTGCATATGCTATAAATACTGTAAATTGCAAACACACACTCCTCATCCCCTAAAACCAATCAGATGTGCTCGACTTTGTAGCATGTGATGTCATTTATTTTGCTCATTTGATGGCCTGGGTCAGAAGTTCAGAGCTCCTGAGGCAAAAAAAACATCCAGAACTAAATAAATCCATTTAACATGAAAGCCTGTGCAAACATGGGCTCAGTGGGCTGTGCACAAGTGTGTTTGAACTCCTGTGTCATTGGCTTGTGTAGACATTAGTGTGTCTTTCTATACTTCTTGGTGTTGGGTAAGTGAGAGTGAATTTGGGGAGATTGAAATCATCAACCACGTGTGCACAAACTACATGCATGTATGAGACGCTGCAGTTTGTTTTCCTTGAGATGCTCTGACTGTTTCTGTTGGGTTGTTTACTCCTCTGGTACTTCCCCATGTGGCCAACCCACACTCACGAAATAAGAAGCCTTGTTGTTGTTGTTGTTGTTGTTGTTGTTGTTGTTGTTTTGCATTTTAGAGTTATTCGTCACTTTTTCTGACAGCAGCTGGCAGTAAGTGACTGAATGTAACCATTTTTCCACCTCCAGATTATAATGGTAATTTTATTCTATTTCTTCTAAATTTTTATGGCACGTTAGATTTGTGTTTCTAGAGCAACAGTGTTGTCTGTGTGTTTGTTCGTGCGTGTGTGTGCTCGAGGAATTAAAGGAACAATTGCAGCCGGCTAAAAGACCAGGAGGATAGCAACATAGTATATAGGTCACGAGGCTAAAACAATGAGACAAGCTGTCATGCCCCTCACCACTCTGCCCGTTTGCTTGGCTGTAACATGCACTGGAGTGATTTTGATTGGCTAGAATGGAGCAAGAATAATTTATGATTGGTTGTCACAAATCACCAGAGCTGCCTATGAGCTTAACAATAGCCATTGCAAACTTCATTTAACATCAAAGCAAATCGCTAAGAGGATCTAAAGCACACGCCTCATCTGCGGCTGGTCTGTGGTGTAATTGATTCCTCTTGGAAGAGCAATTATCGTTTGGTCATTGGATATTTGCTTATAACGTTTAGCTTTGCCTCTCGCAGCTGCATTTTGTCTCATACTTTTGATTAATGCGTCTCTGATTCAGGGTCAGCTCACCAAGTGAATATTAAAGTGTTTGTACTTAATCTAAAATACTACTAATGCATCTTTTAATATCTCTTAATAGGAGTGTCAGAAACAAGTGTTTTTCCCTCTCTGGCACGGAAATGAGAGCTAGAAAGGGAATAACACCTCCTGTTGCATACCTTTTGAGTCAGTCACATGATGCAGCATCCAACATGAAAACATCCAACTTTAATAAACTTTCAAAAATGTCTTACTCTTTAGTAAAATATGTTATCTTGTTTGCTTCTGAACTCACTCCCAAATGTCTGACAGACAGACGGTGAGAAGATGCTGCCCCCTCATCCACCCTCCCTCCCCTCCTTCTCCAGACCTGTAGGCCATGTGATGGTGGTTGAATCAGGCCAACTCAGCAGTTCAGGATGGGAAAGGAAGGAAAAGAATGGAGGAGGGGAGGAATGAGCTCCGACTCTTATCCTGATATGAATTGTGTCCCAGAGACTCGCTGAAACAATGGACACTGACAGCTCATGTGGAAATACTCCCACAGACAGTTTTGACATGCTGCGTGTGTGAGAGAGAGAGAGAGAGAGAGAGAGAGAGAGAGAGAGAGAGNTATTTTACCTTTTGTATTTTCGCTTTTGTTTTCATCTTTTTACCTGTACCCTACAGGCAACATGCCTGCCCCAACACAGGACCTTGCGTTATTTTGCTGTAGTGTCATTGATGGTGTGAAAGATCCCTTGGGCTTGTACAGTAAACCAGAAAGGAGTTACAAACACAGAGCACAAGAACGGCAAGGTGACTGCAGGCCACATTCTGAAGGTACAGTCAAGGATTACTGGGAAATACTTATGAGAGCTAATGACATGAGAACAAGAACAAGATGTTCTTTCTGATTTACTCAGCTGTAAGTGGAATAACTGTTTGAAATAACTTCTAGTGCTATTAAAATGACGACTGAAAATTAGTACAAAAGGGAGGTAAAAATAAAGAGCAAGGAAAGGAAAGGTGAGGAGAGAGAGAGAGAGAGAGAGAGAGAGAGAGAGAGAGAGAGAGAGAATAGAGAGAGAATGAAGGACTGACTAAGTGCTAAATGGTGTGAATAATTGAGTTGGAGGTGGCAACTTAATGAGGTGAGCAAGAGAGTGATCACGAAGAAGGCCAAGACTCCCAGTGTGGCCCTCCCAGCAGGACTGGCTAACACTGCCTGGCACATGCTAATAATGAGAGAACTCACACGTGCAGTGTTACAAACACTGGAAGGAGAAGGCTTTTCTCAAACTGATACTTTGAAAAAAAAAAGGAAAAAAAAAAAAAAA